>BCGR01000004.1:952261-1297478 GCA_001599375.1 Phoma herbarum
GGGGGGGGGGGTAAGAGGGGAGTCAACCACGAGTCTACAAGGCAGCTGCAGGTGTTAGTGTCGAAGCCGAGTCTTGATCAGGCTAGTAACCTGATTAAGCCCCTGCAAGAGCTAGCCACGCTGTCGAGTTGCAGAGGAAGGCGACCATAAGAGTAATTTCGAAATTTAGGGGAGGTAATGCGAGCTCAACTGTGCACTATCTGCAATACAGTGACAGCTCTAGAGACTACACTGACTTTGGTGTTATGGGTTATGGCTGGTTTCTTCTGCAACATGGGAGCCACGCCATGTGGAAGGATCACGGCATCGCTACTCAAGCATTGTTCGAACACACTGAACTAAGCGAACAAGAACACGAGAAGGTGCATCAGGGAGCAGCTCAGCAACACCAACTATCCCTTGAACGATGATGTCTGGATCGAAGTATTCACGGGAAGGAAAGGAAAGGAAACGCGGATGGCTATGCCTTATGCTGCTACTATAGCTGGTACGTTGAGCTTGGTCAACTTCCAAGTCATGCCGTTGTCTGCTGTCGACATCGCCCCGCCAGCAGCGTCGTACTCCCAAGCGCCGCTGTGCTTGAAGACCGGTCTGCTTGATTCAAAGTCACAGAGATGTTCTCCCAGCCTGCGCGGGTATCAGCATTCATCAATGACACGCGATCATGAAAAGCTGGAACTCACTGTGCGCCGGAACAGTGGTGCAGGGCTGAGCTGCACACTCAACCGAAACGTAGAAGATCTTCCCGTGCTGTCTTTTGCTGGTGGACACATGGGATGCAAGCTTGTCGTTGACGTACAGGTTCTGGTCCCAGAGGTTCGTGGAAGAATTCAGCCTGTCTATAGTACGGTCAGCCTGTGTTTTCATGAGTGGACTGGAAAGATATACAGTGAGTTCTAATACGGTCACCGGCTGAAGCCCTGACAGGCGTGCCGTTGGTGACAGACGAGCCTTTCAATGTGTAGGCAAAATTACACCAGTTCCTACCCAGATTTTGACACCATGTGCTGTAGCCGCTGTCAGTAATCGAACGTCATATCATCTCAGACGCCAAATGGTCTCACCTTTCAGGAGAATTCTGGGTGACGCCCTGCAGGAAATCTTGCTGGTCCATCATAATAGCACTCCATAGAGCAGCGTCGCCAGTAATCTCTTCGGGAACATCGCCAAGGATAAGCGTGGCCTCGGCCTCTTGTATCCACGTATTTCCGTTTGCCGGGAGCGTAATGATGTCGAGGTTGGCAGCGCTCTTGTGAATGAGCGACAGAAAGGCAGATGTTACAGCCCAGAATGCCTTCATATTGACAACGAAACGAGTGTGAGTGATCGAGGGGACGGAATTTGATTATCTGCTGGGTCAACATGAAGCTATAGTGTTAAAGGCTGAGGTTGAAATCTTGTTATGAACCATGTACAAGCCTTTACGAGGCCCCAAAGGGGCATCGTCGCGCGGTCGTTTCAGCAAGTTTCTGTATAGTGACGCTTATTTCGAAACAAGCACCAAGCCATCGCGTGAACAGTGACGACGGGCTGCACAGCCACTGTCGCAATGCTGCGACCAAGCCTAGGCGTGAAGTCGCGGATGCGAATCTGATGCTTGTTCCCATTATGACTTACTTTCAACTCTGCATCTTCGGCAGGTCCTGTCCATCGGAGAAAATGAAGATAGTAATTCCTTCTGCCGGAAATTTCTATTGGCTATCTTCTCGAAAGGCATTGAACCACGATGCAGCTTGCACAGAGGTAAGGCTATTTCGCTCTATTGGTGGAAGCCTTCGTTCCGTTATTAACATGTCCGTGCAGCAATCCTGTCCACTCGCGAGAGGCTTTAGTGGCGGCCAATACGTATTACGGCTTCCAGGGTATTAGACGGTGCATAAGCATGTAGGAGAGACAAAGTCGAAACACCTATATCAGTGGCCTGAGTTGTAGAGAAGAAATGCGCGAGAGGCTGGAGATGGGGCTGCAGTAGCGCTGGCGGCTTGAGTACGCAATGACCCCTAACGCGGGGCACTGGCACCCCCACAAGCATCAACACGATGAATACCTCCCTTCTTATGGATGGGTTACAGACGCGACATCGTAGTCTTCACTATAGCTCCGGCGCTGCCTACGTATAATCTGCTCTATCCATCCGTGTCAGAGATGACATCACAGCGCAGGTATACAGCTCAGCGTGGCTTCTTCTCACATGACGACGACCCCGAGAGTGGGGACTTTCGAGCGACTACACGGGTCGATCTTGGACTGCTAGCCAGACTGTATCCAAAAGATGATGCATCGGGGCGAGAAGACTTGACACAATGGCAACGCCTGCAGCAGTACATTCGGCATCAGAACAGCTCGAACAAAGACAAGCAGTACAAGCTTCTGTGCTTGATCCGTCATGGCGAAGGCCCACACAATGGTAAAGAAAAGGAGACCGGGCGTGCCGAATGGGATGTGAGTTCTCTCGATCGTTACGAAGACTCCCTCAACAAGTCTGAAACATACAAGCTCATTAAGTTAGTAACATTGTCTGACTATTGCAGCGTTATTGGGCCAAGGTACTTGGTGACGGCAACATTACTTGGGCTGATGCGGAGTTGACAGCCAACGGAGAACGACAGGTTCGCAGGATCGCTGAGGTCCGCTCGTACATCGGTCTACGACGCTGCCTCCGCACCGTGCAGCTTGCTTTGCCGGCAGAGGCAGGCAATCCAAGGCCGACGATCAAAGAGAAGCTGCGTGAGCGGCTCGGTATTCACACCTGCGACCAGAGAAGCAGCAGGTCTTGGATTGCCGCGCACTACCCTTCATTCGACATCGAGCCCGGGTTTACCGAAGAAGATCTTCTGTGGGGTCCTGACCAACGAGAGACGATCGAAGAGCATGCCATTCGAAGCACCGAAGTGCTTGACGATAATTTTAACGGTGACTATGGCGACTATGTCGTCCTGGCCTCCTACTCTGACGCGATCATGTCCGTGTTCGCAGCAACAGGTTGGAAAAAGATACCCGTCGCGGCCGGTGCAGTATATCCTTTGCTGATGTGCGGTGAGAAGGTACAGACGACAGCCTGAACGTAGGTGTAGAAGAAGAGCTTCACGCAGAGTGGAACCAGGAACCAGGCATGAAGACGAACATCTGGCCCGGAAAGCAGCATCTAGAGGGTCAGTTGAGAACATATGTACAATTCTTGGTCTCTCCTCCATCAAATCAGCCAAAGCAAGCCCGGCTGGCACAATCGGTAGCGCGTGAGACTCTTAATCTCAAGGTTGTGGGTTCGAGCCCCACGTCGGGCTTTTCTATTTTGCACTTGAAATGGCGTCGATAGCTGCTTTGGTCGTCCAGATGCAGCATGTTGAAATTTTTGCTCGCGGTGCAGGATGCGGACCTTAGCGTGGCGCTAGCGTGTCATTTCCGGAAGTCGTCGGCACTTCCCCGCGTGGAGGTCCACGCATCACAGTACATCAGAGTACATCACGTGCACTTCAAAGAGCTAGGCCATTCCGTTGTGATTGAGTCGTGTGAGAGTTTCCTCCTGAACAAATTCTACACGCTGCTCAATGCAAGCTGTGTATCTGCGAAGACTCAATGTCTCCTCGACTTGATCTTATCTCCGCGACTACCTCCCGCCTATATTGCCGCGGACTGCGGTTCGGTATCTTCCTCCTCCAACACGATGCCGCCGCCATCCTCCTCATCCATCTCAAAGTCTTTCTCCGCATCGCTGTCGTCCATCCAGTCGTCGTCGTCGTCGTCGTCCACGAAGTCGTCTTGCGGCGCCTGAAGCTCCTTGGCCTTTGCATTCTTGACTGCCTCCTCGCGGATGCGTTGCTGTCGTGCCTGCTCAGCCTCTTGCTTCCCGACAAGGCGGACGATCGCTGCCATGGCGCGCTTCTCACCGACCACGCCGAACATGCGTTTCACGAAATAGACCACATGTTCGGCATCTGACTGACTGACTCTACGGCCCGAGTCTTCGAAAAGCAAGTGCTTGCAGGTAGGACAGGAGTTTCCCACGTCGAGCCATAACGAGAGACACTCTTGGCCATGCACATGACCGCACACGCCAATGCGCACTGCCGCATGGTGTTTGGCGGTTGCTGTGGAGTGAATGTTGACGTCGAGAGGATCTTTGCAGATAAAGCAGTCCTGGTACATGTGTGCTGTGGAGGGCGTGACTACCTCCAGCCCTAGCTCAACGAAGGCGGCTTTGCTCGCGAATATGCTCATTTCGTCCTGCAATCTCTTACTTGTTCCTCGGTACTGGGCGGAAAAGGTGCGTATAATGCGGCCGTGGTTGTGTTCGTGCTATTGAGCGTAGGCTGAGGTGAAGGACTGCTTGTAAAGGAAGGCGCGAAGACGCAAAGACGCATGAACCTCATCTGCAAGTATCAAGTGAAAGAGCCATAGTGAAAGTGAGAGGAATAGGCTTTATGAAGAGGCGTTATGTAAAGCGAGCTGAACGTTGTCGACGCTGTAATCTCCCCGCATCCGGGTGCAGCTCGCTGAGCGGTAGCAGAGCGCAGAGAGACCGTTGATGTCAAACTTGAGAGCAATTTGATGTGTCGGGTATTACACATACGAGCCTTCAAACTGCTTTCCATGTGCAAAGTCATCAATGAAGGATGGACCAGATTTGATCGTGGACATGCTCAACACAACAGCCACGAAAGCCGTGAATGTGAATGGACGTCCAGCGCCACCACCTGCTTTTGAGGCTTTTTCTCCTGCACACTGTAAGATATGGACGAGACAGCTCGAAATTGATAGAGATGAAGTAACAACACGATGCGTGAGCTTGGCTGCTTCGGTGAGAGATCAACCGTCGTCTCAGCCGCCGAAAAGGCAATTTCAGCCGCGCCGACATCGCTCATTCCTTCCGTTCGATGTCTGGGCAAGAACAACGCTGACAATGTCGTCAGGAGAATACAATCCTGATAAGCTGTGAACACCTTCTTAATGACACTACTTGAATTGAATCTCGTCTACCCCAGTCATCGAGTCTCTGTCATAATCTCGTCTTGGAAGTAACAATCTTGGGCTAGCGCGGCAAATATCATCGAATGACGACGCTCCACACCAAAACACCTGCAGCCCTAAGCACAACGACCAACCTAATGCACGACATACATGCATACCCCAACCCCACAGTCACAACGGCTCCCACGTGGAGGATTGAGGCCGTTACACCGGCCAGTCTAAGGGAGGCATCCGTGTTTGTAAACGCATCCCGAAAAGAACTATTCCCTTCCTTGGGCCATGACACTCTTCTAGACGACCCTAAAGTGCTGGAGACGAGTCGCGTTCTGATAGCGAGAGACTCCAACAAGATTGTTGCAGCGATAGCATACGTGCCGTTCAACTATCGCTTTCCACATCTGCCATGGCCGATAGGGAGATATCCTAATGGGGACCACGAGTGTCGAGGCGCGACCCGAACCAACACACCGGCGTCCTCGTCGTCATCCAATCAAGGCTCCGCCAAATCTTCCACATCATCTTTAAACTTCTCCGCTCTTCCATTGGATCATCCGTACAACATAGTAGAGGTTGTTCGCCTGTTTGTCTTGCCCCAGTATCGGCGGCACGGTCTCGCCGCATCCCTCTTTCACTCCCTTCAGGATCATGCAGTAGCCTCAGGAGTACAGCATATGTACCTCCATACGCATCCATTCTTACCTGGTGCTGTGCGTTTCTGGGAGAAGCAAGGATTCAACCTTATACATGTAGATGCGGACGATGAGGAATGGCAAACCCATCACATGCAGGCGATGCTTGAGCAAACTCGGTCACCAAAATGGCGTAGAGACCTCAAGCAGAATAGGCGCTGAATCGTTGGATCAGTGTAGTATATTGAACACGTTGCGCTGCTATCTAGCTCGCTATCGAAACGGTGTAGATTATACGCTAATCACCATATACACTAAGCATACTTTCGAGAATAGGGCACCCGTGTACAACCTTCACATGTGCCTCTCCACTCTTCCAATCCTTGGAGGCGTCTCATCCATCACACCACCCTGCAGGCCTTCATCATATCGCATCCTGACCGTACCTAGCTCTTGCCTCATCATCTCGATCTCTGCTTCGCCTGAATTTTCCTGGTCCTGTAGGCGTGGATCTATACGAGCAGGCCGCCGCACAGCATTGCCCTGCCCAGGTGAGAGCGCTGTATGCTGGCGCGAGCTGTGGCGTGGAGGGACATTCCAGACTGGGTTCCAGAGAATGGGACTGCTCAGCTGCTCCTGTTGACGTTGGGCTGATGCCGCTTGGGGAGCTTCTGTCCGCTGTTGCGTGTGTCTGTAACAGTCAGTAATTCATCCTGTACTCTCCAACTCATTGCAGGAGCCAAGACCCACCTTGGTTGCGCCGCGTCCTGCATCCGTTCGAACGCGGTGACATTGTCCTGGATTTGAGAGGTCTGAGCCGCACGTATTTCTTGACCAGGAGAGCAAACGGGTGCGTTCTCACTGGATCGTTGGCTGCTCCGTGCCGTACGCGCACTTCTGACGTATGTTGGAGCGGCGCAAGAGGTAGCAGAAATAGACTGTGCTGAGATTGGACGCACAGTAGAGTTAAATGAACGTCCTGCATGGGCGGAGGCCCCTCGAGTATACGGATCATCGGGCATGGCCATCGAAGTTAGGTCTAGCATGCTTGAGGGCTGTTCGCATGTGGTCGGAGACACGCCGTTCGCGAATTGATAGTTGTCATATGAGCTTGTACCTGCACCGGCGTTGCGATACGCTGGGTGCGCACTTTCGGGGTGACTATGTCGATATTGTCGTCCTTGCTGCTCGCCAAGATGGTGTGACGCTCGCCCGATTTGAGCTTCAAGTACGTCCAAGGGAGACGCACGTTCTTCGATAGTAGCTGCCATGGCGTCGTCTAGAACTTCGCGGCTCGAACTGTCTGAGCTGACGTAGCGGTGGATGGCTTGTTGGAAGCGTGTACCAAGATGTCCTGCAGACGGGCGTCCGTAAGGCCCCGCGGGTAGGGGTGAAGCACTCTGCTGGTCAGGCGGTCTCCGTATCAGAATGGGGAAGGGTGACGGATCATCGATTGGGTGAACCGATGGGCCATCCGACAGTCTGAACAAGCGATAGGTACCACGACTGGCTTGTCTCGAAGCTGGTACCCCGTCCTGCTGTGATTGGGAAAGTGAGTCCTGCGCTGATTGCTGTCCACTCGACTGCCGGCTATCATGGAGCTCGTAGTAAGAGTAGGCCAAGCTTGTGTTCGACATCTCACTGCTATGTTGTCTCGCCCGTCCGCTGAATCTGTCATTGCCAGAATGCTCCGGCGCAGAGCCACGAGCGATCCAGAAGGCATCCTCACCTGAAAAGGTGTACGGCGAACTTGGACTGGGCACGAAAAGACGCGAAGACGGAGTGTCGTTGGAAGATAGGCTTCGCGAATGAAACCGTTGCTGACTCGTCCTTTGGAATGGCTCAGTACGCGGAGCACGTGGTACAGCTTCCCGGAACGTGTAGGTGATTGTGTCTGTCGTCTCCGCCGCTTCTGTGACGTCGTCACCACTAATTTGCCGAGCCGCTAGACCTTCCAGGTCTATATAGTGACCTTTCAGGTGCATGTGCAGGGGATCATCGTCCGAATTGGTCGAGTCGCCCTCTGGCGTGTAAGCTGGGCTGGGCACCTGTGTCTGACGAAGCAGTGACGGCGCATGAAGCGCTTCTTGACCGACCGACAGTATTCGGTTTCTCTGGGTATGACTTGAGTCACCTCGTAGGCTGACTGGTGAAGGTGAAGGGTCGCGCTGACGGGTCGGCAAGGCGCCCGAGGTAGATTCCCCATGCTGCCTCCTTCGGCTAGGAGTGGCCGGCCCAGCCACATTGCTCGTCTCCAATGGAAGACTCGGGGGCTCGATCAGTGTTCCTTCAGAACCATCCATGTGCTCTTTCGTCGAGGAGGCGGGCTCTTGATCGTTGTCTTGCCGCCTGCGAGCACGTCCAATTCGGGAAAGTAATCGAGAACTGTGGCGAGCTAATGGAGCCGCAACAGCAGACGAAGCAGACGCATGATCTACAGGATGGGTTGGGAGACCGAGGCGGTCTGGCGAGCTCTCTGCAGGTTGTGATGGGTCAGCCAGTGCCTCGTCAGATTCGTCAGGCTCATCGTCTACGTGTGCGATGGTGGCTCGCTGAGGCTGCAATGCTGGTATGTTGCCGGCACGCGTGATGGCGTCCCTGACGGATCGCTGTGGACTGGGCATAAGCCTGGGAGGTGGTAGCCGTCCATTGAGCCTGGTTCGCCGCTGTCCTTGAGTTGCAGGGGCTTTTGACCGCTGTCGACGTGCCATTCGGCGAAGGGTCTCATCGACATCGTCAGGCGTCAGGGTCAGCTCTGACGGTTTCAAACGAAGCATAGTTTGGACAGAAGTCAACGAACGACAGATATGAAGATGCTACAAAGCCAAAAGGACCAAAACGAAGAGAGGCTGTGGTAAAGACTGCGTTGAACTGTCAAGAGTGGTGACAACAGCAGGACAACAGACCGTGAACGCCTGCCATTGTGATGTGTGGTCGTCGTTGCCATCGTGCTGTTATGGAAGGGGTGGTGCGATGTTCAACAATGCTCACCACGAGCTCTGTTCCGAGGTTCGTGAGCGCCTTCTCGTGAGCGCCTACCATGGAAAGGTGCAAGAAACGCATTGCCTGCACTTTCTGCAATGCATCACGAGTATCTGTACCATGGGCGCGCTCCGAGAGCCACCAGCACGCGTGGTTCGTTATAGAAGGCCCCATAGAAACGATACAACCCATACGTCAGGCTATGCAGCCGGCTGCAGTGTAAGAACAGTCTTCAGCGTTTGGTCCATGCAGCTGCCCTATGTTATCAACAACGGAGAGGCGAGCCAATTCCTGGCTAGACGCAGGTTCAAGACAAACAGATGCAGAAGCGCAGCAGGGCAGGTTGCATGTGCTATATTGGCAGTGCGTAACACAGGCACGGGTGTCTTGCGGCAATGATGCACCAGCTGCACCACACGTCGCACAGGTGCTAGTGTGCGCCTCGAGGGAGCCGCCCATGGTGGATACTCTTGGCGGACTGTAGCGGTCCCGTTGCAATGGCGGTGCAGATCGGTGTGGTGGTGCTGGCGTGGTGGTGTTGGAGGGCCTGAGCAGCAGCTGCGATGGGTTTTGCCGCGACCGAGCGAGGAGCGAGTCGTCGGTCGTCGACAGCAAGCGCGCCGCGTCACGGGTCTCCATCCTCACCTCCAGGCCTAGCTGCTCTTCCCGTATACTGGTCGCGGGGCGTTCCCATGTCCCTCGTTGCCGGCTCAGTTCCTGCCCGCTGAACTATTTGCACCCGACGTGCTGCGGGCGTTCCCGTGGCTGCCAGAGCCTTGAAGCTTCGCCTGCTCACCGCCAGAGCTGCCCAGCGGCTGCCACGATGAATGGCGACCTGAGCCTGTCGCAGTCCCTCGGCGGGCTGCGCATAGCGAACCCAGACGAGGAGGACCACACGTCGCCGCCCTCGCAGTCGCCCTCGCCTGTCCAGGAGCGCCGCCCGCTGCAGACGCAGACCGTCCCCGAGGAGGGCGAGGCCGCAGTGCATCGGCGGCCGTCGCAGGCATCGAGCAGCAGCACCGTCACGGAGCGCCAGAAGCCTATAGCGAGCCACAGCTATACCCTCGACCCGGCCGCCCATGACTATACGAGTGCAGAGCCGCTGCCGTCGCCCGCCCTGTCGTCGCGGGGCCTTGCGCCCAACCCCCAGAATGCCTATGGCACCACTCCACCGCAGTCGTCGTCGCCGCTGGGCCACGCCTCTTCCCTCGCCGCCGTGTCGTCGTCGTCGTCGTCCCACTCGCCGCGTCTCTCCCACCGCCAGAGCATGCCGCTTGCCCACCAAGCCCAGCAGCAGGTATCGTACCCGTCCTACGCTGCCGGGCCGCTCATGCAGCAGAGGACTGCCCCACAGCCACAGGCCCTGTCCCAGGCAATGCGCGAGCGGCCCGTTTCGACGAGCATGTACAACCACCCCAACCACTCCACCAGCTCCACCACCGCGCCCGGCACGTATCGCTACAACGACGAGGGCATGACCGCAGACATACGGCGGACGAGCAGCTCGCGAGTAGCGCCCAATGCTATGCCTGTGCGTGAAGCCAGCAGACGAGACCCATATCGACAGTCGGCGCAGATGTCCGGCCTCACTGGCCCCCTGCCGCCACGGAGAAGCTCGAGAAGGATGCCAATGGACGGCGCTGCAATGGCCCCGCAGTTGTCCAGCTCGCCATATAGCATGGAAGGAGGGCCCCTATCGAGCAGCGAGGAATGGAAGGAGAAGGGCGCTGCCGTGAGCACAAGACAGGAGGTGGATCAGAACGGGCGACCGATCACACGAGTGGTCAAAAAGGGAGTGAAGGACTTTAACTTTGGCAGAACCCTGGGCGAAGGCTCCTACAGTACCGTCCTGGCCGCGACCGACCGACAAACGCTGCGCGAATATGCTATCAAGGTGCTTGACAAGCGCCACATCATCAAGGAGAAGAAGGTCAAATACGTGAACATCGAGAAGGACACGCTGAACCGTCTCACCGAGCATCCCGGCGTCGTACGCTTATATTACACCTTCCAGGACGAGCGCTCGCTATACTTCGTTCTCGACCTGGCTTCTGGCGGAGAGCTGCTTGGCTTTCTCAAGAAGATGGGCACTTTCGATGTCGAATGCACACGATTCTACGGTGCCCAGATTCTGGACGCAATCGATTACATGCACTCGAAAGGCATCATCCACCGTGACTTGAAACCCGAGAACGTTCTTTTGGACGACCAGATGCACGTCAAGATTACGGACTTTGGAACAGCAAAGATTTTGGATCTGAAGAAGTCAAATGGCATGGGCTCTGCATCGGG
The DNA here is from genome assembly GCA_001599375.1 of Phoma herbarum. NCBI lineage: Eukaryota > Fungi > Ascomycota > Dothideomycetes > Pleosporales > Didymellaceae > Phoma > Phoma herbarum. Next base: position 963,133 of record BCGR01000004.1, read on the forward strand.
AGATCCTATGGAGGGCGCCGAATCAGACCGTGCACAGTCATTCGTTGGGACGGCAGAGTATGTCTCTCCCGAGCTTCTCACAGACAAGAACGCGTGCAAAGCCAGCGACCTGTGGGCTTTTGGCTGCATCATCTACCAGCTCATTGCTGGAAGACCACCTTTCAAGGCAGCCAACGAGTATATGACTTTCCAGAAGATCGTCGGTCTGGAATACAGCTTCCCGGATGGCTTTCCTCCGCTGGCAAGGGACCTGGTTGAAAGGCTGTTAGTGCTCGATCCACTGACACGACTCCCCATGGAACATATCAAGGCACATCCTTTCTTTGAAGGCATCCTCTGGGGCAAGGGACTTTGGAAGCAGAAGGCACCACGCCTCAAGTCGTACACCCCACCCCCTCAAGAGCCCATCAAGCTCAATGGTTAGTATGCTTCTATTGTATTGATACGAGCTCATCAATAACACCTCATAGGCCCATCAAATACTGGCGCTCCGCCTCCGGCACAAGTGCGACCCAAACCTAGGCTCATCACAGAGCTACCACCCCCTAGCCAGCTCGACATCGATTGGTCACCCGTTTTGACCAAAAGAGACGAGCGCATCTTGAAGCTTGGCAACTTCTTCATCACACAGCACCCTGCAGGTCACCCTGTAGGCGGGGCAGCTGAGGCTGCAGAAGCGCCCAAGAAGTTTTCCAGATTCTTCAGCAGCAACACCATCAAGAAGCGGCAGCGACTCGTCATGATCACTAGCAATGCTCGTGTCTTGATGTGCGCCGCAGGCACAAATGATAAGAAGCTGAAGGAAGAGGTATCGTTGCTCAGTGCTGGCTGCTCGTGGCGCTCCTTCCAGGATTCGAAGGGCTTGACGGCTTGGCTCGTAGAAACTGTACGTCATTGCACTTGGCTATGTAATCACTTACTAATACCTCTGCAGCGCGACAAGCAGTTCGTCTTCGAAGACCCCAAGAGCACCACCAGCGACCCTGATGGCAGCAGATACTCCAGCCAGGAGTGGATCGACAGCATCGAACAGGCGAGGGACTACGCCTTATCACAGGCTCCCACCAACGACCTGGCCTTGTCTGAGCTTGGCTCAATATCCACACCTAGCTCGCTTGGCGGCGATTCTGCCCTCGACGGCGTCAACATTCCTGCTTCGCGCCATAACCATCTCCACAAAGACCGCGGTGACACAGACTCAGTCAAGAGCAGGAAGCGATTCAGCAAGCGACACTCGAAGAACGGGCTAGCGAATTTCTAGTACAATACCCGAACCCCAAAGGTGTCAGCAGCAGCAATCCACATAGAACTCTGTGAACATCCTCCATATCGCCTCACCAGATTATTCACCAACCTCTCGACGAACTTCTAGACATCCGCATAGGGTCGTCGCATAGCTGCTTCACCGTATACATATTGGATCATCGTACACAGATACATCCGCTCTCCTACCAAGCATCATCGCACCACATCATCCAGCGATCGGCGTTTGGCGTCTTTCAGTACCACTACACTTCTCTTTGATTTCGGAGGCTTTCCACGGTTCAGGCATTTTGCATCAGCGGATTTGGCTTCGACATACCGTTTCGTTTTCAGTACCAATACAGGCCTTTCTTTACGGCCGAATTTTCCTTTGTTCAAGCGTGTGGAAGAGGGCGCGCTGACTTGGCTGCATCTTCTTGGCGGGTCGGTATTGTTGAAGGCGCGTGAGCATCGTTATTCTTGTACCTATTGCAGTGAAGACATAGATTGGCTGACGGGCGTTGGAAAGCTTTAAGGAAATGAATGGTCGCTCCAGCCCTATCTTGTTCGAGCTGCTCAACCTGTGCTGCTTCCTATTCTTGAAGCAAGTGGAGTCAAAAAAATATGTTCGCGGTCAGAGCAAATAGAGCAACAAAAACATACAACAGCGGGTATTCGCTAGTGGTCACCCACCTAACTACTAATCCGCCGGTACGTTGCTTAAATAGGGCTGAGCGAACGGGAAGCCTTGTTTTCAACGTCCTATGGTCGTATGTGCTGTTTTATACCGAATGTTAGTTATATGATCTTATAATTGCCTAGATATGTCTTGCCGGCGCTACCCTTTCTCATGCTGTGCTTCGAAGTCCAATCTCTTATAGTAGTGGCAGTACACTCCCTCTCAGTTTTTCAAGCTTCCGCCCGTGCGCTGTCAACTACCAACTTGCTCGGTCTTTGGCTCACCGGACCTCTAGTCCAGTCCCCATGTGGCGGCCCACCGCAGGGCTGGACATGAGTTTCTGAGAAGGTCATCACGTCGATCTTTCTGTCTCGTCTTCTGAAGACGTTACGCTGTGTAGCTGACGACAGCCTACGGGATCGCCTTGAATCTTCGAGGGCGGCGATGCTGATCCGCAAGGCTGCAGATGCAGGACAAGCTTTCCTCGGATGTGGCTTGCTGAATCTTGGCTTTGCCCCACAGTGTTATGATGGATCTCACCACCATCGCGGTTCTACAAAACCAACCCTGGTCGGTAAAGCGGCAGCACAGGGCGCTATGGCACTCAGCTCGATGGCGGTCGTTCGGCATGCTGGGCTCAAGGCGATGTTGCTGATGCAGCCGCATCGGGAGAAGTCGCAAGACGAAAAGTCCAGCCCTCGAGAAACCCGTAATCGGAAGGCACGCTCCCGTAGCCTCGTCATCTTGCAACGCTATTACCCCACAGCAATCTGATCGACATCTTCTGACGTCTGGAGACCTTCACACCTTTCATACATAATCCCGCAGACACTCAATCGCTGTCGTGGTGCTGACGCCCATCAACGGCGTCGTGTGACCGCCTTCCGCGATGAACTGTCCTTCGCGCACGGATCCAGAAATCCCGGACGGACACAATCAGAACCCAAACGCGCTCAACTCAGATGCCACGACAAGAGCAGACTTAGGATTTGTCGCAAACACAAGAGCTCGAGATGATCACCGGATAGATTGCCACAACGCAGATGACGACATGGGGATAGTCCAATGGCAAGCAGCGGAGGGAGACGGAGAATCGAAACCCAACGCATTCGGTGGTCTGCTTAGGAGGAGCGATGCGGCGAGGAAGAGCGAGCCTAGTGATGCGCAAGCCGCTATCAGACCATCTGCCATCCTCAGCGTGGAGCACGAAGTTGTTCATCCAAAACGACGTGGAGGCATATTCGGTGGGGCTATCGAAGTCGTCCGAAAGTACCTCAAATTCGTTGGACCTGGCTTCATGGTCGCAGTAGCATATATCGATCCAGGTAAGCTTTGTCTACCTCTCTCTAATATCCGAGGATGGAGAATCATCAAGTATCAAGTCATTTCTAACGCTAGCCAGGAAACTATGCTACGGATGTCGCGGCTGGCGCTTCCTTCCAGTACAAGTTGCTCTTCGTTGTTCTGATGTCCAACATTTTTGCAATCTTCCTGCAGACTCTTTGCATCAAGCTGGGCTCAGTGACCGGTATGAACCTCGCTGAGAATTGCAAAGCTCATCTTCCGCCATGGCTGAACTACATTCTTTACTTCTTTGCTGAATCAGCCATCATCGCGACCGATATCGCTGAGGTGAGTCGATCGCATTCTGTTAGAGAATTGACTGACGGACGTAGGTCATCGGTACCGCGATTGCATTGAACATCTTGATCAAGGTCCCTCTTGTCGCCGGATGCGCCATATCAATCGTGGACGTCTTGATCATCCTTCTTTTCTACTCGCCATCAGGCACGATGCGTGCCCTTCGTGGCTTCGAAACCTTTGTAGCGCTACTTGTCTTGGGTGTTGTTATTTGTTTCTGTTTCGAGCTCAGCAAAATCCATGCTTCTGTAGGGGAAGTTTTCTACGGCTACGTGCCATCTTCGACTTTGGTCAAGTCACAAGCGTAGGTCATTCCGTTTTTGACATTGCCGCATTTGCTGACAATCTCCAGATTGTATCAAGCCTGCGGTATCCTAGGTGCTACAGTCATGCCTCACAGTCTCTATCTCGGCAGCGGTATCGTTCAACCCCGCCTGCGCGAGTACGACGATCAGCACAGTCTAGTCCCTGCTCGAGACGCCGACGTTGATTCCCTTTCGGAGGAGTTGAAGTACAGGCCTTCTCTTGCTGCCATCAAACATTGCATGAACTACAGCATCGCAGAGCTTGCCATATCACTCTTCACTTTTGCTCTTTTCGTCAACTCGGCAATTCTCATCGTCTCTGGTGCCTCACTATACGGTCAAGCGGAGGCGACAGATGCAGACCTCTTCTCCATTCACGGTTTGCTCTCCAAATCCATTGCGCCAATCGCCGGCACTCTGTTCGCGTTAGCACTGCTTCTGTCTGGCACATCAGCTGGTATCGTCTGCACCATCGCTGGTCAGATGGTGTCTGAGGGGCAATTGAACTGGACGATGAAACCATGGATTCGTCGTCTCATGACACGCTCTATCAGCATTACTCCTTCTATCATCATCGCTGGCGCGGTCGGTCAGGAGGGGCTGAGCAAAGCTTTGAACGGCAGCCAATTCGCACTCAGTGTCATACTGCCCTTCGTTAGCGCACCTCTCATTTGGTTTACCTGCCGTGCACAGTACATGAAAGTCGCCGTGCGCCCTGATGCTGGTGGGTCTCGTGCCGAGGGCGATAGTAACGCAGACGGATTCGTGCAGATGCGGAACCACTGGATCACGGCAGCGTTTGCGGTCGTGATATGGGGTGTTATCGTTGTCATGAATGTCGCGGCACTGGTGTTCGCGAGCATGGGCGTCGCCTGAACGGCTTTGCCCTTTGTACACCAACCAACGCCATTTTGGTCCTTTGTTCGAGAGCGGGAGGCAGTCAGGCAGGACAGCGAGGCGTCTTGAATATTGATGCGTCTTCTGATGGCTACAGTTCAGCCTTGGCGATGCTGTCGCTGGCCGGGCGATGGTGACCTTAGACAGTGCACAGACATACGACCGAAAAATGACGATTGATTGAGGGCAGATGGTTGAACAACGGAGATCATCGAAGTTGATTTCAGGACCTCTCGCAAACCGAGCCCAGTAGTCGGTGACTACGATTTGCTGTTTCAATGGGCCTCCATCCGATCTGGAGATCCCAAATTCGTCGCATCTCGACAGCTGATGAAGATCCGCGATTTTATATGAGGACCGTCGAAATTTGGGAGGCAGTCGAGATGGATTGCGAGGCCTCTTGACCTTAAATGCTGCTATCTGATAGCTATTATGGTTCTGTGTAGTGTTCTGTCCCTGCTGCTGATTGAGTCTAATTTCGGCGCCTGGCTCATTGTGAAGGCGTCAAAGACAGCCGCCGGTGGGAATAAAAATCGCGATACTCGATGTCACTCAGGCTCATAGTGCGTTGCTGTTGAATACTTCCCTAGAGTGTGAGAAGAGCGGGACGCTGAGAGGTGGTCGATGCTCCGGCTGAGAAGGCCTCACAGGCTCCCGTAGATGGCCGACAGTGTTCAGGACATTACAAAGAAATCTGTAAGAGAACAGGCAACACCTGTGGTAGATACCTATGACAGGAGCGGCCAGCGCACGGTGCACGCTTGTCCTGAGCAAAAAAAAGGGGGAGAAAAAGAACGTCGAAAGTCTGACCACCAGGCGATTCGAACTCAAGGCTGGGTGTTGTCTTGGCACCAGGCAACAAAGAACACGAAAAAAAATGGTAGCTTCTCTTTGATTGAGCGTGTCATCCTTAGTGCAGGGGCCATGCTAATCTTCTCTGTATCGTTTCAAATTGACCAAATGTCCGAAGACAGAAGTGAGTAGAATATTACAATAATTATACTTGTCAACTCACCATGGTAATGCGCCACGCTGCCCTTGCGTCGTGCGAACATCGTGTTGCGCGATTCGCGTCGCGCTTGGACCCCACTTTTCGAACGCTGACTTCTCCCCACTCAATCGTACGACAGATTGCTCGGGTAAGGTTCGCGTGGAAGTATCGCTGAGACTTGAACGTTCGATGTATCTGTATTATGGGTATTGTGGAGGTCCTCAAGGCTGATTACACCCTACCCTTGCGTGAGTATCCATTGGTGAACTCATTCTTTATCTAGGAGCGTATGTCCTTCCGTATCTTTCAGCCTCTGCAGGTATTTCCAGTTCGGATCAGTCTGGGCGACGAGTTCGCTGAATTTGTCGTCCTCCGCAGTCAGCTTCACTCGCGTTTCCTCCGCAGTGTATCTGCGCGTGTATTTTACTGTAGTTTCCCGGCTTTGGTGTCCGTGGGCGATGAACTCAGAGACCTCCTCTTTTGTGTGTGTGTTGCGTGTTCAGACTTGGGCATCATCAGATCGGTGGCAGCTCCATACCTCGTCTCGTGGGGCGAAATTCGTACGCCTTCAGTGCATACACCCGTAATATCGAGGGCTCTGTCCAACGTCCGATTTGCGCGCTGCTTGCTCGCTAACGTCTCGACGTCAATACCATCGTGCTTTACCGCACACAAGACCGGGCGGTCTGCATGTTCCCATGTTATGCGCTTGTCCGCGCGCATACTGGCCTCCTGAAGGACGTCAATTGTCGTTCCCACCGCGTTGTGAGACCGCAGGGCTAGGTGAACAATAGAGAGAATTGCACGGCCCCTGCACGAAGGATGACATGCTCAATCAAAGAGAAGCTACCATTTTTTTCGTGTTCCTTGTTGCCTGACGTGGCTTGACCTGCGGGCGCTGCGCAGGCTCTTAGCCAACGAACACGGCGACTGCAAGTCACCAGAACTGCCGGAAGTTGGGAGGCAGTCAGCTGTCGTTTCTGAGTGTCTCGTAGGCTGATAGGGTCTCTGAAGGCTACAATGATCCTGCTGTTCAAGCCATAATAAGAGGCTATCGTCCCTTGCATAGCTACTATCCCATGCCTTGTCTTCTGCCACGCGAATCTTCTCGGACTGTGAAAACGAATGCTTGTAGTCTCCAGAGGTTTTCTAGTGTTATAAGATGGCCATAGCTGGTCATTTACTACCTCCCGTGTCTCCACAGGTGGTAGTTCAGTGCCTCTCCGCAAATCGATAGACTGCCCTTCCGGACCGCTGTCCCTTTCTTGGGTACTGATATTTGGACTGCGCACAATGAGTCTGGACAAGCTCTTACAATGTACGAGTATCATTTTTGCTGACTTAACCGCGGTCTTGAAGTATGTCTTGGTACTGGTCTTGCCCAAGCCAGAAAGGGATATCGAACCCAATATACGGGTCCATACTATCTACTTGCGATAGCGGTATGCTTGAATCGAAGGTATCGCTGGCTTGCATGAAGTCAGTCCATTCTGAGTTGCCAAAATCAAATACTGGGATGTTTATGCTCTGTTGAGGCATGGGCGACGCTGCGGTGAAAGACTCTGCGTTTTCTGGCACTGCGAGTGTGTTCACACCTTGCCGAAATCTGTTGTCGTGGTCATTTGATCCACCCGCAGCAGGCTGTATACCATACGAGTTTGTGATCTCTTGCGGCAGTCCTGTACTGGAGGCTGTACGGCTGGGCTCGGCGGCAGATTCGGCGGCTTGTGGCATGAGCCCACTAGAGCTTGTGCAGTGTCGTGACATAGCGGGGCCATCGGACGCTCGTTCACCCCTTATTTCCATCCCAATTGGCGGATGGCTTGAACCCGGGTGCCTAGTAGGACGTCGCGTTATGCGATCGCGCAAGTCGCGCACTGCAGTGGCACTAGCCTCAGGCCATACGCTACCTCGGCGTGCAAGGTGATGCAAGACGTCCAGAGCCTTGTCAGCGAGCCTGCGATTACTGTTAGCTGCATGGGAAGACACCTTTTCAGTCCACTTACCGCGATACAATGCCGTCAGATACGTGATGACTGCTGGCGGCATGAAACAGGATGAAGGTACTGATCCAGACGGCCCAGGTGCATGAAGGCCACAGCAAAGCTAAAGCACACGTCGCCTGGTCGCGTCCATGGCTCGGCCGAATGGCCTTATGCAGAGTCGTTATGATGGCTCTTGCTGAGCCTATGCACTGCTGCAACGCGGCATCGTACGCATGACCATGTCGAGAGGCTGCAAGTGTTGGACGATTCAAAGAGATGATAGATTCGTGTCTCAATACTGTCAAGACCGTACGGTGGTAAGTACAGGCACTCTGATCGCCATCTGTGTCGTGGAAGTCTTCCACATCGTTCCACCAATGGGAGAGTCTAGCTGTTATAGCGATCGCCTTATCTGGGTCCTTCTCGACGTAGTGAAGGGATTTATTTCGTAGTTCAATGATCTGACCGCGTATGGTGTACTGGCGTGCGATGAGACTGATCAGTCGTAATCGGTCGTCTGTCAACACGTCAGACCTGCTCCAAAACAAGGCGCAGATCACTCACCTGGAGGGTGCTGATTGCCAGGGTGGCGCTCAGCAGTCGAATAGCACACATCAACATCATCGTCGTGAAGGCTCAGCGGAAGACCCATGGACTGACATATGAATCGATCAACGGAATAAAGTGACCAGAAGATTCGTTGGCGATGTTCCTTCTCGCCGACGGAGAAAGAAGGAAATCGAGCTGGGCATCGATGGAGACCAAGTTGTAGGGCCATCCGAATGATCATGCCGCCAAGACGACTGGCAGCATTGAGACGAAGCATGGAAACTAGAAACAGTTGCACACTGATGGCAGCTTGCAACGAAAGTAGGGTGGTCGGGCGGGTAAGGACGTGCTGCAGACAGTCCACGGCATCATCGTAAGACTGGAAGACAAGCTCAGTAGGATACTGCGCCGCAGCAAGCGCCTGCGATTGCCGGCGGTCAGCAAGCGATATAGACATGATGGATCGAAGTATCGTCATCTGGAAATTTGGTGCGCCATCATTGACCTCTTCGTTGAGTTGAGGAATCTTTTCAAGGTACTCCAATATGCTTGGTGCGTGTAGATAAGGATAGAAAGGGTGCCAATTAGCGAAGTAGCTGCCGCTCCATTCAACCAGGTCTTGAAACGTAACGCCGGACAGTGGCCTCTGTATTGTTTCTTCGTCTCTCCAGATGCGGCCGGGTGCGTTGGGAGCCGATGAAGGCAAATAATCGTCTTCTCCTGGAACATGATCGCTTTCAGGGGTCTCTGTCTGCGCGGAAGTCGTAGGATGAGCGCCGCGAATTGCTCCGTATACCGACCGAATGAAGTAGATACCGCTGGCGCTACCAACAAAGCTCGACAGTTTGTCGCCAGGAACACTACGCATCAAACCCACCTCACGAGGTGGATGCATCGAGATGCGTCGCTTCTTAGATGGCCTCTCGTCTTCCAGGGGAGGACCTGGGCTATTTTGTGCGTCTCCATGTTCCATGATGATGCATGTGTCAGGTCTGGCATCTCGGTGCGAAGGGCGCAAAACCAAGGGTCTGCGCGTTCAGCCCTACGGAGAATTAAACCCCGCTCTCGCGAAGCGCGTTACCTAACACGACACGGCCGGAGGCCCCAGATTCTGGAGCAGGAACGATGACCGCAGATGGCACATTGAGCGCTCGCCGATTCCAGAGGCATAGTGTGCGTGCGTTCAGAAGTAGTTGTGCCAGCTAGTTGAGTTGAAAGGCGCCGCCGATGTGTTCGGTGCCTGAGGTGGTTCAATACCTCTGAGCTGTTCAGTGACGTTCCTTGATAGATTCGATGAGGCAGACTCAGGGTACACGGGCGAGTGAATGTTGTCAGAAGCTGGTGTGTGTGGCAAGGGCAGAGCCATTCGAGGGTCTTCTGATGGATTCGAATCGACTGGTTGGAGTGATGGAACGCCTGGGAACGGTATGTGCGGGAGCTGTGGTTCAGAGGGTACTGCTTGTTGCCTCTTCTCTTGAAACCAGCTGTTGAGTTGCTCTGGCGTCTGCAGTGGAAGGCGCTTCCAGTCATCTTGCCTTTCGGTCTTTGAAAGCTCTCGTGGTGCCTTCAACAAGCCAAAGCTACTGGCTTTGATGTTGTCCTGCTCGTTGTGTGCAAGCAAAGTTGCATAGAGCGCAGACTCTGTTTCTCGTAGGCGTCTCTCCAGGCTGTTTATGTAGGCTATTGGGAGTCCTCGCTTTCCGCCTTCCTGGTACCGGCAGATCAACGAAGCGGAGCGACACTGTGAGCAAGAAGGTCTGCAATTTATCAGCGGCTTGTGCCATGAGTACAGCGGAGAAGGCCTACACGCGCCGATCACATCTGCATTTCTTTGACCGACAATTGTCACACGCGATTGGATTGAGCGCCTTGGCTGTCAGTACAATATAGCACGTCTCTCAAATGTCGACTTACCATTTAATCAAGCTGGATACAAAAATTGTGCACGAGTAAATTTCGGAGATGCTTTCCGGTGTGTTGAAATTTCCTGCCGTGTGTGGTTGGTCGCTGTTGCTATAATCTGGACCACACGCTTCACGACTCCTCTGTCTTCACTTTCCATATCTCGAGCTCTGCTCATCAGAGACGCGCACACTGCAATGCCAATTAGCCGAGGCCGGAGACTTGTGGATACTGCAGATGCGCGAAGGAAAGTGCCCGGGGAAAGAATGTGCGACGCCTTATGACACTTTCGTGGCGGTCTTTCTTTCTCCGGCTGTTCCCCGCAATGGTCCAGTAGCCGATCAACGACGAGAGGCAACACCTTTGAACGTAGGTGCCATTAATACATAAGTTGAACGTAGCCCCTAATTCAAAAGCGACATCCTCTTCGACAGCATCGACAGTAGAAAGAATCGCCATAATGTCTCCAATCGCCCTCCAGAGGAAGCACTCAATCGCTACGATGGGTGCCGACGGCATCGGCCCTGAAGTCGTCAATGCCGCGGTACAAGTGTTGAAAAAGCTCACAACACTCGACGGCTCTTTCGAGCTCGAATTCAAAGACTATGATTGGAGCTCAGAAACCTACAAGAAGACTGGAAAGTACATCCCAGAGGGCGGTCTTGACGATTTGAAGAAGCATGACGCGATCCTCTTTGGTGCAGTCGGCGCACCAGATGTTCCGGATCACATCTCTCTTTGGGGTCTCCGACTAGCGATCTGCCAGCCATTCCAGCAGTACGCCAATGTTCGCCCAACTAGGATTTTCCGCGGAACACAATCGCCGCTTAGAAACGCATCACATGGAGACTTAGACTGGGTCATTGTCCGCGAGAATTCGGAGGGAGAGTATGCTGGCCAAGGAGGCCGTTCGCACAGGGGCCAGCCATGGGAGACAGCCACAGAGGTCTCCATCTTCACAAGGCACGCTGTCGAGCGACTGATCCGCTTCGCTTTTGAACTTGCACAAAAGCGAGAAAGGAAGTTCCTGACCGTGGTCACCAAGTCCAATGCCCAGAGAAACGGAATGGTCATGTGGGACGAGATCGCGCTTGAGGTTTCGAAAGACTTTCCAGATGTCAAGTGGGACAAAATGCTCGTCGATGCTATGACCTGTCGTATGGTACTAGACCCTAAGTCACTCGACACCATCGTTGCTACCAATCTTGTAAGTTAACGTAGACTGATCGTCTTGATCGAGGACTGACATAGCCAGCACGCCGACATTCTTTCCGACCTTGCAGCTGCATTGGCTGGCTCCATCGGCATTGCACCCACCAGCAACCTGGACCCTACACGCAAGAACCCTTCTATGTTCGAGCCTATTCACGGCTCAGCATTCGACATCACCGGAAAGGGTGTTGCTAACCCAGTTGCCACATTTTGGACGGCTGCGGAGATGCTGACATGGCTGGGTGAGGAGGAAGCTGCCAACAAAATGATGAAGGCCGTCGAGAATGTCACAGAACGCGGCATCGTCACTAAAGATCTCGGTGGAAGCTCCAATACTAAGGAGGTCACTGATGCGGTATGCTCAGAACTTGAAAAGGTTTTTGGCAAGGAAAAGTAACTGCTAGCACTGCGACGGAACAAGATCAGACGCAGGTCAGAAGCTCTTTCCTCGAAGATGAGGGAGTTACTCAACGGCCACTTGCGCACATCCGGCATTCTGACACCTCCTCTAGAGGCGACAAAGATGGTGGAGATACCGCGACACGCACAGGCGTTTCACGTTGCATCCAAACACAGTGCTGCGCGACACTGATTAGACAAACTCAATTGATACTCACAGTATTTCCTTGACTGCTTATCGAACGCTTATGGCGTTTCTTTGGGTGCTATCGCACTTGCGCTGAGTCGTTCTTCCAAAGATGTCTGCATATGGTAGACGGATTCTAACACTCTGTGGTATCGTCCTTCTTAGAATGTCTGATCCGCCAAGATTACAGCCATGGACGATGCGTACCAATAACACACAGTGGTGGTACATGGCGATTCGAAATGCCAGATCACAGGAAGTACATAAGGATGTGTGAGAGCGCAGCTTGCGAGCAGTTACCAGCTGTACTGCATGGAATGATTGCGGCTCTCGTGCTTCTTGAATGGCTCAAGCTGTGCTCGAACATCGGCGTCAATGTAGTAGCGGTTCTCGTCGAGCTGGAGCTTGCCGGCCTCCACCTCGGGGTGCTCCACAAGGCCCAATCCTTGACCCACCGGCTTCTCGAGCAGGGGAGGGGTCTCGCATCCACCGCAGTGGAAACGGCGACCGTCAGGGAAGCAGCCCAGGGAAGTCAATCGGGCGCCGGACTGGATTGCGCGTTGATTGGACCTCGTAAGCAGGGTATCGACAACTTGAGGGACAGACGAATAGGATGGATGGCCAACCGGATATTAGGGTATCTCGTTTGATTTCGCGGGATGTATCTCGCTATGTACGACGCGTGGGTCGTTCGTTTGGTTGTCGCAGCAAGCTTTCGTGATTGCTGCCCAAGAAATGTAAAAGCTGCAAAGCCCCAATATAGCACCCTGTACGATCCGTAGACACGCACTTTCCAACCCATGATCCATAACCCCAGCCCAGCCCCACGCGCTTTTGATGATTGATGCCGAGAGTTGAGATAAGAAGCCATACAACATCTGCAGTCTATATGCAGCTGTTCGCAAAACGTAGAAGATCGGTATCGCAGAATATACAAGAAGGTAGAAGGTTATTAAAGGCCGTACGTCGGTCGCACCCGGTCGATGGAAGAATCTTGTAAATCGAAGAAGAGAGTAAGTTTACATGATGATCGAAGGAGCTGGGCAGTGTTAGCGACGCAATAGTGGACGGGATGCGGGGAAACCTTACTGTCAACGTTCTGCTTGATGGACTTATGGGGTAGGACGGAACCGCCGTTGACGTAGACTTCATCGCCAATTGAGACATCGTCACCGAGAACAGTGACGTTCTCAAGACGAGCCCACTTGCCAACGGTGCTGTTCCAGCCAACGATGGTAGACTTGACCCAGGCGTGGTCCTTGACGCGGCTGTTCTTCAGTAGCACACAGCGCTGGAGACGTACGCCATCGCCAATGACGACATTGGGGCCAATTGTGACGTTGGGGCCGATGCGGCAGTTCTTGCCAATCTTTGCGGTCTCGTCGATCATGACGTTACCGCCGTAGACGTAAGGCTCATTGGGCGAGACAAGGAGCTTGGGGTTCTTGCGCTGCAGCGAAGAGAGGTACAGGCATGTGCCGGAGAGGAAGTCCTTGGGCTGTCCAACATCCATCCAGAAGCCCTCGAGGTCGAAGGAGTGCAGACCACCGTCCTTGCAAATGGCGGGGAAGGTCTCCTGCTCAATAGAGGTGGGGCGAAGCTCGATGCGCTGGAGAACGCTGGGGTTCAGGATGTAGATACCGGCGTTGATGCGGTTACCAACGAACTCGACAGGCTTCTCGACGAAACGATCGATTCTCGATGGGTGGCTGGGCTTGTGAACAACGACACCGTACTTGGACGGCTCCTCGACCTTTGTGACAACGATTGTGCCCTCATCGCCGTGCTGCTTGTGGAACTGGGCGAGCTGGGCGAAGGGGTACTCGCAAGTAACGTCGGCGTTGAGGACGAAGAATGGCGACTCGTCCTTTCCGAGGATGGCCTCAGCGAGCTTGAGGGGACCGGCTGTGCCAAGGGGCTCGGTCTCGACGGAGAATGTGATCTTGACGTTGTACAGCTTCTCGTACTGCGATTACGCGTCAATTGCGAGGCCACGTCAAATCGCGGGGGTTTTTGGGTACTGACCTCCTTCAGGGCCTCAGCCATGATCTCTGGGCGGTAGTTGACAGCGAGGACGACATCGGTGACACCGGCAGCAGCAAGAGCCTCGATCTGGTGCTGGATCATGGGCTTGTTGGCGAACTCAACGAGCGGCTTGGGGTATGTGAGAGTCTGCGACTGGGGTCAGTACCGCGATTCCAAACATCGCGGGGCTCTCCTGCGAGGGGCAATGCGCGGAGAGTAAGACATACCAGAGGCCTCAGACGGGTACCGAACCCTCCGACGAGAATGATGGCTGCATTGGCTGTTAGATGCTGCAACATCGCATATTACATGATTGCACTGACCCTTCATAGCGGCGGTTGTAATGTGTGAGGAGTCGGACTAGGAAGTGTATGCGGAGGGGTTGAAGAGTGCAATTGGATCTGCAACAACAGAAACAATGTCGAAGCGAAGGGCAATCGAGTGGACTACGACGAGAACACTGGACGTATGGGTGGCAGTGGATATGCAGACAGAGTCAAGAAGCGCAGTGGTGAGGACAGCTGGACCTTATGAATCTGGTCAGGAAGCACCCCTAGCTTCGTGGTCGAGCCAAGAAGGGGTCCACCAATTCCCCTTTCCCTACCAACCAAGGCCTCCCCCTTGGCCGCTACCCTAAAGACCTCGTGTTTCCCTCCTAACGTCTCCGGACCCCTTGCACTTGCTCCTCTATTATTCCTGATCGCTCAGCCTATCCGCTTCTAATCTGGGCATCGTCGTCGACTTTCGACGTCGAAGCTGAGGTGACATCGCAGCAACGCCAGCGAGACTCGACCATGGGCTGCTGCAACGCTGGAAAACCATCACGCCAGCACGCCCCAGAATCTCGCAGGTACAAGCGATGCATCTGACGTTCCCCTCTGCGTCTCGGCACACCGCCTTGCGCAACATCCCCTGAGATGACAACCACGTGCAGCTTCATACCGAAATTAGAGGCGCTTGTGAGATCAACATGTTAGGTCACGAAGCGGAGAGCACCCGAGAACCCGCCCTTACCAGTGGTTTTGTGGCTGTGCCTTCTTGCCTCTTCCGGCGCAAGTGTACTGCGCACCTGCAGAAAGCCACATGTAATTTGGCTGTCTACAGCCCCTTCCCAAGGACGCATGATCGAAATTTGAGGAGCAAAGGGAAACTTGGTAATGTCTCAGAAAGCCGTCTATCCATGGAACTCCAAGCCCGCCCCTCACAAGCTCCTCACGATGTTCGAAGCACCGCACGAGCTTGATTGCGACGCGCGTCGTATTTGCGTGGCAACCGACCAGCTTCATCACTCCTCATGATGCGCTTACACAGCCTTATGAGCGCTAGGCGATGTATTCTGGGCGACGACAGCTCGTATCGCTGCCGCTAACATTTTCACAATGATTCCGCATCCCTCAACCCGCGATGTGAAATAACCTCCAGCACCAATTTTATTACATCGCACACACAGAATCTTTCTTCGATGAGGTCCTGCATTGTGTGACTACCCGCCCAATACATCATGAATCCTTTCGGTCTTCGCACCCCTGTCACGCGCTTCAGCTCAACGGTCAAAAAGACTCAGGACACGCTACAGCTGCCCAGTGGAGCCGCACTGCCTATACCGGCAACCAGATGGAACTGTGGGATACTGAACGCTAACGCGTTGTGAATAGCATATGTATGCGCTTATTCCCGAACGTTTTCTACGCGAATATCTTCATGATTCGCAGCTCGACGCATACACTCCAGCAATTGCGCCAGTCGAGACGATGTGACGTAATGCTGTGTGCGCGCATCCAAAAGTTACCGCCAGAGAAGAACCCCTTTGAGTTTTTCCGAGGCTCATGATGCTTATGCTGCGCTGCAGAGCGTGAATGGCATCCTTCCATTCACGGCAACTTTGGACAAAGCCATAGAAAACTGACCGCAGTTACCCCGTCTTGTAAACGATCGCCATTCCACATCGTCATCACAGTCGACAGCATGAGACGAGATTCTACATTCGTTCTTCGATGCGTTGCGCGCTAAATCGCATTCAACTTTGCATCAATGAAGAACGACCGCAACCGAGGACTCTCCCTCTCCCTCGCTTCATTTCGAATATCAACTGGACAACGTCTCAATGGTTACACAAAAATTTTCGAGGCCCTTCTTCGGCGAATGCTTCAAATTCCCTTGAATTTGTATTCGTTGGCGAATATCCAGTTACCCTTGTCATACCGCCACAGGTCGAGACCAACCGCTTGCCCTTCCCGGACGTTCTGGAGCATCTCCTTCTCAACCGCCCGGAACGCATCGTCGATCTTCTTCTCCTCGTTGACTTTGTTCATGACTGTCCAATGCGGCCTCCATCCTCCTTGGTCCTGCTCACTGAGGTGAGGCATCCACTGCGATCTCAGATTCTCGTGGACCTGCTTCATTCTGTTGTACCCCTTGCCGACATTAATTCCTACACCGAGGCGCATCCGGAACGGCTTTCCTGTCGAGACGAAGAAAGGCTTTGTGTTCGCAGATAGCTGCGACAAGCCACTATCGATTGCAGCGAATCGAGAGTCGGGAAGAGCATGGAACAGGGTCAGGTGTGCAGGTGTCCTGTTCAGCCTCTTTGGGAAGTACTGCTCGCGTATCGAGTTCATCGGCTTCGCCAGCGAGTCCGTTAGCTTGAGAGTAAGGACATACACGAGCTCCTCTTCAGCTCCGGTGTTGGGCTTGTGTTCATCGCGGGTCACGTATTCCATATTCTGATATCTCTGTCCATGTCTTTGCGGGCTGTACCCGCGCGGGCTTCTGGGTTGCTGAGCCTGACCACTGGATGCGGCCTTTACTTGAGGCGCATCATGGCGCTGTTGTAAGGGCTGGCGTGGAGGTCCTCTTGACCCTCCGGCTGCTGCTGCGTAATTCATGATGTCGGATGACTTGACGAATGTGGTAAGGGAGGGTCGCGAACTGCGTGTCAAAACAGGGAGTATCATTGATTTTGCAATTTCTCTCAGCTGTCTTGGGTCCGTTCCTGACTATTTCACTAAATTCGAGGATCGATACGTCAGCGACCCATGGAGCGGACGCTAGCGTTAGCCGCACTATGTGGGAATCATCGCATCGTCTGCGATGCACACAGAACATCATTTTGTCTGAAATCGCATCTTGCATTATTGTGAGGCTGAGTGCCTGTAGATGTGCTCGCAGCGTTACGAGAAGCCAGCCTGCCGCACCCTTTGATCATCCTAGCTTTGCGCCACCAAGTCACTCCGGGTATTGTCCTTTTATCCTTTTCTCTTGCAGGAATTGCTGTCCAAATTCTTGGAAGTCTTCTATTCTCCGTCATCAGATCAGGGTCTGCTGATGGCTCGCCATCTTCCATTCTTGCCCCTCCAGCACCCACGCGCTCGAGCAAATCGCCTTGAAGGTCTGATCTGCGCGTTGAGCTTCAACGCGGTAGTAGATCATAGCGCTGTCTTTGCCGAGAGGAATGACTTCGTCATGGCTTAGCTTGTAGTCGTTCCATGGCTGGAAGTCGGGGCTCTGCAGCATTTCGTGAACCGTCGGCGAAGATACCGCGGTGAGGATTAGATCGCCGGGAAAGATCATGACTGGATTATTGGACAGGAGGGGCACAAGCTCGTGACCGGAGCTGCAGAGGGCAGCCCAGGCCTTGTGTTCGAGGCTGCACACCGCTGCGGTGAGCGAGGGATTGGTCAGTGTTGGGGTTGCTGCCATTCTGGTATTCTTGAGGTTGCGCGGTTGAAGAGGTAAGGTGTAAACCTGGAGTCAGCGTGCATTCGATGTAATCGCAAAGCAGAGATAAAGCTCAAATACAAGGCGATTCCAACCACGCGCGGGGTGACGCTGTTGTGATTTCACATCAGGTCTCACTGCGAACCAAACAATCCCCTCATGTTCAAAGATCGGCAACAGCTATGTGCACCTCGTCCAGGCGATCTTCAGTCTTCCAAGATTTTAGATACTTCAACGGTCCAGCCACAGCTACGCGCAATCGCCTTTGTGGCGTATTTACAATTCCGCACCTCGCCCGAGCCTGAGGCAGGCTTGCCAGGCTTACGAATGCGCCACGATTCATTGTCGCAAAAGTCTTCACCCAACATGCTCGGATTGGGTGATTCTCGCCACTAAGCATGACTGCTTGCACGTTGGCGACGCCTAACTGGAAGCTTCTCGGACCGTGCATTCATTCACTACGTCAGCGATGCAACGCAATCTTATCGCGCAATGCTCAACATGAATCTCTTGAGGTATTGCGCATGCAGTGTCATCGATATTGATGTTTTGAAGCTGCTGTGAGCCCAAAACGTGCTCTCGCATAATGCGCTGAGGACTGAGGGGCTTCTCGGTACGTGAGTACCGAATTGGAGGCAATGTTGCCTTGTTTGATCGATAAGGAAGCGTCACATGGGGCCAGACGCGCCATATGGGGCGCGATAACGGAAGCGGGGAAAGAAAGCTGCGAACAGGCCACCAAGCTCCAGGCGCACAACAACAGCGCGCTGTTTTACTGCGAAAGACAGCAGTGAGGGAGCATTCCAGCGTGTCGTGATATCTGCAGCTGACAAAGAGCAAACAGCAAAGTGAGTGAACGAGGCGCACGCTTTCGGTCGAACATGCCCGAACGTTCCGTAGTCCTGATTTCATTGGTGCAGGGGCCACCTTGGGTTAGCGTCATTGCCATCACTGTCACAGCCTCAGCTTGCCGCCTACGCCTGCCTCGTACTTAAGATCCGGCTGGCCCCTCCGCATCTCTCCTTCTTACACCACACTCCACCACTCACCTACCACCACGCACACACTGCAAACCACGCTCACGTCACAACATCACACCAAACACAATCACAACTATGCAGATCTTCGTCAAAACCCGTATGTAGCGCTCCGTCACGGCCAGTTACGTCTTCGGTTACTAACAACTTTGCAGTCACCGGTAAGACGATCACCCTTGAGGTGGAGTCATCCGACACTATCGACAATGTCAAGAGCAAGATTCAGGACAAGGAAGGCATCCCCCCAGACCAGCAGCGCTTGATCTTCGCCGGCAAGCAGCTCGAGGATGGTCGTACTTTGTCCGATTACAACATTCAGAAGGAGTCCACTCTTCACCTCGTCCTCCGCCTTCGTGGTGGTATGCAGATCTTCGTCAAGACCCGTAAGTTGCCACAGTGCGCGTCGCATGTTATGAGCTCATACTAACATCGCCACCAGTGACCGGCAAGACCATCACTCTCGAGGTCGAGTCCTCCGATACCATTGACAACGTCAAGTCGAAGATCCAAGACAAGGAGGGTATCCCTCCAGATCAGCAGCGTCTGATTTTCGCTGGCAAGCAACTTGAGGATGGCCGTACCTTGTCCGACTACAACATCCAGAAGGAGTCCACACTGCATCTCGTCCTGCGCCTGCGCGGTGGTATGCAGATCTTCGTCAAGACCCTCACCGGCAAGACGATCACCCTTGAGGTGGAGTCATCCGACACTATCGACAATGTCAAGAGCAAGATTCAGGACAAGGAAGGCATCCCCCCTGATCAGCAACGCCTTATCTTCGCTGGTAAGCAGCTAGAGGATGGTCGCACACTCTCGGACTACAATATTCAGAAGGAATCCACACTCCACTTGGTGCTCCGTCTCCGTGGTGGTATGCAAATTTTTGTCAAGACCCTCACCGGCAAGACCATCACATTGGAGGTCGAGTCCAGCGACACGATCGACAACGTAAAGTCTAAGATTCAGGATAAGGAGGGCATCCCTCCTGACCAGCAACGCCTCATCTTTGCCGGCAAGCAGTTGGAAGACGGTCGCACGCTTTCCGACTATAACATCCAGAAGGAGTCGACGCTGCACTTGGTGCTTCGTCTTCGTGGTGGACAGTAGGCGGTAATGTTTTGATAGTTTCTGGCAAGGCGTTCACAAGGAATGATTTCGGCTTACGAGCTGGGGTCTTGATTCATTCATAGTTCACACGGCCGTACCATGCGTACCATGGCCACATCAACAATGCAAGAAGCCTCTCCACTGGTGAGAGCTCTTTCTCAAACGCTCACTCTTCTATTGTATAATCGTGATGTCTTTGACAGGTGTGCGGAACAATCCTAATTACTACGCCGGCGACGGAGGCTTGATCTGGTATTTCGGTCAAGTCCTAATTCGTTTGTACGCTTTCTAAATCCTCATAACACCATGCCTTCGCAATCACGGTGCTTTTTGCAGGTCGCTCGAGCTGTCATGAGCGGCGACTTCGGTACCCCACATCGTGACGCAACGCCACGGACTTAAAAGATGTATCTCCACTACAGCTCGGCTTTAATCACCAAGAGCTTCGAAAGCTGAATAAACTTCTCCTGCCCCGCCCCATAAAGCGCCTGGAGCTTCCCGTCACGGAAGTTCTTTAAACCCCAAAGATAATACGCAGAAATCGCAATGGCTGATCAGAAGATGCAATACGTCAAGCACGTGCTTTCCGCCATCCAACAACGATGTCACTGACTTCTGAACAGCCTGGGCAAGTCCGGCCTGAAGGTATCCAAGGTCATCTTGGGTGCTATGAGCTTCGGGTCCGACAAGTGGCAGCCCTGGGTCTTGAACGAGGACGCCGCTCTGCCCATCCTCGAACACGCCTACAAGAAAGGCATCAACACATGGGACACGGTACGTACACAAGCTTCACAGCATTCCACTGTAACCGGGGGTAGAGTGTATGGAGGTTGGGCTTACAACTGCTCCAGGCCGACATCTATTCCCACGGCATCTCCGAGAAAATCATCGCGAAAGCCATTAAGCAGTACAACATCCCTCGTAACAAGCTCGTCCTCCTTTCCAAATGCTACTTCGGCGTCAATGAAGAAGACCCGTCCCTTGGCATTGCAGCGGTTTCCACCAACGACGGTGAAATGGTCAACCAGGTCGGTCTCAGCCGCAAGCACATCTTCGACGCGGTCGAGAAGAGCGTAGAGCGCCTCGGCACATACATCGATGTCCTTCAGATTCACCGTCTCGACCGCGGGACACCGAGAGAGGAGATCATGAAGGCGCTGAATGACGTTGTCGAGAAGGGCTGGGTCAGGTACATTGGAGCTAGCTCCATGGCCGCGTGGGAGTTCCAGACACTGCAGAACATTGCTGAGAAGAACGGGTGGCACAAGTTCATCAGGTATGCTGCTCCAGTATGCGATTTGCGTTGGACCTTTGCTGACTTTAATCAGTATGCAGAACTACTACAACCTGATCTACCGCGAGGAAGAGAGAGAAATGGTAGGCCTGGACAAGTCGATCTCCCAATGACACATGTTGATAGAATCACCAGATCCCATACTGTCAAGACACCGGCGTAGGCCTGATCCCCTGGTCCCCCATCGCCCGCGGTGCCCTCACCCGCCCTTGGTCCGACCGCTCGTCCAGCCGCGCGCAAACCGATAAGTTCCTCGAGAACCTCGTCCACGGACGCGAAGACAAAATCGATCAAGAGATCATCAGTCGTGTCGAGGAGATTGCGAAGAAGAACAACGTCAGCATGGCATGCATCGCGACAGCATGGACGATCAAGAAGGGCGTCTGCCCTATCATCGGTCTGAGCAGTAAGGAGAGGGTGGAGGAGGCAGTCAAGAATTCCAATTTCAAGCTGAGCGATGAGGACGCGAAGTATTTGGAGGAGAAATATGTGCCGAAGGAAAGGCAGGGTTTCTAGACTCAGTTAGGATGTGGACATGAAGGAATATAGTAGGTCAGCAATATCTGGTAAGGCCATCTCACTATTTCGCGAGAGATATAGGAGTACTTTTCAAAGCCTCTTCACTACGACAAATAGTTGGTTCCCTTTAAGGCTGTCTAGAACAAGTGAGGTATGTAAGAGTTGTTTGCGGGCGTCTTGCAATTCCACAGGTCTTTTAATGGCTACATCTTTCTGCGAGAGTGCCTCCTTAAGTTCTGAAATGGCCTTACTGGATATCGCCGCTCCACTATGATGTATCAACGCCTTCATGTTCACTTCCCAACCAAATCTAGAAAATCTACCTCTCCTTCGGCACATCGTTGCTTTGTGGAAGTCTGGGAGATATTCAAGGTTGCTCTCGGAGTGTTTCGCGGCGCGACCGGGCTTTTGAAGACTACAATGATCGTGCTGCTTCACGAGAATTAGGAGGCCAACTTGAAATGTCCTTTTAGAGCCTGACTGTTGACATTCACTAGGAGAACGGATCCGTGAGTACCTGCTCCAGCGTTCACCGCCCCTGCTTGCCTGTCTGAAGGACACAGACTTCATCAAAGCTCTCACAAGAACTAGATCGACCTCTGTGTAAAATCAAATCCCCATCCGTTCACCGCCACAAGCCCTACCCGTCTCGATCTGCTTCCCTCCCGCCTCGTATCATGTTCGCCTCCAATTTGCACTCGACTCGCACACTCATTTCCGCTCATGCATCGACCCTCCAACCTTCCTGATCGAGACGAAGCTGAAGCTATATCAAGCTCGCCAAGCCTCGACACGTCGCACAGCTTCTATCGCCACTGGAGCCGTTGAGGAGCATGCAAGAGTGGCGCAATAACGGTGAGGTTGGCTGCAGGGTGTGTTGTACAGCGTCTCCATCTCGATTACCCGTTGCGGTGCTGCCGCTGCTCAAAGCCGGTCCAGTCGAAGTCCAGTCAGAGCTGCTCAACAACGAGATAGAATACTGGATCTTGAATGTAGATGGCCAGAAAATTGGGATATAGATTCATTGTGCAGACCGCCAAACGCCGCGTCGTCATGACAGGACATCTGCAAGCCCTCCGCCGCGACCAGAATGTCAAAGCAACCACGTTCTATCAAGCGTCAACACAGGCTCCCCTGACAACCACCGCATCGCGCACTCGCACCAGCACGTCCTCATACTCAAACTCAAAACTCTCCAATGTGGATACCGGGTGTAGATCGCGGGCCATTCCTTCGCACAGGCAGGCCGCTCGTCTCTGCACGGCCAGCGATCCAGGGTCCTCTCCCATGACCAGCCTCGATGCGGTGCGTGAATTCACCGGAAAACCCTGAATGAGCGGCGGGCAGACTCGGGTCGGCTAAGCTCTGGGTGTCGACTCGCGCGTTCTTGCATCGTGTGTGGAGAATCGTGCTGCGTTCGTGTTTCGAAGCGGAAAGGTTTGACTCGGGGCGAGAAGAGCGGTGAAGCGCGGCTACCTTTTTCCGGTCGTTCTTTGCCCAGCTCATGCGATGGTGGCGGTTGGGTGGGGCAGCAGGCTATTTCGAAAAATGCACTTTGTTCGACATTGACCATTTGAGGGGCGCCTGCATGGAGCGAATCATGAGGTGCATCGCGAGATTGCGAACTGATGATTGAAGTGTGAAAGTGGACTGAGTCCTGTCATATATCTAGACTAGACTAAATAGAGCCATCTACAAGCCGAAACACTTCCGCATTGGATGCTGCGCGCGTGCGTAGCCTCATTGACCCAGCGTGGATCGTCTCTCAGGCGCTTGACGCGCAATCGAAGCCAGAGACAGCCGAATCGTGTAGGGATTGTGGCCGCCGATCGATGCAAGTCGTGTCGAAGAATCGTAATTCTGTAGGGTCATATTGCTCGCTTCCAAATGCTAGAACATTTGTTGATAGATACACGTAAAGAGGAAATGGAGACTCAGTACTGTCTTTTGTGACAGTACCGAACCAATGAGGTTGGTCGTGACTGTAATGAAAGCCGACTCGCTCGCTATGCCATAGATAAAACAATCGAGAAAAAGACAAAGAAAGTAGAGGATGATCAATCGTACAACCAACAGAATCGGATGTACAACAGTCAGCAACCTCCAGCCAGTATCATGAACAAGATACTCAGATGTACGGGTGTAGTCCCGATCTGCAAGAAAATCAAAATGTCGTGGCCATCATAGTCATGGTCCATCGTTTCAGCCGTAAGCATGGCATCGTAAGAAATAATTTTGCTGTTGCTCGAGAGAGTGATAAACAGTTGGTCGATAACATGGCGTCCGTGGCGCCGGGGAATCGCAAAATGCAAACAGGCCGTTCATCGTTTTGGGTGTCGTCAACCGTACATGCAAACATCAGACGCGTAAGTCATTGATCGTGGGGATGTCGTGGGGGAGCTGCGGGGTTTCGATGATAAGGTCTCGTGGGTAGGCGGTGTGAAAGTTGTAGCCTGAAGATCGAAGGTTGGTTTGTCGAAGTGGACGAGAATCTTAATTGGCGCGAATCACAAGCTTCGACAAGAACTTGTTCGACAGGGAGTCGAAATCCTCACGATCGAACTTGCAATCTGATCTCGAGCGCAGGTACGAATCTGCATGTCAAATTAGCACCAAACTAGACCGTCTGTGCAGCGCATCGAACTTACCGTATTTGGTGACGTGGGCGCGCACATCAGTCATGGCATCGCATACCGCTGGGTTACTAGCCAACAGGTGGTGGTGCTTCCTTGTATCCCACTCCTGGAAGGAGGGGAGCTTCTGTGAGATGGCGGAGAAAAGACCAACAATGACACCAACTGGGGTCCCTTCCATGTCGCTGCAAAACTTGTTGACAGCAGCCTGGTCAGGAACACGGTAGGAGCAGTCGAACTGAATCAGCTCCCAGACGGCAAGAAGAATGGCTGCCAACATGAAGATGGTCGGCCAGTTCTTGAGCTTGTCGCCAGAGTAGACGGACTGGTAGAGCGACGAGAGCTCTTCAAGAACATCCTTCTGGAGTTCCCGCCACATGTCGGCGAGGGCGCACTTAACCTGGAAGTTGATCATAACAGGTGCGATGGTAGTACCGCAGAACTTTGATGAGGTGTCCTCAACCTTACCAGGCGCCTCCTCGTCTCCGAGACCCTCGACCATAGTGACGTGAAGGGTTAGGTTGTAGGCGATGACGAGCTTGAGGGCCTTGCGTATGACGGGTAACTTCTCACGAGTGTAGTAGCGGTAGGCGGTCTTCAATAGCTCAGTGACGAAGTATGTACCCTCGAAGTACTCATCCACGAAGTTCTCGAAGCCACCGTCGATGTGGCGGTCGAGGTAATCGCTGAGCATGGCGCGCGACACACCCTCCATACCAGCGGACAGCTTGGCTGTGTTGATCTCGAAGTGCGACCCGCTCAGGGTCTCGTGCCAATCAACGCCAAAGCACTTCTCGTCACGAACGTAGACCTCGCGAGCCATGATGGGTAGATAGTGGCCGTAGCCGTGGGTGACGTAGATGGGGCGCTCATGGGGCGAGAAGCCCTTGATGTTGCCGATGGAGAAGCCCAGGCTGACATGACGTTCGTAGTCGGCCTTCCAATCCTTCATGAAGAAGGCGATGTCCTTGATGTCAATGCGCGTGCACGGGACCTGCCAAAGACGCGCATGGGATGGCTGGCAGCCAGCGCACGGATCGCCCTTGTCACAGGTCTTCTTCAAGAACTTGCACCTCAGGCAAGCGCGAAGCTTGCGGATCTCGTGCGCCTGTTGGCGCTGATCTGGCCTCAGTGGCCCGCGTCTTCGGCCGACACGCTTCTCGCCGGTGGTATCCTTCTTGGTGGTGTGAGCAGGTGTCTTCTTGACAATGGTTTTGGTAGGCTTTGCGCCAGCATTGATGGGTCCAGCAGGCGATTTTCTCCGACGAACGGCTTGTGGTGGTGAGCTGACGGCAGAAGAGGTGGGCGAAGCTGAATTGCTGGTAGACTGTTTGATGACAACAGGCTCAATACGAGTCATGGGCGGGCTGACGGACTGGTTGGGCGAGATGTAGTTGTCGTAGCCGTGTTCGAGGGGCAGGCCGTGTCCGTGGTTACAGTCATCAGAGTGCGCGTGCGAATGTACTAACGACAAATTGTTCTCTGATCCAGGCGAGTTCATGGGGAAGTTTATCTCCTCGAAGCTGCCTAGAGAGCCGGCAGAGCGTGGCACATCAGATTGGTTAGAGTTTGTAGAGTCCGAAGATGTGCGAATGTGGAGCGACTGCGCAGGGTTGAAGACGATGGCCGAAGAGTCGGACAAGTCGTAGGAGTGACGGTGGCTGTGGGCGCCAACATCGACCCAGCCGGCGTCACTGCTGGATAGTGATCGAACCTCCATCCATTGCTCGCCCGGCGACCCGCTGCCGATGCTGACGTTCGAGTGGGTGAACTCCTGGGGGTTGATCTGGTTGAATTCTTGAGTGAAGTCGCCCATATTGAAGTGCGCATTCATGGGAGGCATGTCCATGGTGGTGGTCGTCATCATGTTGAAGGGCATCGACATGGTGGACATCATCTGGGCAGGGTTGATAGCAAAGTCGACTGGCGAAGTCTGCAGCTGCGCGCCGAAGGTCGAGTCGAAGCTGTTGGTCATTCCCAAGCCTCCCGGTGTCATGTACGGATCCTGTACAAAGCCGTCTGTGTTGATGTTCATCCAGGTCGCGAGCATTGGGTTCATGGGCTGCATGGCGGCAGGGAAGCCGAGGCCGGCAGTCTGGAGTGGTGCGATCGCACTCGTTGTGGTGGGCATGGCGTTGTACTGTGCAGACGTGGTGGCCATGGATTGCACGCGTCGGTGCTGGTACTGGTGGTTCTGTTCATGCTGCTGGTGTTGCGGCATTGCGCCGGGCGAGGATGCTGGCAGCGGCCAGGTCTGGTAGGATGTGTATTGTTGGCGGTTCGGGTCGAATGAGGTGTCGAAGCTGCCGTCCACTCCGTAGAGGGTGCCGTCAAAGTCTAAGTGCTGGTGGTTCTCCATGCTGGCCACGGAGAGGTTTTGGTGGTGAGTGTTCAGGTGCTCAGCCGCTCTGAGCTGATGGTGAGCGGTGTAAGCGCAGAACGTAAGCAGACCTGGAGGGGACCAGAGGGTAACAGTCGAGCTGCACGGGCCTCGACCTGCCAAAAGTCGGTGAGAGAGTGCCCCACACACCAATAAGCGTCTCGATCTGCCTTTGGTCGACGGTAGCGCTGCTGGCGCTGCAGTAGTCCGCCCGCGCGATTCGCACCTCACCACGGGCAAAACCCTGATAATAGCCGCTGCGGACGTGGGTGCCTGGCCTTGCAGTCGTCGGGTGCTGTGCTCGAGGTGAGGTTATCCAGGTGAGAGGCAGGCTGCGTGGGAGGATCCTCTGCTAGCGAGGAAAATCATCACGATGGGCATGGTAGATTCGTACTCTCAGCAAGAAACGGGGGCTGGGTTCGCCCGCTTTGACACCGTGATTGTCGCCCTCGACCAGCGCGGGCTGCCTCTCGCCTGTCGTCCAGCCTGCTCAGCGCACGCCTGCACGCCTGCTGACGCCTCACCTGCCACAGCCAGTGAGGGTGCGCCCCGCCAGCTGTGTCGCCATGGGCCGAGCATGTCGCGCTTTCTCGGCATCTGGCATCGCCAATCGAGGCAACCCCTCCTCGATAAGCACCCGCTAGACTCGGGGTCCAGTAGGATCAGCGTGTGGAGGAGGGACCGCGAAGGATGCTGCCGCAACAAGCAAAAATCCAGATGTCGACTCCCAAACGGTGCATCTCGTTGTGTTTCGTGTCCAAATATGTCCAGCATGCTGAAGAGCCGCAGCGGTCGTGGTGCCTCAGCAGAAGTCTAGCATGAATCGTTGCTGATGGTCGCTGCCGCCATCGACCGATCCAACAATTCAAGCCTCGAAGCTTGACGGATCCACGATTGCAAGGTGCAGATGGCTACGCAGGCCAGGGGCAGCCCGCGGTGTTCGCCTCACAGGCATGCCCTAGCAATACAACGCCGCATAGGCAAGTCTGCTGTCGAAGTGCCAAACTCACCGACACCTTCAAGAACGCCTAAGAGAACTATTCATCGTCATCGTACATTCCCAAAACGTCGAGAGCATGAGCGCCTGGCTTGTTTGGTCGTCGAGCTCACTCCGCCTTATGGTCGGCGCTTCCTCGTGCTCGATGCACCGTCTGCTAGAATCGTCTCGCGAGTCGCATTCTCAACGGTTGCTTCGGATCCATGTGCATGTCATCAGCGCGTTTTGTGTAACACCGCTCCCGCCCCGTGCTACCGTGACTACTGCCTTGCGCGCAGACTCAGATTAGAGGCCCGTAATCTCAGATGGAGTTCAGCATGACATGCAGTCGCTGCTCTTCTATTGCTTGAGGCCGACTTTGACAGAAAGTGGAGACCTGATCTGATTCAACGAGCGTGTGGCCGTGGTGTTACACAGACAGTGACAAGTTGAGAGGCGCACGATATCGAACTCCCTCGTGACAAAATCTGCCGGCTGTTTCGTCTGACAAGATTGGACCTCCTCTTCCCTTGCCTTGGTCCATCTCGGTACTGTCTTACTTCCCGTCCCAAACTTTTGGTAATTACGGACGAGCCGAGACTGAAAATGCTTTCATCGTAGAGTGATCCAATTAGCGCGGAGGGTGATGCGAATCATGCCACTATTGTGGTCGTACCGAGCTTTGCCAATGTACCTCACCGTCGTACCTGAACGGCATTCTGACGTTAGCGAGGGACAAACGACTCGTGGCTGAACGTCTCAAGAGCTGGAATGCTGCCGAGGCGGTCAGCGTGGCTTCAATATTGGACAAGGGTTCATCGACTCACCCGGGCGATGTTTGTCGAATAAAGAGATATTGTGGGGTTTAAATGGCGCTGAGTGTGGGCAGAAATGTATTATTGGAGCTGCATCGTCGTCTGCGAGAAGATGTACAGCGATGGCTTGCTGAACAGCTGCACTCGAAGTCGAGCTGGCCTTCCTCATGAAGCACCTTGCCCATGGTGTTATTGCGGGTGCTGACGACGTGCAGCAAGAGCGCACCAAGCCCGTGATGACTGCAGGAGAACGTCAGAGCTCGCGAGAAGGAGAGAGGAATGCTCTCGCCGCGTTGCGGACTCCTGCCATCTCAGGGTCTGGGTCGCGCGCACTTCACTTTGCAGCGCAGGAGCGAAACAATCCACACTTAGTCTAACGAGCAATCGAGTGAACGGCGACATCTGAAGAGAGCAGCCACCTCTTGAGATAATGGAGGTCGAGAGCTATTTGCGGGCATCCCGCAGCCTCCGAGATCTTCTGCTGGCTACAAGAAAGCTATCTCCACCATACCGCAAAGCGCCTAACCTGATACCGCTGTCCTTGAAGGCTGCCAAAAGCAGTCGCGATCAGTTGCCGCAAGTCCACTTCACCCTTCCAAACGCACCCCAACCTCCCAGTAAAGCGGTGACGCCAGTGAACAGAATGATGCCGCCGTACTGGCCACTGTATCCCCAGCTTCTCCCATCCTTCGTCCATCCATCGCTGGTCACTAATGCGACACTCAACGGTCCACTAATTACATTGCCGATACCCCTTCCACCTGCGAGAAGACCGAATATGAAGCCCGTGTCCAGTGCAGGGCTTTGGGCCTTAAGCTCTTGCAATACTCCAGACCATGTCGAACTGAAGCCTCCTGCAAAGAAGCCATACGTGATGCTGAATACAGCGAGCAGTGCCGTTTGGCTGGAGAAGCCCCAGAACAGGAATACAGCTAGCGCAGAGCCTAGTGTCGAGATCAGGATCGTGGTAGTGATGTGCAAGTGATCGCCGAGACCGCCTATGACAATGCCGCCGGGAATGGAAGTAACGTTGATCAGCACAAGTAGAGCCGTGGCCATGGTTGCCGAGACATGTAGCTGCTGAACTGCGTAGGTAGACAGATAGGTGTAAGGAAGGAAGTATCCAAGTGACTGAAGGATATTGCCGATTTGTAGCATCCAGAACGCAGGAAGATGGATGAAGTTGAGACTGATGCGGCGAACTGCAGCTGACTGAGACAATGGGATGCGCGGTTTGAGGAAGTATAGGAGTGGCGCGGAGAGGAAGACCTTTTCCGATTAGCGGGTGTTTGCAGGCACATATAATGCACACCGTACCGTCAACACAGTCCATGCTTGGAGAGTTCTTGCCGGTCCAAACTTCTGGAGAGATATTTCCATGGCGAAAGGGACGCCTACGCCAGCAGCAGACTTCCCTGCCCACATCACCCCGTACGCCAGGCCTTTTCTCTTGACGAACCATTCATCCAGATATAGAGTCGTGGGAGTGAACAGCAGCCCGCAACCCAAGGCACAGATGACACCTTGGGTCGCGATCAGCTGCCACACAGATGTTGCAAAGGAGGACATCAAAAAGCCAGTCGCAGTAAGAGCCAGACCCAGCGGTCCGAACCAGCGACGTAGACGAGGCCATCTGGTCAGCACTGTGAAAGTGAAGGGAGAGATCAGATACATGATTCCCTACGCCGGTCAGTGTCTGCAGGACTTAGCGGCACAAATTGGGAACTCACGGTCATGGTGGTACCGATAACAGCGACATTGCTCAAGTCGCCTTTCAACTTATCCGGATGACTTCCGTAGTACTCTTGGAAGACACCGAATGCGATAGAATAGCCTGGTGATATGTAAGTACGGTTCTTGACGAACTCAACGCTCGGCTTCATACCCCATACAGGAATTTGAATTAACGAGCAGCCAGCCAATACCAGCCATGCCTCTTTGCCCCTATCTGTTGGCGGTAATGATACTTGCTCGATTCCTTCAACCCTCTCTTGCTCCTCAGGTGGGTGGCTGACCGTATCTGCCCCATCCGAAGAATGAATCCTTTCAAGCTCGACTGCTTGCGGAACACGCGCCATGTTCGCTGATACTGCTATTGCACATTTACTTTCGCTGTCAGCAAGGTATATTATATTGCCTAGAAGTGAGTCAGTCAAGAGGGATGTGACAACGGAAATAAAGACGTCGAACGGCATGATCGCCAAGAAGTTGAGGCTGATTGGCTCAAGGTAAGCATTGAGGCTACAATTGGAGCTACAATTGCGGGGTAAACGTCGCGTTCTCCACGGCCGTGGACGTTTCGAACATCTTTGGCGAGCAGCATTGCTCTGTTCGCTGTATATGAATGGCAGCAACGATGCGCCGGTCATCGTCGATTAAGCGGTCCAAGAGAAGGTAATCTGAAGTCATGGCCGCATGCTCCGAAATCACGCATTAAGTTGGCTGCAGCATTGACCAGCATGATTGGCAACAGTACTGCTGTGGAAACGCGCAGGCAGAAATCGAGCAGCAGCTCTGAACAATTCACAAGCTGCAGGTACCACATGATGTTGATGGTGGATTGCGATATGCGGAGTGGTAGCCGTCCCGGATTCCGGGCTTCGGCTCCCCGAGCCAGGGGTACAACGCTGCATCGCAACTGTTAAGAAGACAATGGTGCTAGGTGGTCACAGCCTCAAGAGAAAACTCCATTCGAGAGCTGTTCATTTTCGACCCAGCCTGACGAACCCACGCTTTACCAAATTGCTTTGATACCGGCCGCTCAACATGGCTCACATCGGTGCTCTCCCTAAGGTCCAGAGATATATCACTGGCCACAACGACAAAGGCCAGGCCATCTTCAGCAATGCTTTCGACGAGGAAAGCAAAATGAAAGCCAACGATGACGGCATCGCGTTCGCCCTCAGCTACACCACCAAGGGCTTTCCAGTTGACATGACAGACGATCGAGACCTCGAGGTGTACGACACGTATCTCCAAAGTCCTCCAGGCCTCGTTGTATCAGGCGGAACCGTTCTTCGGCATGTCGACATCCCTCCGAATACCAAGTGCACGATGCACCGGACTGTGAGCCTTGACTACGGGTGCGTGCTCGAGGGTGAGGTGCAGCTCCTACTCGATAGCGGCGAGGAGCGTACCATGAAGCGGGGCGATGTGGCAATTCAGCGTGGGACGATGCATCAATGGATCAATCAGAGCAAGACGGAGTGGACGAGGATGCTGTTCGTGTTGCAGGAAAGCAAGCCCTTGGAGATCGCAGGCGAGCGGTTCGGTGAGCATCTGGATGGCATGGCGGGTGTACGGTCGTCGGACTAGGTCACGGGCCCTCAATGTATAGTTTGTGGTGTGCATGCAATAATGGAGGAAGCTTTCAGCCTTTCAAAAGTATGACACCGCCAAGGCGCTACCGCCCAATCGAGCTGCAAGCACATGCTCAACTCCACTTCACATCTTCACACTTGATTTGCGCAAACACGCGGGGTAGTTCCAAACGTTGTTCTTTGACTTTTGGATGTGCATCACCGTCTTGGTTTTGAAAGACATAGCCCCTTGCGGAAGCTGTGCGACTACGAACAATACTAAGCGCCAGAACAACATTTATTGTTCGCATTGACCAGCAACACTAGTCGGTCGACGTCACGAGCCCTGCCAGCTTCGAGAAGACTTAAAAAGATGGCAGTGCCACTGCGTAGCTCGACGCAGGTGCCGTCTGAGCGCTTGGAAGAAACTATTTCTGGTGAGGACCGGATAGAAGAGCTATCAGATTCGGAACTTGGGTCAGAGGACGAATACGAAGACATGGGGACCGCGACCGCTGAAGAGCAAGCGAACATCGCCTACCTGGACAGCGTACGAATACCATTGAAGGAGGATCTGGAGACGAGTACATCGAGAACCCAAGATGAAACCCTCAAGGTCATTCTGCCGTTTTTGGAAGGAAATCCCAACGATTTCCCGCTGAACACACATGGCATCCCGCAACTGCAACGAAAAAAGCACATCGCATACTTGGAAGACGCACTTGACGACTACCCATCAGGCTTCGCTATGATGGACGCTTCACGCCCTTGGATCATCTACTGGGCTCTGCAAGGCCTGACGGCGTTGGGCGAAGACGTCTCTGAACACCAACGGAGGACAGCACACACCTTCTCGCTCGCTCAACATCCTGAAGGTGGCTTCGGTGGTGGCTACGGCCAATATGCACACCTGGCATGCTCTTATGCTGCCACGCTCTCGCTAGCAACAGCAGGCGGCGAAGCAACGTACGAATCGATCAATCGCAAGACCATGTGGCAGTTCTTGGGTCGCATGAAGCAAGCTGATGGAGGCTTCACCATGTGCCAAGGTGGAGAGGAAGACATCAGAGGTGCATTCTGCGCTATGGTCCTCTTGTCATTGCTCAACTTGCCTCTTGAGCTGCCCAAAGATGCACCAGCTCGACGACAAGGCCTTACAACATTCACGGAAAACCTTGGGGAATGGGTGTCCAAATGCCAGTCTTGGGATGGCGGCATTTCCGCCGCACCTGGCAATGAGGCTCATGGCGCCTATGCATTCTGCGGTCTAGGCTGTCTATCCATCCTTGGGGCTCCAAAAGAAACACTGAACAAACATTTAAACATTCCACTCCTGGTCCATTGGATGTCATCTCGCCAATGCTCCCCCGAGGGCGGCTACAACGGGCGCACTAATAAGCTTGTCGACGGTTGCTACTCCCACTGGGTCGGAGGGTGCTGGTCGCTCGTCGAAGCATCGACAACGACCGGCATTTGGAACCGCGCGGCACTTGGACGCTACATTCTCGCTGCTGCGCAAGATAAGAAGGGTGGCCTGAGAGACAAGCCAGGCAAACGCTCGGATGCTTATCATACTTGCTACAATCTGGCTGGTCTGAGCGCTGCGCAGCACTGTTACGTGTATGATGAGAGTGTCAACAAAGGCCTTGGGGAAGTCGGTCTTGGTGCGCCGTTCCGCTGGAAGGCTGCAAGAATGTATCATGAAAATATCGAATGGGATGCAAGCGACGTTGTGGGCAAGATTCACCCTGTTTTCGTCATCCCGTTCAGAGCGGTATTCGAGTGCAGGAAGTATTTCGAGAACAAGGAAGGGTTCTGAGCATCTGTGCATATCATTCCTTGTAGGGTCTTGGCTGTTACAACAGTGCATCCTTATCCAAGCGACAATGTATTGGCTGACTACGACTTCTATGACCTTTGTTCATGCATCCATGTAGACTACCAATGGCGGCCCTCCCACTTTGGGCTTGATGAAAGATTTGATAGCCGCATGCGCCTCGCACTCGTTGTCGTAGTAGTCCATATCCACTTTGGAGTTGAACACCGTCCTTGCCACAAGTGTGTAACCTTGACTCCTGGGATCGTCGTACGGCTGATGGGCGGTCGCTTGCTGAATGTACGGTTTACCGTCCTGTCCAGACCGTTAGCCTCGCCGATCCTCAACGTGCACAATTCGTGCATTCCCATCACATATCCCCGGCTTTTCAACATGAGGTTGTGTCCGCGCACGTGCCTGCGGCACAGGCAGGCGATATCTGCAAGATGCAGCCTCATCACTGCGTACCCCACAATCCATTGAATCCAACATCAAGCCGCCTGCGGCAACCGGGATCATGAGTCGAAGACAAATCGAGCGCGAGGCTGGACGCTGGCTGTGGAGACGCGAGGTGATGGGATGTCTGACGTGCAGATGGCAGGAACGTACCTTGACGGCGTTTAGAGTCAGGGAAGAGTATTTCTGGATTGCCTCCTTGATCACAGAATTGTCCGAGATTTTGAAGAGCGTCATCCGTACGATTTTCGACATTTTGGATTGACTTGACTCGTTAGGATTGGAGTAGTTGTTGGTGAGTTATGCTGATTTTCAAGATGCTGTTGCAGCGGGCGGGACTTGTTACGAGACTTCCGGAGCTTGTGAGGAGAGCCATCGCAAACGGAACCATATCCTCGGTTCCCCTTCCGTTGGTGATATTTGGGAAGGCTTTGTCAAGAGGTGACCGAGCACGCTCTTGTTACTACACCGACGTTGATATGCAAGGGTCGACTTGTGAGCAGTCTTGCGGCCAATGAATCAAAGATGACCTCTCAAGCTCGTGCATAACAACCCCGAGTCCAGATGCGAGATAAATATCCAAATATCGACCCAGAGAAGCGGTGACGGGTCTATCACTGTACACATGTCTGGCTTCTATGAATCTGTACATCTCTCTACAATCTATGTCCGTTTCAGAGTGGACAAGGTGATGCTACTGGAATCATCAAGCGTGCAGCGGTACATCGCTGCGATGCCGGAACATGTTCCGGAAGCTCTGATTGTGTCTGGTTGTTCAACCTTGCACAGTAAGATACTGAGTCAACGCCGTGCCGCCTCTGAGGTTCGACTCTGAAGCAGACAGACCCTAAAATATGTTGTCTGAGGGAACGCGGTAGGACGCGGGATGCTGCGTGGAGCTGCACGACCTCGGAGAAAGCGAGAATCGGTACGCTCGAGCGCAGGCATGGAACCCCGCAGACTGGAAAACGATTGCTACGATGTTCACAGTTCACAATTGCAATTGACGCTTTCGATGGCATGACATCTGTTCCGTGATACTCAGGTAGCCGTGGCTACAGCGGCAATTGATCGCTCTTGCCATCATCGAGTCTGAGCGCGCGAAGAGGGGCAGTTGCGGTGCATTGACACGGCTTCTTCACCGCCATTCTCAGTGCAGATTGCGCTCGTAGCCGTGCGTCATCCATCCCCAGATTTTCCCGCCATGTTTCGCAGAAACTCAGCAGCTGCCCGCGATGAGGCTGCAACCGCTCCAAACTGATTCGCCAACTGCCATGTCTGCCATCAGCTCGTAGTTCGGAGTGTCTTGCTACGGAGATTTCCTGCGGTTCATGCTGTATGGACCCGCCTGAATCCACTCGTCTAGCCTTCCTCAACCGAGTCTTGGACCGACGCCATATCGAGGCCGCTCCTGCGTGGACCTTGCACTGGTCCTTCATGTACCGTTACAGTACGTTGCCGGCCTATCGCGCTTTCGTCTTCGTCTTGTGCACCATAGCACTATCGTCCGGACCCAGCCTTTTGCGCAGCGATCGAATACAACATGCAGCCGCCCGCTTCGTGATACTTCGAATCATGCACGCCGTGAGGAGCTTCGACCTGTGACATTCCCCAGACATCGGCGATTGACAGATCCAGCCGTGCCAGCTCGGTTGTTGAGCGACTAGGATTCTTTCCGAGCTTCTTGCACAAATTCAGACACACGTCAGGCGGATCGTTACACACGACGTCCATCCTTGCAAACGTTCCTCGACAATTGTGGATGGCAACAGGCGCTCGAGCTATCGCTAGACCGTCTCCACAGTGAACGGACTTATGGCGCAACCGCCGTTGCTGCCTCTCCTTCTTCGGTTATGGTTGCATATCGCTCGACTTTCAAAGTCAAGCGTCGTTGACAACTCACCATGCGCCATGCCATGCAGGTGCATGAACGCCCGGGCGCAACGACAAATTTCTGGTAGCACAACCCCAGTTGCTCTCCAACCCCTCGATTCCCGCAATCAATCGATCTTATTTGCCTTCTGTCGGTCTGCCGAGAAGCGCCTGCTATTCTCGGTATGACGCTCTGCCAACTTCAGCCGTGATGCTCACGATAGCGTGTCAAGTTCCTCTCCACTCATTCTGCCTCTAGGCGCGACTTCCGCTACCATGCTTGGGTAGCCCTGTCAGAGTGCTTGAGATCCACAATTCTCTGCGCGTCTGCGCCTGGTCTCTGATCCCGTTCATCAACTTGCCCCTTCGTATCCCCGCGGGTGTTCACCAATTGCTGCCATGGGGGCCGCCGAATTTGCTCGGATCTGTTTGGACCTTTGCCATGTTCAGCATGCGTTGATCATGCAACACAGCATCATACTATCAGGCTTACCTGCTGAGGGAGTACATACCGACCGTCACTGTACGTCGTTGTTTATGCTCCTGCATCAGGGTCTTTGGTATGCCGATCTGAATGGTGCGCCTCGACGAACCATCAACTGCGCTAATGCTGCAGGATAGTGGCGACGGCGAATGATATCCCAGTTGGCGGATACCGGTGAAGCTTGTGCTTTTATGGTATGAGCCCTTTCACTAGAAATCTGGAACCCTAGTTTTTGTTGGCGAAACTGCGGCCAACGCATCGATAATATGGGCCTCTTTGTACAGAGCCGCAAGACCCGCATAACATGCGCTTCCGACGTCCAATTGAGGGCGCTTCCACTGGTCGGAGAACTCTGCATGTTCCAAGATGCTCGCTGCACTCGGCTGCCGTAATAAATTACACGCCATCCCACACTAAACGGATACGTCCTTACCGTCCCATATACCTTCTGCACGCCATACCCTCTTACTCCTTCCTATCTACAACGCAACAACTCTCTCCACCTCCAGTACACCTGTCACTCTCTCGCCTCGACAAGTGTTAACGCCGTGTTGTACAACAGCAGCCACGACTACCTCTTTCAGTCGAACACGAACGAGCGCTTGCCTTTTCCCGTCAAAACCGACTTTGGTCTTTCCCTTCTTGAGCTTGAAGCGTACATCGAGCGCCAGCGTTGCTTTTTCTATCTACACATTACCACTCACAATCCAACGCAATGTTCTACATCATGTATCTGACAGGTACGTTCAATCCTTCCGTGACCGATCATTGGCGGGGCATGGGGCAGTGACAAGTGTCGAACCGAAAGAGTGAAATCGTGCATGAATCGAGGCGAACTGCGGCATTGTGTCTGCAATTGCCTCTGCATTTGCTTTGCATGTTCACACTGTCGTTCGCTAAAGTCGAGAGCCGCTGCCCTGTGGGTTCGCGCATTCATTTGACGTCACTGATGCATGACTGACATTGTTGCAGGCCTCTGCCAAAGGAGACACTGGCCTGATCCTCTCTTCCAGACATACCGGTCCGGCTACGGTTACGGATGCACAGTCCGTGTCAACAATCGAGAGTACTCGACAGATGTCGACTACGAGAGTGACGAGCTGGCCAAGAATGCTGCTGCTACCCGAGCTTACATGATCTGCCGCAACTTCTCCGTTAACGACGGCATGCTCCCTGGCCATCGCCCGGGCCAAGGTGGTGTCGTTCAGGGTATGCCTCTTGCCATTGGTGCTGGCCGACGCAACACCGCTGTGTCCAACGATTACGAGACCGCCAGCAGCTCGAGTGGAGGCACCAGCCCGAGGAACAGCGACTACGGCCTTGATGCTCCCGGACGTCGCTCAAGCAAGTCTAGTACCACTTCGACCAGTGCCTGCTACTGCGGTAGGGGAGCTGTACGGATGTATGAGAGATGCACCGGCTGCTTGAGGGACGCGGGATACCAGTGCTAAGCAGTTGGGCATCGAAAAGAAACGCCGCGATTGTGCGAAGATGTTGATGCCACAACCAAGGAAAGCTATCTGGGCTCCACATATCGGTCCGATGCACCACTCATTGGTCACGTGGATGTAGGGGACGGAATAACACCCGCGCACTGCCAGTAACACCCGCAACATTGACGACGAACCATCACCGTCATCTGCTATGACGGCTTCTCATGATTTCCTCTTCGAAGGCGGCGGCATCTTTCTTACATTTACTTTATGATCTGGGACCTGCCATGTCCAATAACGACTCTCGTTGGCATTCTGTTTCACCGGCGGCTGCATAGCGACGGCATCGCGCATTCAAGCGTTCAGCGACTTCATCATCATTACCATGGGCCGGCGGTCTTCCTTCCATTGGCGCGTCAAACACGCTCCAGAGCTTCGGGGTGGGGCCATTTGTTTCTGTTCTTGGGCCGGCTGTCTCCATTTCCAGATTGCGAAAAGTTCCTGTGTTTCCTTCGCTGCATTGACGATGACGATGAAGATTATGACCCACAAAAGAGCAAAAAGATCACGACTACGGGCCTCACGGCCCCACGAATACCATTACCATTACGATTACGATTTTCATAGACCGAATTCAAGTTCATTCTGATTCCCACACAATCTTTGCTTGGGAAATAAGCACAAGAGATGAATACGTGGTCTTGACGAAAGCCAATTCAGTGAAGCAGACGCTGTAAACGCCTTGTAAATGAGCTAGCTTGGTCCTAGATATCTCCAACTCTGTATGATGAGTTTGTCAATGAGCCAGCAATGAGACTGGGAGATGTGCCATTTTCGCAGACAGTGGAGTTGGAAGGGTCCACAATAAACGGCGAGGTCTCGTCAGGCACAAAAATGGTAGCCTTTGAAGTTGGGGTCGTGTAGAGGATCGCGAAGCAGTCACTGCGAGGTCAGCAATACACCTTATAATCGAAGTTCTCGCCACGTGCGCACACGGGTGGATCAGATTCAACCAGGAGGCAAGGGACAATTGCCCGACGCAACAGCTAGCCGTCGATGACCACAAAAATGAGCATGCAAATCGTCTTCTTTCGACTTATCTGTTCGTAGAGTCTAAGAGTCCAGAGTCGCGGGCAGGAACCTTCGACAAAATGAGCTCGTAGCAGTTGCAGTTAGCACAACTAGGTGTAGCACAGTGGTGCAACCCATAAGCCAGCAAATAAGTGAATTTCGCTCAACTTTTCTTTCAAGCCTGACCCGCATGCTGCTGAACGGCGGCTGCATGCGATTTCAATACATGTCTATAAATGACGCTCGCCTGCTCGCTTGCGCTTTGATGATGGTACAAAAGGGAGAGTTGCCTAAAGAGGCTGTCTTGGGTGCGATTCAACTCCCGGCGCTGATGGCTGGACATGGCCGTCTACTTCATCTTGCCCTTTTCGCGCTTCTCTTTCAAATATCTCCAAGCTCTTTGAGGTCCTGCGGTGAGCGGCCCCTTCATGCTCTGCACCGTAGACGGCCACTTCACAGTCTGGTTGATTGCTTTTGTGACCATCTGAGGGAGATCTGTCTCGGCTGCAATTCGCTTATCGAACTCGCTGCCCACTTGCTTCTTGACGCCGCCCTTTGCATCTTCGTCCTTGGCAGCTTCTAGCATATCCTTGTATTCGCTTCCGGAAATGCCGAACTTGCCACGGTAGAGGAAGTAGATCTTTTCGCGGAACGTCTTAGGCAACCGTCGTACCATGTTTGCGCGTCGCTCGGGGTTCATATCTTGCGACAACTTCAGATCCAGCTTTGTGTCATCCATCCAATCTGGCTTGTTCACAGCAGAGAAGTCGGCGTACATGATGTTCGGTAGCGAGACAATCAGATCATGGTACAGCAACCTGAAGTTGCGAATCTGGTGTGTGACGATGTTGTCGATCTTCTTGGGGTTCTCTGTTCCATATTGCATGCGCGGGTCGCCCTGGTAGCTCAGTCCTGTTATTGTTGAGTACAGCTGCTTCTCCGTGAAGGTGGGAGGAAGCAGTAGAAGAGCGCATCGAACGGCGGACAGCAAGTTGCGCTGATTTGCAAGGCGGATGTTCGGCTCTTCGTGGAGAATCTTGCAAGGCTTGTGTAGGCGACCGGCCAGGTACAGAGTGTCCCAGTTGGTAAGATCGCGCAGGAGGGTTTCGAAGTTGACCACGCCGTACTTGATCATGGTGCCATTGACCGTGATGTACGGGTTGAAGTACACGCCAGCGCCGTAGCGGTCCTGCACATGGCTGACCACGCCCGAGCCCAGCGATCCAAGGAACGAGTAGTGGTCTCGGTGCTCGCGCAGATTGAGCGAGTGGAAGTGCTGAGAGTATCTTGGGGTCAAGATGAAGTCAATCATCTTGCCACCACCTTTCTGCCATTTCAATATCGCCTCGGGCGGGTTTGGGTGCGGCGATTCGGTCGTGAGCGATGCTGTCGAAGCAGACTGGGGGAAGACGCCGGAACCGTAGGCAAAGGCATACGTGACGGGCGGGAACTGGCGCAATATCCCTCGTAACGATCTCTTGAACTCCTCATTCGTCTGTATCAGCTGGTTCTTCCCAAAGTCCTTGTGCGGCAGCTGCGAGAAGTCGGACAGTGTGGGCTCTTGATCCTCCCATCCTGGAGGCAGAGACTGGGCCTCCGGGCTCGCATTGCTCGGCTGCAGCTGCTGTGTCGCAATGAGCCGGCGGCCGGGCAGCAGCAGGGGCTTCCTGCACCACGCTGTCCGTACTAGCGGGCGGAATTGATACATTGGTGTTGTTGAGGCGATGCCTGGGGCTGCTGGAAGCGCACTCAGCAAGGGGTGACGTAAGCAAACTAAAAAGATCGGGGCGTGTTTGGCTGGTGTTTACTTCGCGCCTGCCCTCCCCAACAACCGCGGCCTCCCCACCACGCTGGCCCAGCACTCACCACAGTCGAGCTCGAGCATTGCGCAAGCTACGCGACTGCATCGACACCTACTTGTGCGACTATCCACGCTTCAGTCGCAATCTGAACGTCCCCGGCGCCAGCTTCCGAGAGCCATGGCAGCCTCCCTCGCATCCCTCCAGGCGCGCATCGACACGTTTACGGCGCCGGCCTCCAAAGCGAGGCGAACATCCTCGAAGACCAAGAAGGCGCCCTCGAAGTCGAAGAATGCCTGGCCATTGGCACTGCCGTCAGCACACGACCTGGCGTTCGCGGGATTCGTCTGGAAGCCTACAACAGCCAGCCCAGACAACGTCCAATGTTTCTCCTGCCACTGTCAGCTCGACGGCTGGGAGGAGAACGATGTCCCCGCTTACGAGCACCTTACGCATTCTCCCAACTGCGGCTTCGCAGTCGTCACATGCATTCGACTGCGCAGTGGGGATCCGGGCAGGAGCGAGGACGATCCCGCGTCAGACGCCATGATGCAGGCGCGTCGCGACACGTTCGAACATGGATGGCCCCTTGATGCGAACGAAGGCTACCCCAGTGTTGACCAGGCACGCAACCCCAGACTTGCCATAATGAGCGCATTGCTGACAGAGACTGCAGTTGGTCGAAGCCGGGTGGTACTATGACCCGACTCTGGACACACCTGATGGTGCTACCTGCGCGTACTGCTCCCTTTCTCTGGACGCGTGGGACATTGGCGACGACCCAATGGAGGAGCACCGACGACGCGCGCCTGAGTGTCTGTTCTTCGCACTCAGGGAACTCTACAACCCCCCACCAAAGGCCACAACGAAGAAGGGCAAGCGCGCCTCGTCACGCGCATCGACCGCCAGCACAGCCTCGAAGACCACCCGCGGCAAAAAGCGCGCCAGCGAGCAGATTGACGATTCCATCTCCAGCGTGATCGAGAAGCCGACTCGTGGCAAGAAGCGCATCAGCGAGACAACCGACCTTACAATCGAAGATGTCAAGCCCAAGGCCACACGTGGAAGAAAGCGCGCAAGCACGCAAGTCGACGATTCAATTTCAAGCGTGATAGAGAAGCCCACTCGAGGTGGCAGGAAGCGCGCGAGCACAGCAATCGACACCACAATGGATAGTGTTATCGAAAAGCCCACACGCGGAGGCAGGAAGCGTGCAAGCACAGCGATTGACAACACACTGGACAACACAATCGACATCGTTGTCGCGAAACCTACACGCAGCAGAAAGAAGGCGGCTGAGAAGATCGACACGACCATGGACAATGTCAACGACGAGCAGTCACCCGAGCCTGAGCCCCCAGCCGCACCTGTACCGAAGACCAAAGCGAAGAAGGCTGCGCCTAAAGTTAAGCGCGCCTCGAGCGCAAGCACCTCTACAAAGACGACGCGCGGCAAGAAACGCATGAGCGACCAGGCTGAAAATACCGAAAATGCTGAAAGTTCGCCCAAGCGCACCAGACACAGCAGCGTCTCAAGCTTTCCTGACTCTCTGCTCGCCGGTACACCTAAGAGTGTACCCGCCGAGTTCGCAGAACCGGAAGATGTGGACAAGTCCGTGCCAACAGAACCTGAAGTGGAGGACGCGGAAAACGACATCTCAAGTCTGCCGGCATCTCTCCTTGTCGGAACCCCAAAGAAGACACCGACAAGAATGAAGACTCCCGAGGCCGAGGAAGAGGAGGCCCAGGAAGAGCAGAAGTGGGATCCCATCGACATGGATGCATTCTTCGGCAACACTGAAGGAGTCGCCGCCTTCATGAACGACATTGTCATTGACGCTGGTCTGGACGCGATAGTGGCGGCTGGGTCCAGTGATGAAGAGCTCCAAGCTGCGGTATATGCTGGTCTGACTGCGGCTGAGAAGAAGATGACCATCGAGCAATGGGTGCTGTACAATGCGAAGAGGGGTGAGGAGAAGCTGAGACAGGCATGCGAGAAGCAGATTCTGGCATTTGAGGCGGAGGCAAAGAAGGCCAGGGCGGCGATTGAGGCCATTCCTACATACTAGCATGATGACGAAGCACACTGGGCATTTTTTTGGGCGGAGTTCGGTTGTTGCGATACCCTGGAGGCATTTGAGGAGTTTGGGTTCGGTATATGTATACTTGCACATTGTAGCTTGAGGTGAGCCTAGTCGTAGCCGCTCGCGAGGTCTAACTCTTGTTGCTTTCGGCTGAGTATTCGAGCGGTCTGTCCTTTGCATTTCCAGAGAGACGCATGGTCTACTCGACGAAGCCTCGTATCCTACTTAGGTTTTCCAAGAAACCACCTCTCCCCTGCTCCTTGATGGGCGGCGGCTGGGGCTTAGCTATGCTCGCACTCCTGCCTCCTCTGCCCTTACTCGTCTCCCTCTCCTTGTCTACTTCTCTTCGCTTGTCCTCGGCAAGCTTGACCAGCCCCTCGACAAACTTGCCTCTTGCCTTTTCCTCGGCCGTGCCCT
The DNA here is from genome assembly GCA_001599375.1 of Phoma herbarum. Classification (NCBI taxonomy): domain Eukaryota; kingdom Fungi; phylum Ascomycota; class Dothideomycetes; order Pleosporales; family Didymellaceae; genus Phoma; species Phoma herbarum. The sequence continues at coordinate 1,006,355 of BCGR01000004.1, forward strand.
TCCACACGATGGCCAGATCGCGCAGCGCCTGGATCCTGGCGTTTGCTTTGGCGGGCCCTTGTTCTGTATCGCCGGTGATCAGATCAGCAATCTCGGAGTGTAGCGCAGAAGCGAATTCTTTGCCGCGCTGCTCGAGGGACGCGTTGTCGCTGCCGGGCTCTGGGGCGGAGACGCTGATCAGAGAGCTCCCGAGGGAGACGTCGCTGGGCGGGATGGTCCAGTGCATGGCTTCGCCGAAGACTTTGATGACATTCTCGAGGCGCGAGCGTACGGTGGTCAGGGTGCGGAGGGAGGTGATGTATTCGGGGGTTGTGTCGGCGGGTGGCGATTGTGCGGTGTCGTGGGGTGCTTCTGCAGCGTCGACGTCTGCTTGTGCTGCTTCTGACGGTCTTCTGCGACTGGGCTCTTGTGCTTCTGCTTCCGCTTCCGCTTCCAAGGCCAGGCCGCCGGGCCGGAACTTGGTGATGTCCTCCTTCAGCCCGTCTCTCAGTGTGTCGGTGAGGCCGATGGTTTCTCCACGCAGCACTTCGACTTCGTACGCCAAGCGCCCTCCACTGCGCAGTATGTCATCGGTCAACTGCGTGAGGATTGCCGAGAGTCGTGTGGTCTGCGCATTGAGCTGCGACAGGAGGTCTTGTGTCTGCGAGGAGAGCTCCGCGAGCGAGGCCGAGGTGCCTTTGACGGGCCGCCCGCTCAGCGACAGCGACGGAAGGGTGGCATTGAGGTATTCGGCCGCATCGAAGCTCGGCTGGAGGAATGGCGCAAGCGCCGGGTCCGCGACGTGGCTCGACTTGGGCGCCGTGTCGTCTGCGACGGCCATGGCTGGAAATGGGCGGAGACACGGCGGGGGTCCTGGTAGCGTTCCTAGATGAGGCTCCAGCCAGAAGCGAACCAAGCGCCCGGAGGTCTGGCCGCACCCGTTTCGCGCCCTGGTGTGGGGGAGGGGCAGCTAGACGCGAGCTGGTCTGGCGCGAGTCATGGTCGTGGTCCTGGTGCAGCTCGACGCGTCCGCTTGTGGCTGCTGGCAAACAAACACCTCACGGCTCCATCGTGGTTCTGTCAATCGTCTATCGTGCAGCCACTCGATGATGGACCATGACGGCCTCCGCTGTCGCTGTGCCTCACAACGCAGGTGCGGGGTTCCACTTCGAGCGGCGCTAGGTTGCCCTGCCGCGAGGCGGCGCGCTCTGCTGCCTGGACGTTCAGTCACCGGCAGTCACTTCGATATTGAGCTTCTGCTGCTGGCCCAGGGCACAGTCGCACGAGAGCAATTGCCATGCCAAGCGCGAGCCCGTGAGTCGGTGGAGCTTCTCAGGCAGCTTCGTTGTGCTCTCATCCTCCACTACTCGACCTCACACTCGCTTTCGCCGCCAATTGCCCTCCAGCTGCACGAGGAGCTCGACTGGCAAACGCAGCAATCATTGCTTCTTTCACACAGACAAACACATTGACGTCACCCAGCGTTGTTTCCACGGTTGACTGTGGCCCATCTGAGACCCTGTTCACTTATCAACTTTTAATTAATGCCCTCGGTCTTTGATTGCACCCTACTCGAGCTGCGAGCAACGCGAGCAACTCCATCGACCCAACCCAACCTTGGCCTGCGACCCGGACATTCGACTGCAACGCCGGCCGCTGTAACGCAGCTTCGCTCACCATGCCTCGCAGGCAATTCGTAGCCGACCTGGCTGCCGCCGTCGAGGGCGTCTCCATTGCAGGCATCTCAGATGTGCAGCCTGGCGGCGACGATGGCGAGTTCACTTTTGTGTGTGTCGCTGACGGCAGTGCTCTCAAGATCTCTGCTCTGGTACCCGGTAGGATTTCTGCGTGTCACACATTTGCAGCTTTGGCGTGACCTCTTCGTAGTCTGCCCGTTGGCTGACATGAGTACAGAGCTATCCGACTACCCTTCAAGTCATGAGTGTATGATTTTTGGGCCTGACGATGCCTCTGCTAGTGTCGCCAGCACGCTGACTGACATCTCGGCATCTGGAAGGACCGTCCAGCAGATCTTAGAACTCGTCTCGCGAAAGCTCGAGTCGACTGACAAGGACGGTGATCACCAGATGCTCAACTCGCAAAATTACGATGGCTTCGAGTGTTCCGAGGACGAGGATGAGGATGACTACGGCGAGGACTACTTCCCAGGAGATGAGGACATGCTGCCCAAGCCCTACAGCAACGGACATCACATGCCGATTGCTGGAGGCTTCACAGAGCCCACAGCCGCCTTTCGGCAACGCATCCGCCGCGACTTGCTAACAACTAAGAGCAGTGGGTTCAAAATCGGTCATCTGGGCAGCCTCATGGACGGTCTTGGCTGCTACATCAGCGTTTCTATCCGCATCGCGAAACTAGGGATCTCGGAAGAAGCCATGCAGGCGTGGCAGATTGAGTCCAACGAATATCTCGTCACTTTGTTTCACTTCCCCCACGGGTACAAGACCATGGACGATGTCCGATCGTACGACAATAGCCAGGCGCAACGCAACTTTCAGGTCCGTACAGGCATTGCCAAGTCCTATAAGCCTACTCTGCAGGAAGCTGTCCAAGCCTTCACTGTTTTGAGTAGGGAAGAAGAGAAGCGCCATGAGGAATCTCAGCATGCCGAGTCACAAGAGGCACTAGCACACCAAGGCTTCCGTCACTCGTTCATCTCAAGACCTCTGAACGGCCTTCTTGCCCAACGTTTCCACATGATCCTCAAGTATCGGTATGCGGGCATGGATTGGAACGGAAGTGAATTGTTCTACAACGACCAAATTCTTCAGCCAATGAGCAGGCATTCCGAAGGTTCAGACGACAAATATTATGCTCCCGAGGTGGTCACCACCGTCTACCCTCCAATCGTCACAGCCGATCACATTCTGCAGTCTTCCGGTCAAGAACACTCGCTACTCCTTGTTGCTGCACAGTTTGTTCTTAGGCATTTCGTTCGTTGCACGGAATTCTGCCTTATCTGCTTCAGTAAGATGCCCGACGATCTTCAAGCGATCAAACCGTACGTCTGCGACAACCCGCTCTGTTTATACCAGTACATGTCATTAGGTTTCGGTCCTAGCATCGAGCACGAAGTCCTTTCTCAGCCAAAGGTGGTTGACCTTCTGATCAGCTTCTGTTATTCGAGTTCACGTCAGTCCAGGTTGAAGGACTTTCCTGCTGGTCTTGCGCTCATGGTCCCACCTCCCTCAGCTTACGAAGATGACTATTCTCTGACCCAATATCGCGGTCATATTCTTCAGTCACAGGCAGAGCCTCAACCAGCTAAGGCTACGGTCATTGACAAGACACAAGCGCCCCTCGCAATGAAGCTCAATCTTGATGACCGAGAAATTCTGTTCGAAGACAAGTCAAATCCGTGTCCCGTTCGGGCGAACGAGTGGATCACGTTCCGTTTCGACGATGAGCCGAGCCGAGCATACCACTGCCACATCGTGGAGACGACCTACTACCCAACAGTAAGAATCTCCGAACCGGTAGAGCCAGCTGTCGCGACGCCCGACACATCGCATGGCTTTGGATACGCAGGAGCTGCAAATCCACCGGCGGCACCAAAGGCGGCAGCTAAAATTTCTCGCAATACGAATGATTTCCGGCCGGCAAAGTTTCAGATCTACAACCAAAATTTCGATGAATTGTCGCAGCACCATAAGCGACAGGTGATCTGCGTCCTCCTCGATTTGCTGCCATCTGTGGACAACTTGAAACAGTATCTGCTTCGGAAGACGCACAACTCCCTCAGCTCTTGGACAGACCGCCTCTCGCCCGCAGTTCTTGGACTCTTGCGCTGGATCATTGCGTCAAACCGAGCATGCATACTCCAAGTAGACGCTGAGGGTGATGCATCCACTAGTCGTAAGGCCGATGATCGGCTCTACGGTATGTCGAGTTGGACACAGTTCCGATTCGCGATGGGAGCGCCTGACAAGGAGCGCCGCTTCATTCAAGCTGTAAGGACTACTACCGATCGGCTTCATCTTCAGTACCCAACCCTCTTTGCCTGGCATGGCAGTCCGCTACAGAACTGGCACAGCATTATTCGCGAAGGTCTACACTTTAATGAGACACACCACGGTCGCGCTTTCGGGCATGGTGTTTATCATTCCCTGGAAGTCAACACTAGCCTCGGATACTCGGGTTACGGAGGAGTTGGGTACACTTGGCCGAATAGCGAGCTCAACATCCAACAAGCTCTCGCCCTCAATGAGATCACCAATGCCCCACAGGAGTTTGTCAGCAGGTCCCCTCACCTGGTGGTTGCTCAACTTGACTGGATCCAGACCCGGTACCTGTTCGTCAGCAGTACTGCCGCGTACGACCAAGCGAATGGTTCGGCGGACAAGGGATCAAGACCCCTGGAGATCTTGGAGCAAGATCCATCCATGACGCCGACGGGCAGTGATGGCAAGCTGATCATCCCCATCCGTGCGGTTGCTGGTTCCAGGAGACCGAAGTCGCTGAAAACTGCGGTGAGTGAAACCGAGCAGACTACCCTGTTGCTCTTGCTAAGCTCCACACAGCAGAACAAGCGCCAGAAGGCAACAGGAACGAGCAAGTACGATGCTGTCGAGATTTACGATGACGACACAGCGAGTATCGCTACCTTGGACGAAGATCGCGCCATCTTGGAAGAAACGCCGCCAAAAAACGATCAATTCGTCGATCCACTACCAACACCTAATTCTACCAAGGATGGCAAGGGCAAGGTGAAACTTGGTGGATTCTTAAACAAACTGAAGTCCTCAAAGATTCTTACAGACTACGTTCCCGGATCGCTAGACTACAGCACTCTACCCATGCTCCAGCAACCGTCCTGGGCATCGAGTGCTGCGACCAGGTGCCTTATGCGAGACTTCCAAGCTCTCATCAAGACACAGAACGAGCAGCCCTTGCACGAACTTGGCTGGCATCTCGATGAGGACAAGATTGAGAACATGTACCAGTGGATCGTTGAACTGCATTCCTTCGACCCAACTCTGCCGCTCGCACAGGACATGAAGAAACACGACGTCAAGAGCGTCGTCCTAGAATTGCGCTTCGGCAAGGACTACCCTATGGCCCCGCCATTCGTCAGGGTCATTCGCCCGCGCTTCTTGAGCTTTGCTGCCGGAGGCGGTGGCCACGTCACTGCGGGCGGCGCCATGTGTATGCAGCTTCTGACGAACGATGGATGGAGTGCGGTGTCATCGATCGAGTCCGTCTTAGTACAGGTTCGCATGGCCATCACGAGCACAGAACCCAAGCCGGCTCGTCTGGAGCACAGCGGAAGGCACGATTATGGAGTCGGTGAAGCGGTCGAGGCATACATTCGTGCGTGTGCCATGCATGGATGGACAGTGCCGGCTGGCTTCAAAGAAACTGCTTATGGTGGCGCAGAGAGCTCAGGTCACCTTGGCTAGCCGCTAAATGGTTCGCCCATGGATAACCTAGTCTCAAGTGCTCTATTTGAGGTTGAATTACAGTCCAAGGGCGGGGATGGCATCTTCAATCTAGGCAAGACTAGGGATTTGTTGAACGTCGGTATCTTACGGCGTTTGGGATACATTCAAGGCATTAGCATTTCGCAATGGCGCAAGAAGGGGAACAATGATACCTCACGTAAAGTACATGAAGCATGAGACCGCATACATGGTCGTGGCGTTGCAGAATAATACAGTGTTTACGGAGATTGCTCCCGCTCTTAGATTCCAGGGCTGACCTAGAGATGTGGCACCTTCAAGCTTGCCAATAGCAAGTTCACAATGCTGAACAGCCCTTCACCCAGGATCAAGCCACTGGCAAGCACGATGATGGGCGTCTCGCTCTTGCCCTTCCACCTCCTCCACCAGAGACTGATGAGGCCACCCACCGTGCGCGCCAACGTGAAGGATGGCGTATTGTACATGCCTATTGCAACGTTAGTTATTGTGCATGATCAGGATCACGAAACCTACCAACAGCGACCGCGATACCTCCTGGCACAAAATCGATCCACCATCCACTAAGGCCTCTCTGCTTCCGGTTCGTACCCCAAACTCTAACCATCGTGCCCACTGCAAAGATGACAGCAGCGCCGCTGGCCCATTCCCCTACCATCGGCGGCAGTCCCTTTCCAGTCACCAGTCGCGCGGTGAAAACCCACACATACCCTGTCGGCACTTCAAACAGCCCACCAGGAATCGTGTAAACATTGGTATACAGCTTGTAGACGACCGCAGACAACACCGCACCCACCGCACTCCCAATCATCTGACCCCAGAATTGCGCATTCGGCGCCGCGCCAATCAGATGCCCGCACTTCAAGTCCTGCAGCAGGTCGCCCGCCTGTAGTGCCGCGCTCTCGCTCACAGCGCCTGCGACGAGGTTGATGATGACGGCATTCTTCGCGCCGGGGCCGGTTGTCGGCGTCACAAGCGCGAAGACAAGCTGCGTCAGCTTCGAGATGCCGGAGACTGGATTCAGATCTGTTTCGCCCAGTGCGCGCACGCCCATTACGCTGAGCAGGAGCGCGAGGACGAGCGACAGCAGCGTGAGCCGGAAGGGGATCAGCCCGGGGAAAGAGACGTGGACTGCGACGATGCAGAGGACTAGCGAGCTGATCAGACCGATGAGCGTTGTGCGTGTTGAGATAAGGTGTTCGGGAGGTGCGTCGGGCTCGTTGGAGTCGTTGAGGTGCTGTTTGACGGCGGCGATGGGAGTAATGCTTGATCCGTCGGAGAGGGAGGTGTAGCCTTGACGCCGGGAGATGTTGAGCGTGAGGAGTTCGCGCCAGGTGTGGGAATGGAATGCCTCCTTTGCGGTCGGGTAGTAAGTGCGTGCCAGTGCGATAAGCGGCCGGAGAATGAGCCAGCCGAGACTGATGAGCGAGTCTGCGAGCATGATGGCGAGTGAGATCCATACTATCCATCCTTTGGAGCCGTTGGTCCAGTCCGACACGGGACCTGGCGCCCAGCCTTTGTGCTTTGCGAGAGGGGAGAGGATGCCCCAGCCTATGATCGCGCCAAGGAGCATGTGCAGTGTTGTCGCGGGGCCCATGATGATCCCTTGGCCAACGTAGGCGGGTGATGGGTTGAGTGTCCAGAGCCATTTTGTGGCAAGGGGGAGACCGAAGATGGGGATATCATGGAGCTGGGGAATGAAGTAGGATGCGACGGTGTATAGCGCTGAGCCGGCAAATGCGATGATGAGAAGGCGGATCTTAGCTTTCCAGTCAGCGTCATTGTTGTCGTCCTGCTCTTCGCCCTGCGTGTCGACACGTTGGTCCTGCAAGAGACCGTGTGCTTCATCAGATCCCCAATCCCTGTCGTTGATTGCACGGTCAGTGGTAGTCTTGGTTTCCTTCTCGCCATGTAAAACCTTGATCAGCAAGGCCGTAGCGGTTCCACTCGGAAACTTCAACTTCTCCCTGATGATCATTTCTCGGCGCAAAGGCACAGCAAACACCACACCAAAGAAGCAGATGCCCACTGACCAGACAATCAACTTCCACAGACTAATGTCAAGCGGACCACCCTCTTCTGGCTTCAGAAGAAAGTTCAGCGCCGGAATCACACCAACAAATCCACAACCCAGCGGCATCGTGCCAACCGAACCTGCAACTGATTGCACCAGCACGTTTTCCACGGGCGTGAAGGGGAGCTTCAGCGTGCGGGCAACTACTTTGAAGTAGGCGAACCCTATCAATGCGGAAGGCATGGCCATGCCAGACACCCAACCAGTCTGTAGACCAAAGTACATATTGGAAAAACAGATGACAACACCAATGGCCAGACCAACAAGCACACCCCTCAGCGTGAAATTCTGGGGCTGGTTCGCCTGCTCGGTCAGATAATCGCGATCCCCGGCATGGATTGGCGCACTGTCCCCAGCATCCTCAGCTCTTTCATAGTCGTCGCTGGATGGGCGCGGCGACGATCCTCGGTCTGGAGCCATGGCGGGAAGATCCTGGAGGGGGACTGTGACAGACAGTGTGAAGGTGGAACACGACGGGACGTTCAGTGAAGCATCTTATGACGACCAGGATGGCATTGCGTGCTCAGATAAATGCAGATAGGCGCGACCGTCGATGATGCAATTAGTAACCGTCACGTGAGGGTGCGGCTCAGCGCGTCGCCCGCCTTATCTCCGATTTGTCAGGCTCACCAACGCTCAACGTGCATCGTGGCTGCCGTTTAGGGACGTTGTGCAGTGCGCCCTCTTCTCTTGACGTGTATCACTTGCCAACAGCTCCAGCGTTCGAGATCTCCGCCAAACGATATGAAGCTCTCCAGCGCGCTCCTCCCGCTTCTGGCGGCACCCTTTGTTGCAGCAGAGCATACATCCAACTGGGCAGTGCTCGTAGGCACGTCGCGGTTTTGGTTCAACTATCGTCACCTCGCAAATGTCCTCTCGCTATACCGCACAGTCAAGCGCCTCGGCATTCCGGACTCGCAGATCATCCTCATGCTGCCCGACGACATGGCCTGCAACCCGCGCAACGCATTTCCTGGCGCCGTCTTCAACAATGCCGATCGCGCCCTTGACCTGTATGGAGACAACATCGAGGTGGACTATAGAGGATACGAAGTCACAGTGGAGAACTTCATCCGGCTCATGACGGACCGCTGGGGCGAGGACACACCACGCAGTAAGCGACTGATGACGGACGAGAGGAGTAATATTTTGGTCTACATGACCGGGCATGGCGGCAATGAGTTCTTGAAGTTCCAAGATGCAGAGGAGATCAGTGCCTTCGATCTGGCAGACGCGTTCGGCCAGATGTGGGAGAAGAAACGGTGCGTCATACTTCTCGAACCACACTCTGCCTACTTTGCTGACGTGTCCTAGCTACCACGAGATGCTCTTCATGATCGACACGTGCCAGGCAAATACCATGTACTCGAAATTCTACTCCCCCAACATCCTCGCAACCGGCTCCTCCGAGATCGACCAATCCTCCTACTCGCACCACGCAGATCAAGACGTAGGCGTCGCCGTTATCGACCGCTACACGTACTACAACCTCGAGTTCCTCGAGACACAGGTCCGCGATCCCACATCGAAGCTCACAATGGGCGATCTGTTCGATAGCTACGACGAGGAAAAAATCCACTCGCACCCGGGCATACGGTACGACTTGTTCGAGGGCGGCGAGCAGGCCGCACGGAGTAAGCTAATCATGGATTTCTTTGGGAATGTGCAGAATATCGAGGTCGAGGGCGAGAAGAGGAATGAGACGCAGTGGAGGCAGGAGTTGGAGGCTATCGAAAGGATGATCAACGAGGCAAAGAGGAGGCACAACGAGAGCTTGAGCGTACACCCGCAGGCGCAGCATGTGGTGGAAGAGGCGAAGCCAGCCCAGAGCTTGAGAAGACAGGGCGCGGCAATGGTTCAAGAGGAGCAAGGCTGGTCGAAACAGATTGTGGGCGCTGCGGCGTTGGTCGGCTGCGCTGTAGCGTGGGCCGCGGGCAGCTGGCTAGAGTCGTGAAGAGATGGGTTGTCTTGAAACTGTGTTGATATTTGTTATATACCCCGAAAGCATTGCACATTCACGCCCTCCCTACACAAGGACTATCCAGCCTTCGAAGATTATATTGACACCCCATCCCATGTCACCGATCGGAACCTCCTAAGGAAGCCACTATTGTGGAGTCTAAGCGCCCTCTATGTCTAGGCACAAGCTTTAGCGTAGATGATAGATGAATCAAGCACGACGGCAAAAATATATTGTGGACACTATCCTGCTATCGGCCGTTTTGCTCATCTGCGCGTAGGACGACGGTTGGCATAGGTACTGGTATTATGAAAGTGTGGCTTTGCGATATTGGCTTTCCACGCACTTACATTGGTTCGTAGCCAATGACCCTCTTCTCTTCTGGAATAAGATGCCACTGGCTTTGAGCCTGATTTTCCCGAGAAGGTCGCTTGTTGCTGCGATGAACGAGCGTAGAGATGGAGACCTTGCAGTACACAGATAAGGTCTGTCCCTAAGCGCCGGGACGCACGGTGTTACGAGACACATCCTCTTTCGGGTGCCCGCATTGTGCCCACCATGCCTGTAAATCAATAGGTTCAGCGTGCTTCCATTTTGTAGCTCTTGCTTTCCCAGTGCATCAGCCTCCGACGCCGAGAAGCGCGTTGTTGACCATGCTGTCGCTAGTTCTGCTAGTGCTGTCCATCGTCCCTGTTCTAACAACCCCTTGTTTTGTCCGCGTCAACTGACATTTGCGGCGAGCTCGGTAGGCTAGAGAGAATGCTAAATTAGCTTTAAGATCTCATTACGTTACAGACAAAGGTAAAGTTATAGGTTCTCGTAAGTACAGCCAAGCAGAGGCTGTTCGTATATTGTTGTCAGCTGGAGCAGGTGCGAATCTGACCGACGAGATCAGAAGCAGCTTAACACTGGAGATAAATGCAATCATAGCTACCGCATGGGTTGGACAACAGGATGTGATGGCCGCCTTGATTGACTCCAGGGTCGATATTCCAGCCAGCGTTTTGAGCATGGGTGCTTCTCACAATCGATTCGAGTGCGTTCGGACGATACTTCAGAAGGTGGGAACCGAGGCTTCTCTATTGCAACCAGACTAGAGGGCGTCGGAGCTGCATAGGAAGCAGCCACCTTGTGTTGGCACGGAGATGCGGTCAGGCTGCTGCTCACCCATGTTGAAAGATTTCCCTAGAATATAGTCGTGGAGGACGCAAATGTACTTGGCAAAGCTATGATTAATGCGCTCTGCTACTTTGATTGCAACGATGGATGCAGAGATGCGAACATAGAGGAGAGACCAGAACGGCTATTTTCAATTCTGTAGATGCTTGTTGCAACTAGTGCGGACGTCAGTTTCCGAGACGACGATTTACGCCAACACCTGAGCCCATTTTGGGCTGCTGTACATCGTTCAATGGTTCCTCCTTCCATTGTACACTTTCTTCTTGCTCATGGGCTGCGAGTGAACGTGCATCCCCATATTTCGGGGCTTCCAATATTCGCCGTCAGTGAAAAAGGAACAACTCGAGCTTCTACAGTTTTTTTTGCTGCTAGTGCAAAGATGGATGTCACAGGCTCAGATTCAGGAACCTTGCTACATGGTGCAGAACCACCGTCTCGTCGTTGTTCGTTACTTGATCAGTCAGAATGCAGATATCGAAGCCTTCACACAGAGTGGGGAAACAGCGCTTCACGTCGTATGTTCGATGACTCCTGGTCCTGATATCCATTCGGTCGCCAAAATGCTTGTTGAACATGTTGCCCGCATAGAAGCTAAAAACAAACTAGGAGCTATACCATTGTTCCTTGCTTTTATCATCTTGCAAAGGCATTGGAGCAACAGCCCAGATCTAGCCAATATGTTGCTGCAACAAGAAGCTGACAGATACATCACGGACAATGCTAGGAAGAGAGGTGTTGATCTGCTAGATCGAAACCATTGGGCATTTAACAATGCTGGCTTGTTGCAGAAGAAGGATTACACAGCCACACGATTCATGGGCAACATGGGGTTGAGTGTGAGAGAGGGAACATGCAAGAGATAAGACACAATGAGCGCCCTTTCGTAAACTATCTTCCAAGTAGCAAGGACACTTATTGAGCCTCGAGGCCCTTGCGTTCGCAAGCCCGCGATGAAGTACGCATCAATTCGGCCACCCTCTCGTCAGTCCCTACGGAGTAGCAATCCCATCTTCAACAATATTCTCCCAACCATGCCCTTCCAACAGCGCATGAATCCTCGGCACTAGATACGAAAACCCCAAAAGCTGAGAATCTTCATCCTCGTCACGCGACACCAGCGTCAAGAACCCCGCTCCACTCGTATCAAACTCCTCCACCGGCGGCCCTTTCAACATAAGCTCGAGCTGGAACTGCGTCACCATAGCGCACGCCTGGAACCGCGGTGTGTCGAGAAAATCATCCTCTTCATCACACTCCTTTATCCAGTTCGCAAACTCGCTGTGCGAAATAGCAGCTAGTCTACAGAGAAAACTGTGTTCTGCTAACTCACGTGCGTACTTGCCCCGTACTCGCGCCATCCAGCACGTCTCGGTCATCCTGAACGCACCAGTCAAGACGGTCGAGCAGATCCAGACTACTTTCTTCTTCTGATTGAGGCGCACGCGCGTGTTCAATAAGTCCATGAAGCGCGCCCAGTCCGAATCAGACTCGTAGGCGCAGCGATGAATAATGAAGCCCCATTTTAGGCCTGGGTTTCTTTCGAGGATGTTGCGGGTTTGGGCTAGGTCGTCCATTTTCAGATTGAGGAAATCGTGGATTCGTGAGCTGGGGAGATAGGGTAGAGGTCTGTGAAATCTGCCTTTAGCGGTGAGGTGAGACCTTTACAGAGGTATAGTGTTGTTGCGGAGCAAATAATACTAATCTACCTGCTGCTCCGCAAGCTAGTAGATACATATAAGGCAATTCTCGTTGCGACAAGTGTCAATTGGCTGCGCCGCTTGCGCCAGGCCGGATTGGGTGGGATAGCGCTTAATGAGCTTGTTGTGTGGATAGAGGTCCAAAATCTTTGGCGGACTTTGACTCGCTCTGGGATGCTTCGCGGAGTTGTGAAACATTGTGGGATGGAATAGGTGATTTTTGAGTTTCGGACCCCGAAGCAAGGATCCACTACCGGTACATTGACACAATCCATGCCAAAGCTATGGTAACAGCACGAACACCAATGCCCTATGCATTTCTATTCACAAACATATGTCCAATCACTCGAATATATGACAAAGATATCAAGGACTGTGTACATTTCAGGCCTTCACGAAAACACAGTCCAAGTGCCAAGGAACAACGAAGTCATCAAATCGATGTGGATGTGGACATCATATTGTCTTCGCATGAGAGCCACCAAGAGCTTCTCTTTGGAATCAATGTCCTGTACTAGTCTGAGCACAAGGCTTGTGACTGGGCCAGCCCTACCAATCGTTCGTCAGGATGGTCAAAGTCCGTGCCAAGACATTAAGGCTTCTGTTCGTATCTTTTTGGCAAGATCTCGTCATGACTTGGAATTTGCACCACGCCGCTACTGGAAGGCTGACATGTGTAGGGATGACATGTGGATCCCTCCTGAGTCCGTTAAACGGTGCGCGGTACAGCTGAAGGACTCCGGCCTTGCAGATTCGACGCTGAGTCTTTGAACTAGGTCGAGCTCTTGCTAATAAGGACCAAAAGTGTGAGTATATGAGAGGGGGTTGATCTCTTCTTCGAGCAGAATCGATTGACATTCATTCTTTATCGTTGTCTCCGGTTGCTGGAAAACCGAGATTACAAGTTCAACAAACAACCTTGAAACTTCTTTCGAGTAGCTTCCTGTAGACAGGATGCACACACCAAATATTCTGTACTTGCTTGGCATATGCAATGTTATGACGCATGCACTCACGATCCCTTATGTCGAGTAGGTGTGACCTTAACAAACATTGCATCAACCCAACCACTCTCATTTAGTCATGGAGCTCTGTTCAAACTAGATATCTGGCCCGCAGAAAATCTTGTACCAGCAGATATACTGAAGCGCGCCCCACCGCCAGCAGCTAAGCCCAAGACACCCGCTCCGAAGCCTGCACTTGGGGCGAAACCACCAGCAGCGAAGCCGCCCACAACCCCTCCAAAGGCCGCCCCCACTCCGGTTGACAAGTCAATACCATGGCCATACGTCAGAATTCCGTATGTAACGACAGCGTTTGACACGTGCTGTTCGAGGCTGCCGCCCTCTGATTGGCCAGCTCGTTAGTTCCCGCTCCCGCACACATGTAGATAATCGCTCCTCCGTAGTATCCCAATACATCAGATCTTCACCACCTTCATCACGTGCGGTATATCCGTGGACTGTGAAGATTCCACAGTCGACAAAGAGAGCGAAGACATGGTCGCTCGAGGCTTGACCGTCGCTCCCGACACCGATATAGTAAACGCCCATGAGCCATCGCATGCTCGTGTTCGTAGGGATATCCGCACTTACAAGGTTAAGAACACAGGGATCAGTATCTAGAACTTGGATTACCCAGGTGCATCGGAATTATACTCGCCACCAAAGGGAGCCAATGTAAAGGTCAACGTACTTGACTTCAACTCTGATAAAGTTGCCGATTATAAAGTCAAGAGTACGAAGACCAAGCCCGCCATTTATGATGGCTATTTTACAGAACACATTGTCGAGGCAAAGTTCACGCACGCTTGTTCCTTTATGTGTAGTGACCATACCAGCTTCAAACTGTCATGATGTTCATGAACGCCGTAATTCAGAAAGACCCACAGAAGAAGCGTTTTTTTCGTGACCTGATAGAACAAGGAGCTCGATCCTACCACAGTAGCGGCTAGGGCAAACAAACCATCGATTACCATGGGAGATCAAACGACCATTAATGATCTAGTCTTCGAAGCCCTCGGCTCCATCAACAACCGCGACGATTTTGTCTTGTGCGAAGAAGAAATCAATGGATATAAGGCTAGGATATGGAACCAAAAGAATGCTATGGCGCCTGCTAAGTATAAGAAGGCAGTGACTGACGGCGTCTCGGGAGCCACAGACTCAAATGTGTACTTGAGTGCTCTCAGGAGTGTACGTCTAATTCCTACGAGCCTTTGATTGCCGCTAATATACACGTCTAGACCCTTGTCGTTTCCGAGTACATGAACAGCGCCGATGTGAAATCTCGGTTCCAAGCCTCTATCAAGAATATTGGTATTGAGCTCAAGAACGTCGAGCATCTCACTAAAGAGAAAATGGACCTTTCGAAAGAGTGGCAGGATTCCATGAAAACTCACCTGGCAGGCGTCGAGAAAAAGGCAAAAGAGTGGTTCAGTGATTGCATTGTTAAAGAGACAGAAGGGCATATTAACGATATGATTTAAGAAACTGCAAATGCTAGAGAAGGACCTGAAAGCAAAAGAGACAAGCAAAGATAAAGCAGCTCACGAGAAGAAAGCAAAGGCTGCATCTGATAAGCTCGACGCAGAAATCAAGACCGCCAAAGCAGCCGTCGAAGCACAGGAAAAAGTAGTAAAGACGCGCGAGGCCGAGCTAAAAACCAAGAGAGACGCAGCGACTAAGAAAAGTGCCGAGCTCCGCAAGAAAAGTGACGAGTTCAACGCGATTGCAAAGCAGATCACAAAGGAAAAAGATGCGAAGAAGAAGGCCGATCTTACCAAGACGAAAGATGCGCTCGAAAAAGACAAGACCAAGTTGGAAAGCGAGAAGGTCAAGACTGATAAGGACAAAACAGACGCAGAGTCAAAGCGTGGTGCCGCGAGGGAAGAGAAGCTGGTCAAGGAGAAGGCGGTAGGGCTGAAGCAGCGCGAGAAGTGGTCATTGAGGTCTAAGGACCTCAAGGATGTTATTGACAACCTTGAGGAAGATAAGAAGGTTGTGGCAGCATTCAAGACAGCTGGAGCGAGTATCAAGATGCCAGCAGTGGTTTCGATAAAGGGAATAATAGAGAGCAGCTTTTATGGAGTAGCGTTGTTACGTAATTATACCTTACCTTAACCTAACCCATGCCTGTTTGCCAGCCTACTGGAAAGCTATGGAAGAAAGGGTATAGATGATAGATGGCGGAAAACTTGATGATATCTTTTAATTTCCATTTAAAAATCATCAAAATCACGAGAAGCCTCCTTCATTCAAGCATCGGTGGTTTAGTGGTAAAATTAGCCGTTGCCACGTGACCTTCAGAGGTTACACAGTTTCGGCTAGCCCCGGGTTCGATTCCCGGCCGATGCAAGATTTCTTTTTGCCTTCGTTGTGTCGCGGTGGAAGGGGCGATGACAGTGGAGACACCCTGGGCGAAGTGGAGCACATGCGCTGCAGCCAACGACATGCTTTTTGCCCATTCAAGAACGAAGTATGGTGCTTGCGTAAGTAATGTTGATGGGTATAAGCAGCTATGATACAGAAGAACCGGCGAGGTGGTAGAACACCCCCGACTAGCTGGAGCACTTTCGATTCCATCATCGCAAAGCCTCATCCCCGAACTCGTCCTGGTATTGGTACACCGGCTGCTCGTAGTATTGATAGCCGCTCGACAAGCTGTCACCAAGCTGATACCCAGGTTTGCTGAAGTAATTCGTCATCCGTCCCATTGAGAAAGGAGCCGCGCCGAAGTTGTCGAAGATGGGTGTTCGGACATCGCGAGAGACGGCACTGTAGCTGTGAGTGCTCCAGGCCGATGCACTAAAGGTGTCGACCCGGAGCGATGTCCGTGGTGGGGAAGACATAGGATCTGTCTGTACGCTTGCATCAGCGTACGTCGGACGTTTTGTTTGCGGGAGCGGTGGGTCGTGACATCCACATCTACATGTCTCTGATGTGGCCATCGTCCTTGTGCCGAAGCGCTCCACTATTTCCTCCGGTATTGAAGGTATGCCAGTTTGAACTGAGTCGGGACCTTGCGTGAAGGCTGTGCTATCTGCTCTGGCATCTGGTGCGACGGTCTCTGAGGTGATCGACTGGACTGCTTTCGACCCTGGGTCAGATCCAGAAGTCTTGCCAACGGAGGTCAGGCTTGAAAAGAGCAAGGATGGTGTACCTGGAGCCGATTCTAGAGTCTGGGATGTGGAGAATGGCGCTCTCGAAGCTTCTGACCCTGTGGTGGAATATGAAAGACTGGGTGGTCGTGACGCCCTTTGTGACGATATGGATGACGTGCGCCGGGTCATGACTGGAGCGTCCGGCAGCGTAACTTCAGATCGATTGCTGGTCTGTGATAATGGCCGCAGGAAAGATACTGTTCTTGATCTTCGCAAAGCTTGTCGATCGACCTTTTCTTTCTCTTCTCCCTCTGTGGACTTCTTGACTTCCGGCTCTTTGAACTCGAGCTTCCCGTTCTTGTCCGACGCAAAATATTCTTTGCCGCGACCGAATACGACTTGTAGTGATGCCCAATCTCGCGTACTCCCATCCGTAGGATTGAGCCAATCGTTTAGCGCAGGTGGTAGGTCATATCCGTCTATAGTTTGCCTTGTCAGTGGCAGTGAACATCAGTCCTGCAAGCCTGTCGCGCTCACCTTGCCGGAACTCGCCACCTTTAGTTTTCCAACACAGGTAATATCTCTCAAAGGCCCCGAAAGCGCAGACGATCAAATCGTCAAGGCTCTCAGAATTGTCTGGGTCTTCTGGTATCTCGCCAAGTCTAGCATACAATCGTGTTGACGCATCCATTATGTGATCTCTGTGATTGTAGAAAGATCGTGATTGGAACGTAAGGCTACGTCCGTATACAATCGAGCTCAGAGTACCGGCCTTCGCTGAATGCAGTCTCTGGGAGGCGTTGTCGGTGAATAAGAGTGTCACGTATTGGTTCACGTCTGATGAACCTCAACGATGATCTGGCTAGCGAACAACGGTCCGAGGACGGAGACATACTTCGACGACCATGCACCTTCATTAATCTTCATTTCCCCTGCCAAACTGGATCTGCATCAGGGCACATTGGGTCGGCTGACATATCGTGCTCGCGACATGTTGCATGTTCTCGACACAAAGTGGAGGCATCGACGGTGGGGCTCGCCGCTGCCGGTGGGCCGAGTTTCATATCGAAGCTGGCTTGTGCTTGTTTGAGGCGGCGAACTGGGGCGTACATGACAGGCGTCTTGAATGGATGCTAGTCGTCGTTGCCGACTGGTCATGATGGAGGAAGGAAAAGAAGACACTAGACTACGAGAACAGAAGGAATGCAGCTAGCTGATCGGGCACAAGTTGCAACTCAAGTTGAATGATGTTAGCAGTGACAGACACCCTATCTCAGATTGCGTGGTTACGACGGTGTACTACCTACGTCTTACAGACCCGTTTTCCGCCCGTCCATTGTTCCCTTTTTGTCCGCTTCTTGCAATCAACCCCTTCTTGTTGAATGGAGGAATTGGACCGCTTTTCAGCATTCCAGGCACTACCTCTTGGCTTACCAGATCATCGAGATCTCTCAAAAATGTGGATGTTGTCTTCCGATTACGCGTTGGTAAGTTGACTGTCTTGTTCTTTCCACTCTGCGCCTTGTGGTATACAGTCATGTTTGCCGGTCCCAGCTTGCCTGCCCCGCTCGACATCGTGTCTGTGAGTGAGTTCCTTCCCGCGTTTCTCGGTGATACCCGTTTGCCCAGTCGTCGCACTGTGAATGTCCTCGAGTTCCGTTTGCGTGTCGAAGGAGAGCCCGCTTGACTTCGCCGTTTGATGATGCTGGAATCAAGCGCTTCAAAGATTGCAGGATCGGCAAGCTGATCGTCTTGCTGAACCATCGGCGCATCAAACCCTTCGTCTTCCGCCGTCTGTGGTCCTTGTGAGCGTGAAATCGGGATTGGCAGCACGTCAAGTGTCTGATCGAACGCCCTTTGTGATACGCTCGATTGTGGCCGGATATCTCGACTCGACCCCTCACCATCTTCAGAGTAGACTGAAGCTGAGTCTGCGAAACTACTTGCCTTGGAAATGCGCTTGCTGCCAGAGCCTATTCTTGATGCATTGTCGTCTTTCTGTGCCGCTGCAATGGCCTCGAACTTCTGGGCCTGAGCGATAGCTTTGCTGCCACTGTTTCGATTCAGCTTCGGCGTGATCCGCTTATCGCTCTTCGGAATCGTTCTCGAAGATGGCGTTGATCTACCCTCCCGGCCTGCTTCTTTGACGGGCGCGATTGCTTGCGATTCCAGTGCCAGCAGATCGTCCAGCGCATCAACCGCGCCTTTCTTCGAACGTCCTGTAGGCGGCGTTGCGGGGTCTTCAGTCTTCGTATATGCTGGTGGTGGTGTCTTTGGCATTGTTTGTATCGCAGGCGCCGTTGCTGGCTCCGGCGGTCTCTCATTGAAGACTCCTGGTCGTCTTCTTTCTGGGTCGGGCTGCAGTGGCTGATCCACCGGCGCGTCTTCCTGGATGTCGACTGCTCGCTTTGTTGTTTGGTCTTGTTGTCGCGCCTCTTGCTCTTTCTTGAACCTCTTCTCCTTCCTGCTCAACTCTATCTCCAGCACCCTTACGCCTGGCGCAACTTTCGACTTCAGTCCATCGTCATCGACATCGAAGTACAAGCACCAGTACCCTTCATATTCCTCCACAGCACACCATCCTTCCCAGCCATCAAATGTAAGGCGACGATCTTGGCGCGTGCAGTCGAACGGCCCGGTGAAGTTGGGCTGTGCATCAGCGCGCACACCGTACTTGGCTTCGTGGGTATTCCTATCGATGTACACCCAGTTCATGATAGGCGCAGCAGTCGTGATGGTTGTCACAAGTCCTTCGTACTTGGTGTCTGGGTACGGCAGATAGTATCCAGCATACGTGTGACCGAACGGCTCGCCGTTCTCAGTGGTGGTATCGATCCAAAGCTTCCCATTGCGAAGCACAACAGGACGTCCGTCGATCTCTCGGCTCCTCGGTGATGACTTGATACAGCTTGCGATAAGATTGCATCGACGGGCGCGATGCTCTTCTTTCTTGTCCTTTGACTGGCCTTGACGTATGGCTTCCTGGCTTCCAAGAAGGCCAGGCGCAGTGATCGTAGCGATCAAAATCCCTAAAACCATCGCGCTCGTGATCTTGCAACGTCGCTTGACCGTTGTTGATCTGGCGTGCTTCTACCGTGTACAGTCCTAGAGCCGCAATGCGTGTCGCATAACGAATACAGTGGCGTTGACGTGCTCAAAATGCTGAACAATACAAATTAGCACTACTTATGTTCACAGCAGGCGCGATATGCGTTTGGCCGACGCTGTGCTTCGAAAACATCGCCGTCGGTGCGACGGGAAGGGGAGATCACCACGCCATATGATTTGCGAGCAGACCTTCCCCAATACAGGTGCGATAGACATCTCGATATATCTCCGCAGAAAGCTTTGAATAGATGGCGTGATGTTTGCGATGATGCTAAACGAGGCTGACAGCGTGAGACATCGGTTGGGACCCAGACATTCCTGCCCGTTTCAGCTCTCTATTGCAAATACCCCACCGGCATGAGCCACCCGTGCGCTTTCCTGTTCAGTACAAGGATGCAGTCCTCTGAGGCAGTCGCTGATCCTTACCCACTGTCTCTCGATCAAGGCTGGTTCGAGGGTGGAACGATCACAAACTCTGCGACTTGACTGTGGCACGAGAGTAGTTTCGAGTGGAGAAGCAAAGAAGTCGACCACCAGTATTGCGTTTCGGACTATAGTGTAAAGGCCTGGGAAATGTCAGATACATAAGGCAGACATGACCATTGATAAGCGTTACAAAAATTGATCTGTCTCTTGATCACTTACGATTCCAAGATACCCCAAGAACGGCCAGGTGCCTTTACAAACAACAACATTAATACCTAATCATCATCTTTCTCGCAATCAACATAACGAACAATGTCTTCCTTGTGAGTCAATGAAGTCGGTCATAATCACCACCCAGCACTGACCGTCTTCTAGCGAAACCACGCGTCCCTCCGGATACATGTCCGACACAGGCAGTGAAGGCCAGGCTTCCGGTGGTCGTAAGATCTCCAGCAACATTGGGCCCGTACCAACCTCCACCAATCTCAACCGGCCGGCCGGCAACATCATCAAAGGCCCCGTCGACGACAATGGCAAGCCCAAGGATGCAGCGCTATTGCTTGGTATCAAGCTGGATCTTGAGGCAGAGATCCACTTGACAGCTCGGATTCGTGGAGACATAACGATTGGCTTGTACTGAGTACTTGGTATCTTTCTCGCAGTCTTCCTTTCCTTGCCACCTCTTGAGTGAATTGTTTGAGGTGGCCGAAGCACATCATCAGCGGCAAGGTCTGGAATTCAATGTCCATACGACACAATGAATGAAGCGAATATTGCAGTCCAAGCCCGACTTCTTGCATGTCGTGAAGAGCTAGTCTTGCATCGAGGAACACGAAATCGACGCGCGGCAATGGGAAAGTAACCGAGAACTGTAGTTGCATTTAGCACTGATCAAAGTCATTGAGAATGTGCGAGAGCAATTGAGAGGAAAATTTCAGACACTTGCCCTGTCACAGGCAGTTATCACCATCGCCGTAGCTCGGTAGACCGTCGTGATAAAATAAATGTTCATCTTGTAAAGGGAGCAAAAGGAAAGCCGAGCGTGACGTACCATAGTCGCAAGTCATAGCCATATTTGCTGAACATGTCTGCGCGGCTGATTAGCCAGCGCCTCCATGACGAATCCGGAGATTGATGTGATGACAGCGAATCAGACGTGACAGTCTCGTCTTTGCCGAAGCTTAGACATATGC
This sequence comes from Phoma herbarum, assembly GCA_001599375.1. Taxonomy (NCBI): domain Eukaryota; kingdom Fungi; phylum Ascomycota; class Dothideomycetes; order Pleosporales; family Didymellaceae; genus Phoma; species Phoma herbarum. The sequence goes on from BCGR01000004.1 coordinate 1,027,511, forward strand.
TTGTCTTGTGTTTGCGTCGTTTCATCATGTGGAAGTGGGAGCAGTGCAAAGTAGAGCGTACCGAAAGATGGAGACTGAAATTCTAGGAAAAGTCAGCTTTGAACCTCATGCGTAGATCAAGCAAACAATGCTGTGAAGATTGGATCAGAAAGGCATGAATGGATATTTTAAATGAAGTCGTCACCGGGCGAACCCGTCAGACTCGTCATCTATACGTCGCATCATCTCCAGGAAGGGTGAGGAGGATTTGACTTACGGTATGGATGCGGAACTAAAGGTGGCTGGTGAGCAGGTTCGGGCGGTCTGATGCGACAATGTCAGCAAGTCTCTTGCCGCGCGTGATCAGGAGCGCAAATCGGCAGAACGAAGTCAGTCGGCGAGGTTTTCTAGGCCTGCCACAATAGAGCGTATCCTTCAAGAATTGTCGGTGCCCAGTGCAGATACATCATATGAACGTCCGGATCCGATCGCGAGGTAAGAATATGCCATACCGAATGTCATCTTGATCTGTGACCCAGCTGTTAGCAAGAAGTCAAGACTGAACGATTGAAAAGTGAGGGATGTGTATTAATATCAGAAACAGCCATTTTTTATCTGCATCGGTCGAAACCTGAGCCGGTAATTTCCAGCGTGCAAAGCACAAACTGATCATCATTGGATGTGTGAGGCATGAGGAAAGGTGCACACGTACTGGATGTTGCAGAAGGTGACCTGACTCTGCAATTACTGGCGGCTTGTTGCCATTCACATCATGGTGTGGGTACTACAAGATCTGTGGATGGTTAGCGACGGAGTCTACACAATGCTTGTGTGATGAGTGGACAATTATAGTCGCATTCAGACTGACGTGCAAAAGTGTGAGTTTCATTCCCTATAGGGTCAAAGACTCTAGTTTGAATTTGGCTTTGTGTTTCATCCTGTAGACGTGGTGGAATGGGGAGGCGCACTTACCTCAAGCACTACGGAAACGCGTGATTGCGTCCATCGCGCGTCACACTCGGCAAAGTGCTATGCTAGCAGTGTTGTTGCGACGGCGAAGCGCGACGTGGTGGTGTAGAGACGAGAGGGTTCGGAGCTCGAAGTTTTTAGAAGGTGCAGGTGGGTCCCACGGAGCGGCGCTCGCAGCTTCCGCAAATTTTAGCGCGTTTGGCACGTGCGCAGCATCTGCATCACAGCGTTGCTTCAGTTCACCTCTGCGCTTGGCAGGCTCAGTTCAACACCGTAGCCCGTCGCAAGAAACATGAGAAATCACCAGATTGGGAATGCTCTTGAAGCGGTTAATGACCATTTCAGTCCAGTTCGAGGACGTGCAACCAAGCTATCTAGTCATTCGAAAAATTGTTGGACCAAAAGACGCTGGGGTAATGTGTGGGTGGTGTTCGACTTCCTTGAATCTCTTGCTATCTACACCTGACGTTCGCGCCATCTAAGACCTCTGTACCTTCTCATGTCTGGTGGGCGTACTCAAGAATACGGCCACAACACCTTCATCGATCGTGAACAGATGCTTATCGCTTCATGATCTCACTCATTGTAGGGGGGTGCCTGCACAGAGCCCCTCGAGGACCCAAGCCAGATCGACCAAACGCGCTGCCTGTGCTCTGAGCAACCCAGAGACGATCCTTCTGCTCTATCTTGCCGTGTCGCCGATCGGACGGCCAATGTCTATGTGATTGTTGCATTCACGACGCTGCCTTGTTCAAGACGCGAAGATGCGAACATTGAGGTCCACAGACCCAGTCGCAATCACGCAGCGGATTCCTGCCTTAGCAGCGTCTTCCTCTTTCTTCTTGTTCGCGGCGCTGGATCCCGCGCCGTTGGCACTGTCGCCGTTGATTGGTACATCCTTCACTACGTTTGGAGCCCATCTCATGCAACTGACAAAGTGACTGTGTGCGTCCGTCACTGTCTTCACACATTTACCTTCTTGAGCCAGATCCCAGCATCGTATTGTCTTGTCGTCACTGGCTGAAAGCAGGTACTTCCCGCCTGGGTGGAAAACGAGTGATCGTATCCAGTTGTCGTGTCCCGCCAGTGTTTTTATAAGAGTTCCTCGCCCATCCCAGATCTTAATTGTCTTGTCTCTTGACCCTGTCGCAATGTACTCTGCTGAGCTGCTCGCCGGCGGTGGTTTTTTCAGCCCAGCTAGCGCAGCCAGATGAGTGTATGCAACCGGTGGTGCGATTGCAACGCATTCGATAACGTGCTCGTGGCCAAGAAAAGTGATTTTGGCCTCTCCTGAGTTGGCGTCCCACAAACGTGCGGTTTGGTCGTTGCCGGCTGACACAAGCCACCGTCCATCGAAACTAGGCGCTACATCTCGTACCCAGTCGGCGTGTCCTCGTATCGTTTTGACGCAATAGCCTGTCGTTACGTCCCACACACGCAGTGTCTTATCTCGAGATGCTGAGACAAGCAAATTCCCGGATGAAGGGGAACCCGCAGCTCCGCTAGGAATGAATCGAATGGCGGAGACGGAGTGATCGTGGCCGGGTAGCGTCCGTATGTTCTTGTACTCGTCTGAAGGATCCCACAGCTTGATTGTCAGATCACTTGAGCACGATGCCAGTAGTGTGCCACCTCTCGGTCCTCCAAAATCAACGTCCAGTACGCCTTTGGTATGTCCTTTGACTGTCCTTTCTAGTTCACCCAGTTCCCAATCCCAGATCTTGATCGTAGTATCTTCTGAGCCGGACGCTAGCGAGGAGAATATAGGGTGGAACGCGACGCACGTAATAGGTGAGCGATGTGACTGGAGGGTATGCCGTGCAGGTGCGCGTGGTAGCCAGGCGGCGGGGTCTTGGTTTTTACGCAAGAGTGAGGTCGGTGTGGTCGAGTCCAGTTCACTCTGGAGGCTTTGATTGCGCTGTTCCAGCTCGAGCACCTGTAAATTATCAGTGACCCATTTCTCGAGTCCTGTGCAGCACCACGCACCTTCTTCTGCAGGCGCACTACACTGGTCCACTTCTTCTCCAGCAGGCCCTCGTACTTCTTGCGCGTAGCATCGTCGAAGGCATCTGAGACGTTGGCCTCCTCTCGAAAGGCAGCTGCTGTGTTCGGCGCATTGATCACACCAAGGTATGCGATGATGGCCTTGTGCCTGCCCACACCATTAGTGGGGTGTTTGGTATATGATTTGCACCACAGCACTCACAGCTCTTCCGCTTGCCGGTCTGTCAGGATAGCGCTCATGGCGGGGACGGTTGGGTGGCCACCATACACAGGAGTTGGTCGGGGTATGCGCTGGCAGGGCGACGGTGGGGGTTTCTATGGCGGTTTGGCGGGGATTTGCGGTGTGTGAGCAGCGCAGAGACAGTCGGCGGGGTGTCTTGTAGTGCGCACGTCGGTGGAAGACAGGTCGCAGAACGCGCGGGCAGGAATTGCAAGTACCGAAATTCGAGCGCAAGGAGTCCGGATTGGGCTCCGTGTGTTGTGTCGTGGGCCGCAAGCATTCACTGCGACATGGATGGGGCGGGCAGCTGTAGGGCGATGATGCTGCCGCAGCAGCAGCACGAAAGTTAGCGTTGCTATGGGAGAGCGCCCGCCAACACAAAACAACCCTCTATTTGCAGCCCAACCATCACGACGGCACGACGTACAGAACACTGCGCCAGCCGTACCGCTCCTGCGCCATCCTACATAAACAGCCTCGCGACGCGCAGAAGAACTGCCTGCACAATAGCCCTATCCACAGTATGTCACATCCCTCTGTTGTCCTTGCGCATCCGCGGCGCCTCCTGGGTGCATGGCGCGCCATGCAACTCTAGGCTGCACGCGCTCATCACCAGCGCAAACCCCCTGGGCGCTAGACGTCCCTGCAGACCGACCCAGACAAAGGTGACTGACAACCAGACAGCACTCTGGTCTCAGCGCGCACACCCCGCACTGAACACAACCCACAACACATCATGGCCGACCAAGAAGAGGACTTCAGCGCCCTCCCCCTCCCGGATCGCTTTACACACAAGAATTGGAAGGTGCGAAAGGAGGCATATGAGGCAGCTACCAAAGAGTTCAAGATCGCTGCCAGCGAGAACGAGCCCATTGTGCGCCAGTTTATAAATGATGCAAGCATATGGAAGGGCGTCGTTGGCGACTCCAATGTTGCGGCGCAACAAGAGGGCCTCGGTGCACTATGCGCCTTCCTTGATATCTCTGGCCAGCAGGGCTGCACACGGTAGGGATCTTTGGAGCTTTTCTTGTCTGAGCTTCGCTGATGACTGCTGCAGAACACGACAAGTCACAATAGCTACAATCGCCGAGAAGGGCCTCCCTTCCACCCGCCCTGCAGCGAAGCAGGCCGCACTCGAAGCCCTGATGCTGTATATCGAAACAGACAAGCCTGAGCCGGTCATCGAGGAGCTTCTTCCTATTTTATCACACAAAGTCCCAAAGACCATCGCCGCAACACTAGACGCCCTTACCCAAATCTACCATGCCTACGGCTGCAAGACGATCGAGCCCAAGTCCGTCCTCAAGGTCTTACCCAAGGTCTATGGCCACGCAGACAAGAACGTTCGAGCGAAAGCACAGGAGTTGACCGTCGAGTTCTATCGATGGCTCAAAGATGCCATGAAGCCTTTGTTCTGGAACGACCTAAAGCCTGTTCAGCAACAAGATCTCGAGAAGCTCTTCGAAAAAGTCAAGGACGAGCCGGCACCGAAGCAGGAACGCCTGCTTCGCTCTCAACAAGCAGCAAAGGAGGCAGCGGCAGCAGCTCCAGGAGGCGGTGAGGACGAAGTTGAGGACGAAGAGGATGCCGCTATCGACTTGGAGCCTGAGTTCGAGGCCGTCGACGTATTTGCAAAGATTCCCAAGGACTTCAATGAGCGCCTGGGCTCGACCAAGTGGAAAGATCGCAAAGAGGTGCTGGAGGAAACGCAGAAGGCTCTGGATACCCCAAGAATTGCGGAGGGACCGTTTGACGATTTAGTACGTGGCTTCGCAAAATCCATGAAGGATGCAAACGTTGCAGTCGTGATCACAGCAGCCAACTGCGCCGAGCTCCTAGCCAAGGGTCTAAAGAAAAGCTTCAACAAGTACCGCAAAGACATCATGAATGCCATGATGGAGAGGCTCAAGGAGAAGAAGCAAACCGTAACGGACGCGCTTGGAGCTGCTCTCGACGCTGCATTCGCGTCCTCGAGCTTTGCAGATTGCCTGGAGGAGATATTGGAGTTCCTCAAACACAAGAATCCTCAGGTCAAGCTAGAGTCCACGCGATTCCTGGTTCGATGCCTGAAGAACACTCGAGAGGCTCCTTCACCACCAGAAGCGAAGACATTGGCGGAGGCCTCGACGAAACTGCTTACTGAGTCGCAAGAAGTACAACGTTCTGCGGGCGCGGAAGTGCTCGGTACTTTGTGGAAGATCATGGGAGATCGTATCATGAATGCTCACCTCGATGGTCTTGATGATATCAGGAAAAACAAGATCAAGGAGTACTATGAGGCAGCGGAAGTCAAGGCCAAGTACAAGCCAAAGGCTGCTGCACCTCCACCCAAGCCTGCAGCTGCACCAGTCGGGAAGAAGCCAGCACTCGGAAAGCGACCGCCACCAAAGAAGGCTGCACCAGCCGCAGCAGCTCCACCACCTCCACCTGCCGAAGAGCCAACAGCACCGCTCGCTCCAAAGCCCACAGCACGTCCCGGTGTGTCTAAGCTCAAGTCAGGTCTTGCAGGCCCGCGTCTCGGAGGATTGAAGAAACCTGGACTCGCTGCTCCTTCGCCGAAGAGGCCAGTTGCTTCACCACCTCCCGAAGAAGAGGAGTTCGCTCCACCACCACAACCAAAGTTTGGCGCTGGCCGAGGACTTGCAGGCCGCCCACTGGGCAAGCCCGCTGCTGAGCCCACCCCTGCACCAGTCGCTGCCCCTACTGGACTTGGCTTGGTAGAGCGAGCGGAGCTCGAGGAATTGAGAGCGGAAGCCGACAGGTTGAGACGACACAACGAAGAGCTTCGCGCTGAGCGTACAAAGCTGACATCTCAGATCTACGAGCTTCAGAATCAGAACGCTCAATTGATCGAAGACCACACTCGAGATGTGCTCTCTATCAAGGCCAAAGAGACTCAGCTTGTTCGAGCGCGCTCGGATTTCGACGCAGCAGAACAAACAACACAGACCCAGCAGCGAGAGATTGATCGTCTGAAGAGGGAGCTAAGCCGCCAAGTTCGCGTCACCTCTCCGCCTCCTGCAGATCTGGATCACCAGATCTACTCTGATAGCAATGGACGCTTCGGCGACTCCAGTTACAACAGTCAAGCATCGTATGGTCGCAAAGACAGCCGAATTGCGAGCGGGCCAATCAGTCCTGGAGGCGACGGTAAGGAGAACTTTGATTCCCTTTCCCGTCCAGACAGTCATGTGAGTGGCAAGCTAAGTCCTCTTCGAGCAGATGTGTCCGGCAAATCGTCGTTCTCATCTCGCGGAGGTCGCAACAGTCCAGCTGAGAACGGTACAAGCCGTCTCGGCAGCTCTCAGGCTGCTTCTGGCGCAGAGAGCTGGAAGCGGGCTGCTGAAGTGACACAGAACTTGAAGCAGAGGATTGAAATGATGAAGGTACGTTCTTAATTGTGCAATAGATGGGAAGCTTTTGATTGACCCCATTGCAGGCCAAGCAAGGCATCGGCAGGCCGCCGCCGCAGTAAGCCTCGCCAATTTCTAGCTTTTCCAATTGTCGTCATATGCATGCAGACAACCTGCACATTGGCATTTGCATACGGCGTTTGGTTGTGTTTGGTCTCCATATCGTCTCTGGGCCTGAGAAGACTGGTACATCTCGGGGTTGGACAGGGTTTGCATCAGAGGACAAGGTGTTGGCGTGGTGTGGTTCATATCGAAGATTCCCCTTTACTACTTTCCGACCACGTCTGATGTGGTACTCATGCTGCAAAGCATCGTGGGCCGGTGAGTCTTGTGCGGCACGCAGCAAGGTTCAGCCACGCCGTAATCCTGCGGCTGTTGGGGTCCGTTTTCGGAGCTGCTGTGCCGCACAGGAGTCTGCCTGAAGCTCAGAATAATGACAACGCTACACACAGTGTTTGCCGACGTGCATGAACCTCTGAACCATTGCATCATCAATCCTTTTCGAGCCATGAACCCAGGCCTGTCTTCTCGAACGAAGAAGATTGTCGATGAGCTCGACCCCACACCGTTGACCCTCGCCCCACAACAAACACAGCGCCCTTCGACGATCGACCTATCAAACGCCCAGAACGAAGTCGTTCGTCGTGAACTGCTTGACGTTTTCAAACATGTCGTCCAAAATGAGATGAACACTGACGCAAGTGCTCAATACAGGCTGAGGACGATGGAGAGCTTCTAATCGCCAAGCAGATATTCGCTTTGCCTACTGTGCCAGGCGGTGATCCTCGGCTTCGACGAAACCTGGCGGAATTCTTCAACACATATTTCAACCCCCTACAACCCGTGCAGCGCGAGCACATAGTCCTGACTGCCGGCGCCAGCGATGCAATCGAACACGTGATATATGCTGTGTGCGATGATGGAGACAGCATCCTCGTACCTGGCCCGTTTTGGCGTAAGTAACACTTGCTGTTGAAGCGCTTGCGCTGATAATGTGCAGCTGGCATCGAGTACTTAGCATCTTCGTGGGCTAATGTCAACATCATCGTCGCTGAGCCGCCCACGTATACCAACTATGCCAGCTACCTTGTCCCTTCGCTGCAAGCGGCGTACGATTTCTCACCAGTAAAGGGCCGCATCAAGGCAGTCTTGCTCACGAACTCGTCCAATCCTTTGGGCAGATGCTACCCCAGAGATGTGCTCATTGAATGTCTGGAGTTTTGTCAGGAGCGAGAGCTGCACCTGATCTCTGACGAGCTTTACGCTTTGACTGAGCTGGGCCATATCAAGAAGGGCGAAGAGTTCGTCAGTGTGCTATCACTGACGGACCCTTTCTTACCAGAAGGCGCGATCAAGGTCGATCCTAATCGCGTGCATATAGTCTGGAGTGCAAGCAAGTTATTCGGCGTTAGTGGGCTGAGGATAGTAAGTTTGATCCTGAAGTTCATCATCACAAGGTTGACGTTCGTAGGGCTGCCTCGTCTCGCAGCACAACCGCGAGCTCATCAGAGCTATGGCACTCTTGACAACGGCACACGCGAACACCATCTCAACGCTATATTTTTCGTCTCTGCTCTCGTCCTCATACCTGCCAACTCTGCTTGCGCTCAACTCAGAGAGGTTGACAGCATCCTACCGCGTTCTTGCTGACTGGCTACATAAGCGGAGCATTGAGTTTGTGCAGCCGACGCATGGACTGTTCGTGTTTGCCAGACTGGCGAAAGATCTCCGAACAATGGAGCAAGACACTTCTTATTTTGCGCAGCTTCCACAAACTGGTCTCAAAGTCAGTCCCGGCCACTCATACCAAGGCAAAGAAGGCGAGCTTGGCTGGGCTAGGATACGATTTTCGATCGGGGAGGAATTGATGAGAAAGGTTGTCGCGAAACTTGATGCGATATTTGAGCAACAGGGACGATCTGCTTAGATTTTGACACTAATGTATCATTAAGGCGGAGACATCAGACATTCCCTAAGGCGGTTAGTGTTTAGAAACCAGTAACGTCAAAGTAAGCGAGCCTTAATTACTATGGAAATGCGCAAAAGTGAGATTTAGCTAGTATAGAGAGCCTATTTAGTATTAAATTATCTTAAATTTAGTAGTTTTAATTATATTAATTACTGTCAAGCCCCAGCTCCGGCCACTGCGGCAAGCAAACCCAAAAGGTATCACGACTCGCTCTCATAGCGGGCCCTTGCCGGAACAGTACTATATCGTCAGCCGGGCCTGACAATTACTAGCTAGAACAAGTCTACAAAAGCACCTCAGTACTTTAGTAAATTTTTTAAAGATTCTAGAATTTAATATATAACGTACCTCACAGGCGAGCGGGTCAAACAAGCGAGCAGGTCACTTTTGCCAAGACCCCACTAAAACACTAACTCTATACTAATGCCTTTACAACAACAGTAGATAGCTATAGTAAAAGAAGCCTAGATATAGGTTGCGCTCTAAGCTATTTAATAAGACCTTAAGCTCTTAATAAAATGTACTGCAGCTGTGTCACGGGGTGGGGTCGGGTTCAGTTCGTATCTACGCCGGTACGGCGCAGGCAGGCAGGGGAGAAATAGCTATTAGAGTATTGCGTTAATTTAGTATAGCTATCTACAATAGGTAGCAACCTTATAGGCAAGTTCTACAACAAGACATAGCTTAAAGAGCTATATGCAGGTTTAATAGGTAGAGAAAGGTTCTTCTTAAAAGTACTTTAGGTACTTAGCAGTTCTAGCTAATTAGTAGTTACTAAGTCTACCTAGCAACTCTTAATTAGCTGCAGCTACAACTGTGCTATAACAGTACTCTCTCTCTTAAGTTAAAACTCTAGTAAGACAAGCAATTAGAGTCTAGGTTTATTTAGATAGCAGTAGTAGAAGTTCCTTATAAGCTTAGCAGCTCTTTCTAAGTATTTAGCAGGTTCTAAGGTTAGGTTAGAGTATCTTACCTATTTTATAGTGTAATACAAGCGCAGATAGCCTTATCTTTAGCGCTTCTAGAACAAGTCTACAACTTCTTCTACTTTAAACTATTTAATACTTTTAACTTTAATAGGAGGGGGTAGTAGTTGCTGTTATCTAGGCAGGGGCGTCTTTAAGGTAGGCTATAATAAGCTAATATTAAACACAGAATATATCTTTATAGTTAAAGGTAGTTCTAGCTTATAGGCGTAAGTGCTAATTATTTACTTAACTATAAAAAAGCTAAGATTCTTCTAGTTAAGTTTTTTCTGTAGACAGAAAGTCTAGATATTCTTTGTGTTTAGCTAGACCTTCTTACTAGGGTAGTAGCGGTAGGCAGGCTTCCTTTTCTTGTTAATATAGTCTTCCTAGCGAGCTTAGGCGGACAAGATCTTAGCATAACAGAAGTTGTAGATCTTCTGCATCTATTCTGCGAATAGGGCGGCGTCTCTAGTAGTAGAGTAGGTTAGGGCGGATTAGTTTAAACCTAAATCTCAGCTTAAAGCTATACAGTGCAAAGAACAGGGAGACATAGGTAGTCTTAGATACTTAGCTATTTTCTGCAAACTTAGTAGAAGCAAGCTAGTCTAACTAGTTATCTTACAAGTAAAAGACGTACACTTAGAAGTACTATTTAAAAGTTATATTTATCCTCTTAGTTTAGCTATTAGATTTAGAGTGCTAGGTAGTAGACAGTTATGCTTGTATATTTAGCAGATAGCACAGGCGCTTCTAGAAGGCAGAGATAAACTAGGTGCCCCTATTAGACACAATTAATTTAGGTAGGCTGTATAGCTTCTAGATGTTATTATAGAACAGTTAAGCTAGTTCTTTAGCGTTGCAGGTGCTCTTGCAGAGTATAAACTAGCAGAACTTAGTTAGATAGCAGACTACTACTAGAATAGCGTTGTTACTATTACTCTTAGGCAGGTGTGTAATAAAATCTATTAATAGGTGTTTCTAGGCTTTTCTAGGTACAGGCAGAGGTTTAAGAACACTTTAGTAGCCTTCTTTTAATAGCGTAATTCTTTAATAGGTTTAGTAGTTCTTAACCTAGCTGTCTATATACTTAGACATGCTAGGCTAGTAAAAGTTCTAGTGTAATAGCTTGTGAGTCTTTAAGCATCTAGAGTGGCTAGTAGATAGGTTCTTATATATTTCTTATAATAGCTGCGCTTTTAGCTTATTGTAGTTAGAGATATATAGGCAGTTCTAATAGAACAGTAGGCCTAAGTCTTGTAAGCACTCTGCAAGGGTTATCTAGGGGTGTTAAGGTAAGTTGTTGTCTAGTGCGTCTAGGATTTCTGCAGGCAGCAGGTCTAATTTATATGCTTTACTTAGAGATTCTTGCAGCTAGTTAGGTAAGAATAGCAGTAATGTCCTATCTAGATTAGTGTTCAGCGCAGATGTCTTTAGCTAGATAAAGTCTTGTTAGTTGTCTAGTTAACTAATAAATTTGTTAGAAAAGTCCTTTAGGTTGTTTTGCTTTAGTACTATTTAACTCTAGTGCAGGAGGCGTTTGTCCCTCTCCTCTAGCAGGTCCTCTAACCTCCTAGTTAGGCTATCTAGCTTAACTCCTTGTTTGCCTGGGCAGTAGACAATTGTAAAGTTAAATTATAATAGGAATCTAGACTACTAAGCCTATTAGCAGTTTAGCTTTTTTATTAACATAAAATACTCTAAGTTCTAGTAGTTAGTTAGTATTTGCACTTTGTGCTAACTTATTTCTAGTTTAGTAGACTATTTCTCTAGGCAGCGCACAATTGCAAGCAGCTCTTTGTTATAAATCTTATAGTTATATTTAGTAGGCGTTATCTTTTTTAAGTAGAAGGTAATAGGGTGCAGTATTCTATTATTATTATATTGCAATAGCACGCTAGCACATATATAGTCTAACATATCTGTCTCTAGAATAGCAGGCCTGTTCTAGTTAAAGTGTTTTAGTATAGGTTCTAAGGTAAATACATCCTTAAGCTTGTTAAAAGCTTATTAACACTCTACAGTCTAGACAAATAGTACACCTTTTCTTTCTAGGGTAGTAATTAGAGCTAGTATATAGGAGAAGTCCTTAATCTATCTTTAGTAAAATCTAATAAACTTAGTAAATAACTTAACATTAGTAATATTTTTTAGTAGTTGCTATTCTACAATTATTCTAACCTTAGCAGGGTCTATCTTTACTTCTTTAGCGCTAATAATAAATCTAAAGTATGTAACTTCTATCTTAAAGAATTTACACTTTAATAGCTTAGCGTATAGTTAGTTCTCTTGTAGAATATCTAGCATAGCTTTAATGTGTTGCTTGTGCTCTCCTCTTGTCCAGCTGTAAATGAGGATATTGTCTAGGTGTACTTGACAGAACAGGTTAATATACAGGCGCAGCAGGTTATTTATAAAGCGCTGCCACGTTGTAGAGGCTTCTATTAGGCCAAAGAGCATAACTAGTAACTTAAAAAGCCCTAGTTTTGTTTAGAATGCTATAAAATATTTAAGGCCTTTCTTAATACAAATATTATTAAAAGTAGCAACAATATTAATTTTTGAGAAGTACGTTATTCTTTTTAGGCTATTTAGGGTCTCTTTTATTAATAGCAGTAGGTATTAGTTCTTTTCTAATATAGTATTTAGGCCACAGTAGTCTATACATAGGCGGAGGCTGCTGTCTAGCTTGCTTACAAACAGTACAGGTAACAAGGCAGGCGAGAAGCTTGGCTGTATAAAGCTCTTGCAGAGGTTCTCTTTAAGCTACTCTTTCAACACTAAGAGCTAGGCTTGTAACATAGAATACAAAGGACCCCATAGGGGCACTTGTCTATCTTTTAGCTTAATGTTGTAGTTATATAGTTAGTAGGGCGGTAGCTTCTTAGCTTCCTTTAGGCAGAATACGTTGCAGTAGTCCTTTAGCTTAATAGAAAGGTCAACAGCGGTTTCTTGCTTATTGTCTAGGTTGTCTAGGGCGGTGTTTACTTAGTTAAGGGACACCTAGTACACAGGTAGGCCTCAATAGGCGTATATGCTTATAGCTTGGAGCGACACAGGTTAGATATTAAGTTTCCTAGGCTTAGATTTTATGGCTTCGCGAATAATATTCTTAGGGCAGTCTTTTACAGAGACATTAGGGACAGCGCGTATACATAACAGTTTTAACAGGGTATTACAGTGCTTCTAGTAGTGCTTACTATTAAACAGCATAGTTCCTTTTGTGAACTTTAGTTTAGGGTTGTGTAATTTTATCTACAGGATCTCTAGTATAATAGAGTAATAGGACAGGCTTGTAGCAAAGAGGAAGGCGCTCTTTTCTAAGTAGTTATGTATTTAGAGGTTAGCAACTAGAAAGTAGGTTATAGTTGCAGATTCCTCTCTTTTACTGTTAAAGTTAAGTAGAGGTATTAGTGTTTTTATAGGTTCTAGTTAGAAGCCTTTAGAGATAGCCTAGTTCTTGTTAACAAAGGCTACTTCTTTAGCTCTAGAGTTAGTTATAGCGTAGGTTAGGACAGTGTAAGCTTCTTGTTCTAGTAAGGCTTCCTAAACTATTAGTTAAGCATAGTTTCTCTTTCTCTTTTCTAAGTCTTTGTTTAGAAAGTTCTAGTATAATTTTATAGTAGTGTTAGTAGTTGTAGCGCGCTTGCTTAGCGCTTAGTTGCAACTTAGACTAAGGCTATCTCTTTTGCTAAGCTTTTAGTAAAAGTAGGAGACAGAGATCTTTGCTTATGCAAGGAGGCCTTTAGCAATAAAGCTTTGCGAGCTAGAGAGTATCTTTTTGGTGAGAGGTCTAAACAGGTTTTGCGGAATTGGGCAGGGTTTCTAGTAGGGGCAGGGATAGGGCAAGCAGTAACAAGGTAGGATAGCAAGCTGCAACAGTAACACTTCTCTTGCTCTTAGTAGTCTTAAGAGTTAAATAAGTTTTGTTAATAGCGTGTAGTACTTAAGTCTATTAGGTTAGTATCCTAGAGGATATTAGTCTTGCTCGCGGGGGTTATAGAGATACTAGCTAGGCAATTACTTGTGCGATTATAGGATACTTGTTGTTAGTGCTAGCAGTAGTAATTGTTAAGAGTTTGTAGGTAGTTTACATATATAGTGTATTCTGATAATAGGGCGGGACTGTGCAAGAGTATGTCTTATATAGTTCTTGTAATATTCCTTAGAATAGAAGGGGCACTAGGGCATTCTTAGGCATCTCTAACTCTAGGGCTAGGTGTTAAAATTTAGAAAAGTAGGCACTAAAGTTGGAGTTTCTCTATTTAAGCTAAAACAGCTTGTTCTGTGCGTTTTGTGTCTAGTTAGGGTCTCTAAAAGCCTTCTCTAGATATTTAAGTATTTAGGGGTAGTTAATAAACTAGGGGATTCTATACTTAATTTTTAGTAAGATTAGGGAGTACGCTTTTCTAGTAAGTCTTCTAGTAATATAGGTTATGCGATTAGTAGCGTGTAGAAATTAATTAGTGTTAGTATTTATCTTACTATAGATCTGCTAGATAAACTAATTAAGGTTATTACAAGATCTATTAAATTCTTTTAGGTTAGGTATTTTCTTGCTGAGGCTAGTAGTTCTAGAAGATAGGGCAGTAGTAGGCAGGGTTAGTCTTGTTAGGTTATCTGTAAGTGCCTTAGCGGCGGTAACAGGTGCAGAAGCGATGGGGGTCTGTATAGCAGGGGAAGCTGCGGCAGCTAGTTGTATTTTCTTAACCTTAAGCTAGGAGATTTGTTGCTAGGATTCTATAAATTAGTCTTGTTAATATTAGATAATCCTGTCGCGTTTAGAGATAGCAGTCTGCGCTAGTTTCTCTTGCAAGTTCTTCTTCTTCTAAATAGAGTTAAGCGAGCGCTCTAGGTGCAGCATGTACTAGTTACAGTTACACAGATATATAAGCTATTTGTTAGAGGTTTGTTTAAAGCTTGCGCAGAGGTCTTCTACTGTCTCTGGAGACGCAGGAGGGTCTGGGCGATCCATAGCAGGTAAGTGCAGGTAGCTAGTCCTTAGGTAGGAGCTACGTAGTGTCACAGGGTGGGGTCAGGTTTAGTTTGTATCTACGCTAGTACGGCGCAGGCAGGCAGGGGAGGAACAGCTATTAGAGTATTGCGTTAATTCAGTATAGCTATCTACAACAGGTAGCAACCTTACAGGCAGGTTCTATAACAAGACGTAGCTTGAAGAGCTACGTGTAGGTTCAATAGGCGGAGAAAGGTTCTTCTTAGGAGTACTTCAGGTACTTAGCAGTCCCAGCCAATTAGCAGTTGCTGAGTCTACCTGGCAACTCCTGATTGGCTGCAGCCACAACCGCGCCGTGACAAGCTGTCTATAACGTCTTTAGAACTACACTAAATAAATAACGCGCTACACAATCTTTACGCGTTAATAATATAGCTAACTTATAGAATCTAACTAATACTAAGAAGTAGGTAATTATTAATTATATACTTAATCTAGTTGCGCAAGAATTTCTCTTTTAGCTAGAAGATATAGCTAATATAGCTAATATTCTGCATGCTAAGCGCAGAATAGGCTATATTAGCCTAAACTAGGCTAGTATATTTGTCTTGCGTTAGAAAGAGCTTAAAGTAAAGTTTAATTACAAGTACAACTACAAAAGAGCCCTCTGCAATAATTCTAGGCTTATTTGTTTGACTTTGTAGCTAAGATAAAAGCTAAGTATAGTAACGTGTTAGATAAGCGAGCGCCGCAGGCAAGCGAGCGCCGCACCCTACTAACTTTGCGCACCCCTACACAGGTATATCTCAACAACGCAATAGTGTAGTACATAGAAATAAATAAGATAGATTAAGTAGTAGCTATAGTCTCTTTTTTGCATATATGTAAGTTGTGCCTAGTCTCTCTGCACCTCTTGTAGCGCGCTAAAGCTTAGTAGCTAAGGCCTAATTACTCTTTACTTTAATGCTCTTTACAAGCAATCTGCTAATTAGCCTTATATTAAGTAAGTATATCTTTTCTAGCCCTCTTTATTAAGACTCTTTACTTCTGTAGTTGCTTTTTCTTGCGCTGCCTACGCGTTAATACTACCTTATTAGCTCTTTTAAGGCTAGCAATCTAATCGCGCATTAGCTTAGCTAAGAGCATTATTACCTTAGCCCCTTTCTTAAGCTAATTAATCGCCTCTATAATAGAGGCTAGTAATAAGCTCTTATGCTAGCGTACGCGCTTACAAATTAGAGTTGATTGAGCCTTAAGCTTGCGTGCGTTGCTTGGAGTACAAGCCTCCCAGAGAGCCTCTGCGAGAGCAGCTGGAGAAGTAGGCGTACGTAGCTGTATGTCTAGCTTTGAGAGGACAGTCTCTAGCTAAAGAGGCACAAGGCCTGCTCCTTAGAAGGCTAAGCAGATATTAGCTAATATAAATAATTAATTAAAAGCTGTCTTAAACACTAGCAGAAACTTAAGCTTAGTAACATAGTTAATGTAGTTGTAGATTAGGCTCTCTACCTTACAACTATACGCGTGCTTTAACAGCGAGAAGCAGCTAATGTTAAGAGGCTAGAGTAGGTAAGATAAGTGAGGTAGCATACAGAGTGTGTAGATATTGTTCTTCTTGCAGAGCTTTTGAAACTCAAGAGAGTGGTGGCTCTTGTAGCTGTTAAGGATAAGCAGGCGACGCGCTCCTACTATACAAGCCTTTGTATAAGCGTTAAAATGCTTTAGCTAGTTAACTTCTAGCTTATTGTTTGTCTAGCTATTGTTGCTAACTCTAATTGCCTAGTTACGTAGAATCTCCTCCCCTTCGTACTAGGCAGAGAGATAGTACTTACTAGCAAAGATTAGAAATAGTAGGACTAACTAGCTAGCAGCGTTAATAGCTGCTATCACCGTCACCCACTTACAGTTGCTATGCTAGATAGCCTTTAGCCTACCTCTTCTCTCTAACCCTAATACAACAAGCTGCGTTGTAATCTTGCCTATTATAAAGCTAGCCTTGTTAAAGTTGTAGACGTCTTTATTGCAGATGCCGTACTTAGCCTTTGTCTGCTCTACAAGCTCAAACTAGCTGCGGATAAGGACAGGATTCTTACAAAGAGCTCTCTGTCTATTGTACACTTAGTTAAAACGCGTCTTAAGACTGTCTGTACGCTTAACAAAGTTAGCTAGCTACTTTTGCCTAACCTAGCCTACACTGCGCGCAGCTAGTAGCTTATTAGCTATATTACGTACAGCTGCGTACGTAGGCGCAAATCTACGTAGATCTAGATTAAGTATGTATTTAACAATTACCTCCTCTTCTAGCTAGGTAAGCTTCTTTAAGTTGGGCTAGCAATTGCGTTAGGCAAGCTTCCTAGCGCGTTAGCGGTAGATTGTTTGTTTAGACACGTTGTAGACTGCAGCAGCCCTACAATTACTCTGCATTTAATAAGAATTAATAGAGAAGATAGCAAGCTAGACATCTACTTTATTTAAAAGTAATAGAGTAGCGCTGCGTTAAGCTATTGTATGTTAAGATGAGAGAGGTGCACAAAGTTGGTGAGGTGCGGCGCTCGCTTGCCTGCGGCGCTCGCTTATCCAACACGTTATCTAGAATAATAACATATATAATTTTAACAAGATAGGCTCTATAATAGGCTAGATAAGCAATAGAGCAGTTGTAACAGCTTAAGGTATGCAAGAATAGCTAAAGCAGATCTAGCTAGGTAACTAGGAGTAAGTAATAGTTATTTAGAGCAGTAATGCTACAGAATAGGCTATTCTACTCTTTATTATCTTTAAAGCGCGCAACTACCTATCTAACTAGTATAAAGATAAGAATCTACTTTAAGACTAGGTTATTAGTATCTCTAAAAATAGCTAGACTACTAATTAGCTTATCTTTAACTAGTTAAAGTACTTTAATGCGCATTTAAAGAGGCGTACTATTAGCACTTAATATATGCTAATTGTTAATAGTTATAAGAGCTATAACTCTGTTTGATTCTAGCAATACTATAAGAATAACAAGATTGTCTCTGTATATATGCCTCCGCACTTATTACATCTTCTGCAGCCTCTTAATATAGGCTATTTTGCCCTTCTAAAGAAAGCCTATATATGCTAAGCTAACAATGCTATGCGCAACTGAATTAACTATATTATAAAGCTAGAGTTTCTGCTATACTTTAAAGCAGTCTATGATACAGTAATTACTTCTAGCAAAATTCTAGAAGAGTTCTAAGGCGCTAGACTAGTTCTTTGTAACCTAGATCAGGTTATACGCAGCTCTACTATAAAGCTATAGACTTTATTGCTACAACTCCCTATTAATAAGAAGCTCTAGTAGTTATGAAATCCAAGTAATACTCTAGAATTTAAGTTGTAATTAACTCTAATTTAAAATAACTATAAAGAGAATTAAAGTAGCTCTCTTAACTCTATTCTAAGCGCAATTAAGTACTATATAAAAAAAAGAGCAATTCTATTATATAAGCTTACGCTTGCATAAAGATAGATCTATAAGCTTAAAGTAGCTACTAAAGCTACTACGCAGCGCAAGTTATATAGAAAAATAAAAATTTAGTAAAAAGAGAGTCTAGCAGTTAAAAAAGGCTAGCAGTTAATAGCTCTAAAGAAGTTTAAAGTCTGTAGTGATAGAAAGAGGGCAAAAAAGTAGGTACGCGCTAAAGTAGGCAAACTATCCTAAAGACACTATAGATAGTGCAAGAAGACTAGATATAATGCGCGAATAAGTAAGAATAAAGTAGAAAAGATCTTTAAGTAATATTATAGCTTATTTTGTCTTATGCAGCGCTAATTTGTAGTATTTTAGGCTATAATAGAGTAAGTTTTAGTAGAGTCTTGGCAAAAGTGACCTGCTCGCTTGTGTGACCCGCTCGCCTGTGAGGTACGTTATAGTCTGCCGCACTCTGCCACAGTATGTTACAACAACGTACTAAAGTCCACAGTACTATTTAGAAGTATCGCTATTATCTGCATCTAATATTTTAGTAACACAGGTGCGTGCGTTATAGCTAGTCTTGCCACAACGCCTACAGTGCCTCTCTTTATGCACCTTCTTCGCAGGCTGCTTAGATCCCTTACTACTACTACTTTCCTTTTTAGCTATTAAGATCTATACCTTACTAATTATAAGGGTCTCTTCTATCCTAATTTACTTTCTTTTGCAACTGCGCTGCACTATAAGAGC
This sequence comes from Phoma herbarum, assembly GCA_001599375.1. Taxonomy (NCBI): domain Eukaryota; kingdom Fungi; phylum Ascomycota; class Dothideomycetes; order Pleosporales; family Didymellaceae; genus Phoma; species Phoma herbarum. The sequence continues at coordinate 1,046,173 of BCGR01000004.1, forward strand.
GTTAATCGCCTTTTTTATACTATCTATTTCTCTTCTCTGCAACACGTTAGCATAGTCTATCTTAGCTACCTTCTTGATAAGCTAGTTAAGCAATCTCCTAATAGTAGACAGTAGTAAATCTCTGTGCAATTGCATGCGCTCACAAATGTACAACACTTGCGACTTAACCTTCTTTGCGCTAGTTAGTGTTTTGGATTCCTATAGGGTACTCTCTAGTAGTAGTGGTGTTGGCGTGCGAAGAACTACACTAAGGCTTAATAGCACCTGCTCTAGGCTAAAGGGGCCTAAGCTAGAGCCTCTAAAGCCTCTGCAGATATTATCCATTGTAATAGCCTTGTTATAGGCGGCTTAGAAGCCTGTAAGGAAGAACTCTTTCTTAATTTGTGTCTTAGAGTATGTTACGGGGTGGGGTTGGATTCAGTTTGTATCTACGCCGGTACGGCACAGGCAGGCAGGGGAGGAACAGCTATTAGAGTATTACATTGATTTAGTATAGCTATCTACAACAGATAGCAATCTTATAGGCAGGTTCTATTATAAGACATAGCTTAAAGAGCTACACATAGGCTTAATAGGCAGAGAAAGGTTCTTTTTAGAAGTACTTTAGGTACTTAGTAGTCTTAGCTAATTAGCAGTTGCTAAGTCTACTTAGCAACTTCTAATTAGCTGCAGCTACAACTACGCTATAACAGTACTCCCTCTCTTACGTTAAAACTCTAGTAAGACAAGTAATTAGGGTCTAGGTTTGTTTAGATAGCAGTAGTAGAAGTTCCTTACAAGCTTAGCAGCTTCTAAGTTCTTAGCAGATTCTAAGGTTAGGTTAGAGTATCCTACCTATTTTACAGTATAATACAAGCGTAGATAGCCTTATCCCTAGCGCTTCTAGAACAAGTCTACAACTTCTTCTACTTGAAGATATTTAATACTTTTAACTTTAACAAGAAGGGGTAGTAGTTGCTATTATCTAGGCAGAGGCGTCTCTAAGATAGGCTATAATAGGCTAATATTAAACACAGAATGTACCTTTATAGTTAAAAGTAGTTCTAGCTTATAGGCGTAAGTGCTAATTATTTACTTAACGTGTTTCCCCACCGAGCCGCACACCCCCACCAAACCGCGCGACCTTATCAACTTTACGTCTATTACAGTCTATTACACAATGCCACTACAACGCAACGCGCAACTATTCTATAATAAAGGCACACTATACCTTGCTATCTAGGCTATAAAAGATACTATATTAAATAGTATAAAACACGCATATAGGGCCTTTAGTATCCCTAAAATAACTCTACAAGAGTGTTGCACTAGAACACTCTTATAACGCAATTATAAGCCTAACTTAAAGAGGCTTACAAAGATAGAAGAGAAGGCAATAGTTGCACATATACTTAAGCTAGACGCAAGAGGGATAGGCGCAACAAGAACTATAGTATAAGATATAGCTAATAATCTACTTGCTGCGCGCAATAAAAGACTTGTTAGCAAGCACTAGATAGATAGGTTTAACGCGTGTATAGAGAAGATTAAGCTTTAACATAACTAACTATATAATTGTTAATAAGCTCTAAATAAAAATTAACGCGTTATTAAGCCCTAGTTTAAGCTAGTTAGGAGTACAAAAAAGATATATAGTATTTAAGATAAAAATTTATATAACTTTGCTAAGACAGGCTTTATAATAGGTATAATTAGTTATTAGATAGTCTTTATAGGCTCTAAGAAGCAATCTAATCCTAAGACTATACAGCTAGGTAACTGTAAGTAGGTTAGTATCATTATAGGCATCTGTGCAGCTAGCTAGGCTATCCTACCCTTTATTATCTTCTAAGGCAGAGTTCTAATCATGACCTAGTACCCTAACCTGTCTCGCGATTAAGTTATTACAACTAGCGACAATAGCTAGATAACAAACAAGCTTAGACTATAGTAGCTAAAGCACTTTAACGCGTATACAAAGGACTGTACTATTAGCGCGTACTATCTACTAATTATTAATAGCTACAAAAGCTACAACTCTATAGAGTTTAAAGACTACTGTAGGGAACACAAGATTATTCTTCTCTATATGCCTCTAGACTTGTCGCATCTATTGCAGCTACTTAACATAGGCTGTTTTGCGCTACTAAAGCAGGCATACTACATAGAGATTAACAGCTAGGCAAGGTACGCTATTACGCAAGTTAAGAAAAAGACCTTCTTACTAGCCTTTTGCACTGCGTTTAACAAAGCAATTACTAAGATTAATATTCTAGCAAGCTTTAGAGGCGCTAGCTTAGTTCTACACAGCTCTAAGCGTGTACTGTTAAAGCTTAATATAGTGCTTTGTACACTAACACTACTACCTGCAGAGACTATTACTTAGAAGTCTAAAACACTAGCTACTATTAAGGAGGTAGAAGCGCAATTAACGCTAGTTTGTAAGCGCATACAAAGGCACAAAGAATTACCTATCTCTTCTCTTCTATTAGCTGTTAATAAGCTTGCAAAAAGTATAGCTATTATAGGTTACAATTTATAGTTGCAGAACTGTAAGATAGCAAGCCTTTAATAGTTAATTAATGCGATAAATAAATAGCGTAGTCGCAAGCAAAAGTATATTTGGAGGAGGCACTTACAGTTAGTAACATACAAGATTTAATAGTAGAGAAAGATAGTAGTGGTTGTAAGGTAACTAAACAGCCTGCAAAGAAGGTGCGCAAAAAGAGGCATTGCAGACATTATAGTAAGACTAGCTATAACTTACATATATGCACTACTAAATTGTAGATATAGATAATAGTAATACTTCTAAGAAATAATTTTAGCTTATAATAGTATTTGCGCAGCGTTGTAGTGTAGGATAATAGACTGTAATAGACAGAGAGTTTAGTAAAGTTAGCAAGACTGCGCGGTTTAGTGGGGGTGCGCGGCTCGGTGGGGAAACACGTTAACTATAAAAAAGCTAAGGTTTTTCTGGTTAAGTTTCTTTTATAGATAGAGAGTCTAGATATTTATTGCACTTAGCTAGACCTTCTCTCTAGAGTAGTAGCAGCAGGTAGGCTTCCTTTTCTTGTTAATATAGTCTTCTTAGCAAGCTTAGATAGACAAGATCTTAGCGTAACAGAAGTTATAGATCTTCTATAACGTACCTCACGGGCGAGCGGGTCACACAAGCGAGCGGGTCACTTTTGCYAAGACYCYACYAAAACTCACTCTATTATAGCCTAAAATACTACAAATTAGCGCTGCATAAGACAAAATAAGCTATAATATTACTTAAAGATCTTTTCTACTTTATTCTTACTTATTCGCGCATTATATCTAGTCTTCTTGCACTATCTATAGTGTCTTTAGGATAGTTTGCCTACTTTAGCGCGTACCTACTTTTTTGCCCTCTTTCTATTACTACAGACCTTAAACTTCTTTAGAGCTACTAACTGCTAGCCCTTTTTAACTACTTAGCTTTTTTTCTACTAAATTTGCTTTCTTTTATATAACTTGTGTCGCGTAGTAGCCTTAGCAGCTACTTTAAGCTTATAGATCTAATTTTGTGCAAGCGCAAGCTTATGCAATAGAATTGCTCTCTCTTTTGTGTAGTGCTTAATTGCGCTTAGAATAGAGTTTAAGAAGCTGCTCTAATTCTTTTTATACTTATTTTAAATTAGGGTTAATTATAACTTAAACTCTAGAGTATTGCTTAGAGTTTGCAACTGCTAGGGCTTCTTGTTAATAGGGAGTTGTAGTAATAGAGTCTGTAGCTTTATATCAAGGCTGCTTATAACCTAATCTAGGTTAAAAGGGACTAGTCTAGCGCCTAAGGACTTTTCTAGAATGTTGCTAGAAGTAATTGCTGCATTGTAAGCTACTTTAAAGCATAACAGAAACTCTAGCTTTATAATGTAGTTAATCTAGTTGCGTATAGCGTTTTTAGCTTAGCGCGTGTAGGCTTTCTTTAGAGGGGCAAAACAGCCTATATTAAGAGGCTGCAGAAGGTGCGATAAGTGCGGAGGCATATATATAGAGACAATCTTGTTATTCTTATAGTATTGCTAGAATTAAACAGAGTTATAGCTCTTATAACTATTAACAATTAGCATATATTAGGTGCTAATAGTACGCCTCTTTAAATGCGCATTAAAGTGCTTTAACTAGTTAAAAGTAAGCTAATTAGTAGTCTAGCTGTTTTTAGAGATGCTAATAATCTAGTTCTAGAGTAGATGTTTGTCTTTATACTTGTTAGATAGGTGGTTGCGCGCTTTAAAGATAATAAAAGGTAGAATAGCTTATTTTTTTAGTATTAATGTCCTAAATAACTGTTGCCTACTCCTAGTTGCCTAGCTAGATCTACTTTAGCTGTCCTCGCGTATCTAAAGCTGTTACAACTGCTCTGTTGCTTATTTAGCCTATTATAAAGCCTGTCTTGTCGAAGTTGTACGTGTTATTATTCTAGATACTATACTTAGCTTTATTGTTAGCTACAAGGTTAAACTAGCTCTAAATAAGCCTAGGATTCTCGCAGAGGGCTCTCTTGTAGTTGTACTTGCAATTAAACTTCACTTTAAGCTCTTTCTAACGCGAGACAAATATACTAGCCTAGTTTAGGCTAATATAGCCTATTCTGCGCTTAGCGCGCAGAATATTGGCTATATTAGCTATATCTTCTAGCTAAGGGGGAAATTCTCGCGCAACTAGGTCAAGTATGTAATTAACAATTACCTACTTCTTAGTATTAGTTAAATTCTATAAGTTAGCTATAGTATTAACGCGTAAAGGTTGTCTAACGCGTTATTTATTTAGTGTAGTTCTAGAGACTTTGTAGATAGCTGCAGCGCGTCTTACTAAGAGCTTAGAGGCTTGTTAGATAGCTTAGAGCGCAAGCTATATCTAGACTTCTTTTAACGCAGCTATCTGTTGTTGTTGTAAAGGCATTGGTATAGAGTTAGTGTTTTGGTGGGGTCTTGGCAAAAGTGACCCGCTCGCTCGTGTGACCCGCTCGCCCGTGAGGTAAGTTATCTATTTTACAAATAGGGCAGCGTCCTTAGTAGTAGGGCAGGTCTTAGGGCAGATTAGTTTAAATCTAAATCTTAGCTTAAAGCTATATAGTGCAAAGAATAGAGAGACATAGGTAGTCTTAGATACTTAGCTATTTCCTACAAACTTAGTAGAAGCAAGCTAGTCTAACTAGTTGTCTTGCAAGTAAAAGACGTATGCTTAGAGATACTATTTAAGAGTTACGTTTACTCTCTTAGTTTAGCTATTAGATTAAGGGTGCTAGGTAGTAGATAGTTGTACTTATATATTTAGCAGTTAGCACAGGCGCTTCTAAAAGGCAGAGATAAACTAGGTGCCCCTATTAGACATAAGTATTTTAGGCAGGCTATACAGCTTCTAGATATTATTACAAAACAGTTAAGCTAGTTTTATTAGCGTTGCAGGTGCCCTTGCAGAGTATAAACTAGCAGACCTTAATTAGATAGCAGACTACTACTAGAATAGCATTATTACTATTGCTCTTAGGCAGGTGTGTAATAAAATCTATTAATAGTGTGGTGGAGTAACATGGGGCAAGTAGCGTAGTCAGCAGCCGAACTCAGTGGGCCTTAGAGCAGGGAGGGAGGAGAACGAACAGACAACAACACACCTACTAATAATAATACTACTTCTAATTCCTACTTAACGCATCAAGCATAATAAGCCCTAGAGGTGAATAACACTCTACTATATAAGCTCGGCCATATACTTTCCGCGCACATAGGGTTTCCGCGCACCCCACCACAACGCGCCTCCCACCTTTGATCCCATATACTATCAACTCCACATACTCAATATGGATGCTAAGGAGCTTGCTATACAACGCGCTATCGCTAATCTTGATTCTGGTATTTTTACAAGCTGGCGTAAGGCTGCCAAGTAGTATAGCCTCTCTAAATCTACTATACGCGGTCGGCAACAGGGCCAACAACCACACGCGATAGCTTATTAACAACAACAGCAATTAACTCTAGAGCAAGAGGCTTTTCTAGTAGACTAGATACTTAATATGGACTTACGCGCACAACCTCCCTCTTATCCCCGCGTACAAGAAATAGCAACCTAACTTCTTTGCATAAATAGTAACTATAAGCCTCTTAGGCAACTATAGGTATTCTATTTTATTACACGCAACCTACGCGTCGCATCTATAGTTGGCTAAACAATTGAGAGCGCACGTACTTTAGTAGCTAACTACAAGACTATTAAGGCTTTTCTTGAGCTGTTTGAGCAGACAAGAGTTAAGCTAGGGATACAATATGAGGATATGTGGAATATGGATGAGACTGGAGTCGCACTTGGGGTATGTACTAACGCCTAGGTGCTCGCAAGCTCTACGAAGAAGAAGGCTTATATTAAATCTCTAGAGGATCGTGAGTGGGTATTAATTATTGAGACCATCTCGGCCACTGGTATTAAGCTCCGATGCCTAGTTATATTCAAGGGCAAGTATCTACAATTAACGTGGTTTCCAGCCCAAGATACACCTAATTGGCTCTACACAACCTTAGAGAACGGATGGACGTCAAATTTAATTGGATTAGATAGTTATAGTGTATTTTTATACTAAATACCTTACTAGTTAATAGTAGCTATCAACTTCTCCTTCTGAATGGCTATGGCTCCTATCTATCTGTGGACTTTATGTGGCTTTGCAGGCTTAACAAGATCCATGTATTATACCTCCTAGCTCACGCCTCACACCTACTGCAGCCTCTAGATCTCGCTCCTTTCTCTGTGTTGAAGTCACGCTATCGTGATCAGATCCGAGCCCTCTCTGCGCTTGATGACGCAGCCTCTATCAAGAAGGAGCGCTTTGTAGTATCATACAACAAAGCTAGAGAAGAAGGACTATCAGAGCAAGTTATCCGAGCTGGCTGGAGGGCAGCTGGCCTCTGCCCATACAACCTACAGCTTGTTCTATCGTCATCTCAAGTAAACAGCCGCCCAGTTACTCCTCCACCTACCCAGGCCTCAGCAGCTGCCTCAGAGTTGATATTTAATACACCTCGAAGCTCACAGGCTCTATACAAGGCTCAGAAACAGTTGTTGTTGTCAGAATCTCTCTCACAGAGTACCTAGATAGTGCTTAGCAAGGCAGGCAAGGCTATTGCAGAGGCAAATACAAAAGCTGCCTAGCTTAAAGCAGAGAATTAACAACTAAAATATCAACTTTATACACACAAGAATACTTATACAAGAAAGCAAGTTTAAGTTAATCTAAATAAGTAATTTAGCAATATTAAGATAATTAAGGCTGCTATTAACTAGGCAGTAGCTCTAGAAGCTTAATAGGCAACTACTCTACAAGAAAAAGAAGCTTAAAAAGCAGCAGCAGAAGCAGCAGCATATACTCTTAATTCTATGTGTATATAGTAGCAAATATAATTGTTATTGTTAAGGAAATCACGCCTCATTACTCTGTGCCTATTTGGGTGGGGTGCGCGGAAACCCTATGTGCGCGGAAAGTATATGGCCGAGCTTATAGCGACTAATCTACTACTCAAACTTCTATAGCTTTACTCTTAAAAGGGTTACGCTCTAAGCGCTTCTTAAGCAATTACCTTTAACAATAGTCTAGAAAATTGCAAAAGAATATGAAAGCATGCTAGAGTATAACTATAATAACACAAATTAATAATAAGATTACAATAAACACAATAAAAGACATTAGAGAAAGGCTTAGAAGCCCACAAGACTAAAATAGGACATTCAAGTACTATCAAGATATACTCAACTGCACGCAAAGGCATATAGAACAAAATTATATTTTTAAAGCTATTTAGTAGTAGTAAAAGAAGGCTTAGTAGCCTGAAATGAATTATAACAAAAAAGAACTAATAATTTTATATTAAGGGATACAAAGAGAATGATAGAAATAGGCTTAGAAGCCTATAACAACTAGATTTAATAAAAAATACTAAGACACGCTTAGTACTGCAACCTAGAGCACGCAAAAGACCCTAAAATTAACTAATTACTATTTAGTAGAAGCACAGAGAGCTTAGAAGCAGCTATAAGAGCAAATTAGTAAGAGTTACTTTTAATAAGTTAGAAGTAATATATTTAAAATGCGCAAAGAGCGCAGCACACTACAGAGCGCAGGTCTAACTATTATATTAGAGAGCAGCAACTTGCTGCAAGGTATACTCTTAGATATAGAGTAATAACCCAAAAGCAAATTAGCACAATAGAATAGAAGCCAAACTTAATAGCAATATTAAGAAGAATACAAACTTAACAGCGCAAAGAAATTACTCTAGATAAGAAATTTATACTAAAAGAGAAGTTAAAGTAGCATTAAGAGCTAGTAAGACACTAATAAGCTAAACTAATTACTAGGTAGAAGAGACATTATTTAAGTACTAGTTAAGCGTAATAATAACATTAATAACAATTGGTACATTTTTAAAAGCTATTTGTAGGTTATTCCTACTTGCGTACGCAACAAGAATATTAAGAATAATTAATATAAGTACTAAAGAATAGTCTAATAACTAAGTAGGCCTATTTCTAGCTAAGAAGACTTCTGCTGTTATTAAGATATTTTTAGGCTGCAACGTCCACCTTCTAGAGCTAAAATAATCCCTTAAAGATAAAGATTAGTTAAAGAAGATAGATGTTTGTAAGAAAAGTGTTAATTTAGCCTTAGAAGTTAATACTTTAACAAGCTTTCTCTTACCTAATATGCTTAGAGCACTTTTAGTCTGTATAATAGAGAGCCTAGAGGTTACTACGCGCAACTTAACTGCTGTAGTAGTTCTCCTGTACCCCTAAGATAATATTAAGCTTTTTATAGGCAAAGATGTAACTCTCTTCCTAGAGTAGTATAAAGAAATAGCAAAGTATCACGCGTTTAATAATAAGACTATAATTAAACGTGTCACAGCTTACTATATACTAAAGCCCTAAGCTACTATTACTACTTCTAAAGAGTATAATAAAGCCTTAGGATTTAGTATCTAGGCTACTTTCTAAGACTTTCTTAGGAAGCGCTTTAAAGACAATAATAGGATCTAACAAGAGAAACGCTAAGAGTACTTTAAGTACTAGCTGTTGCAGTGCTAGACCTAAGAGAGACTTAACATTAAAGAATACCTGCAGGAATTCCACATTAGAAGTAAGCGCTGCATTAACGCTAGCACGCTACAGGTATCTAACTAGGGAATGTACCTAATTAAGGGTCTACTCTAGGCACTTTAATTCTTCTTAATAGAGAAGTTTAACTTCAAGATTAGCAAGCCTAATAGCTTTAATTGCAAGCAGCTCTGTAATTATCTCTTAAGGCGTATCCGCATAGAGAAGGATGCTCGCGTTATAAACCTAGCAGAAGCAATTAAGGTCTATAATACTAAAGTAGAGTTTAAAGTTAATAAGATTACTAATCAAACTTAGAGGCTAGCTTAAGTACAGACTAAGAAACAAGAGAAAGAAACTTGTCCCTACGCAGCCTTTAGAGCTCTAAAGTTGAACCTTCTGCGTGCTAAAGAGACGTTTAATAGATATAATAGGCAAACCCTGCTAGAAGCTGTTCTATCAAGATTAGAAGCAGATAACCTAGCTAACAAACTTACATAGTTAAAGATTAACAAAGCTTTGTTTATAAATAAGCCCTAGAAGTGCTAATAGACTTCTAGAGAAGCTAAGCTTATAGATATACCTATAGTTAGAGGTAAGATTAAGCAACAATTAAACAAACGCGCAGGATAGACAAGCTGATACGCTAATAAATAAAGTGTTGTAGCAAATTAGTAGCACTACTACCCTTAAAACTAAGAATTCTACGCTTAATAAGCGCCTAACTAGAGTGCTAACACGTACCTCTAGCGCAATTAGAATTAGTAAAATAGTCTGCAACGCGGATACAACTAGAGCACCTAGGGTTTCTAATAGAAAGAATAGTAGAATAGTAGTTATAGTTGCTTGCCCACGTGCTAGATGTGTAGGTTAATTAGGTACTAGAAGAATAACTGTCTTATGCTCTAAGTATATATTAAAGTAGAATAGGTGTATTTTAACTTCTTAAATATTCTATAGTAGGGTACTAGGAGCAACTCTTAGTTTAGAGTACTAAACTTGTTAATAAACTAAGAAAGGTAGGCTAAGGTGCTCTTATTAGAGATTAAAAGGCAATTTGTAAAGCGCAACGTTAACCTACTTACTATAACAGCTAATTAAAGTAAGCTCTTTAACTCCTCCTAGCCTCCAATAACTGACGTGATAAGTACCTCTCTGGTCCCTAATTTAGCAGGGACCCTGCTAGACAACTTAGTACAAGAGTACTAGAAGTATTTAAACTAGTTAGTTAAGTAATTAGAGCGACCCTTAGGCACACTTTTAGGAAGCTAAGGTAATAATATAAACTTAAAGACAAGTGTATTAGTAGTTAAAAGTAGATTAAGAACTAATTAAACTAGAAGAATCTACAAGACTATTATAAAGAAGCCTAGTTTTAAAAAGATTCTATTTTTAAAAGGGCACAAGAACTGTAAAGATAAGTACTTCCTAAGTTAAAAATAGGCTAAAGATTAAACAGTGTAGTTTACTAGGGAGCCTAATAATAATGCTATAGAAGATGTCTAGGTCTTTAGCCCTAAGCTCTACTTAGGCCTAAAGCTAGAAGGAGTTAACGCGAAGGACAAGCTGCTAAGGAAATATTAACTAGTTAAGAAGCTTAATATAGACGCGCATAAAGTAATTTAGCAAATTTTTAATTTGTATATCTAACTACTACTTAAAGTGATTATTAGTAACATGCCTAAGGTGCGAAAGAAGCTTTTCTAGTTAGAATATATACTAGAGGAGGTTAAGGGGCTGCATGTTAACACTAAAGCGCTTAAGGGTAACTTAGATAGCAGCAAAGAGTAGGATAATAATTAGGCCTAACTATTAAATTAAATTTTGTAGTTTGTAGGAGGCGAGATATCTTAGTTTGTGTAGGTTAAGGCAGAGTTAGGCTAGATTGTGCGTTGCGCGCGCATTGAGGCTAATTGTTAGTTAGATTCTTAAATCTGCGCTCTAGATTAGCAGCACACTAAGAAAAAGTTAGGCGTAGAACTTCTACTAGACAATAATATATGTAAACCTACTAGCACCTACAAAATCTATAACTGCGCATTAGGCGTAGAATATCTACGCTGCAACTATCTAAAAGTTCTTATTAAGATCTATAATAAGAGCTTTCTTAGCCTTCTTAATTCTAGAGCAGAGCTTAACACTATAAAACGCAAGACAGCGGAATATGCACAACTCCCTATTATATTATTACTAAAAAATATAAAAGTAGCTTTGATAGTAGTAGCAAATAAGTCTACTAAAAGCTTTATAGGCATTATATAGGGAGTGCTAGTTAAGGTAGGCTAAATTCTTGTAAAAACTAACTTTTTTGTGCTAGAAACTTAAACTAATCCAATTATTCTTAGAAATTCTTTTCTAACTAACTCCTCAGTATAAATTAAATACGCAATAAATAGGTTAATATCCTATAGAATTATTAGCAAAGATAGTAAATATAGTACACGCGTAGCGTGCACTAAGAGAAATAGAACTAATGTGCTAGGCTTGTTTACAGAACTACTAGTAGGAAATATAATAGGAAACATAAAGGGAGCGCAATAGCTAGCATTCTACTTCTAAACTTGCTAATAAACAACTGTCTAGCTAATAATAGAGAAAGTGTTAAGATTAACTTAGCGCAATTAGAGTAGCGAAGTAACAGGCTAACCTGCAATTATGCTAAGCTGCTAAGCTTATTAGTAGAAAGGCCTTCAGCAGGCGCATCTAACAACTTAGTATACTACAATTAGAATAGAGTTAGAGTATTAGGCGTTAGAGCAATAGAAGAAATTGTTATCTATAATAAAGAGGGACTTTTTATAATTGCAAATAAAATATCTAAGAAGGTTTTAAAAGCAATTTGTAGAAAAGTAGTATAGAAACTTAGTAATTTGCAAGTAGTAAAGTAAGTAGACAAGTTCTAGTCTATACAATAGTCTATAATGCGCAAGGAAAAGAGTTAGGTACTAGTAGAGGTTATAACAATAGTATAAGCAATCTTAGTTAAAAGTAGCTTAGGCCCTAACTTCGCGATTATTATAATGCACAAATGAAGGGCTAAAAAGATCTAACTAGTTAACAATTCTAGCTAGCTATTAAAGGAAATTAAGAGGTTTATTAACTAGAAAGAGTAAGCAAGAAAAGAGCAGATATTAAGCGCAGATAGCAACTCCGCGCTATTTAAGAATTACTTTAAGCCTCAATATACTTCTTTCCCTAGAGGTACCTAGATTACTCTAGAAAGAATTACTTCTATAAAAATCAGCCCTAAGCTACGGCTGCAAGAACAAAATATGCTAATAGAACTCCTCTATTAAAGAGAAGCTGCTCTAGCCTAGGACTTCCGTAAGTTAGGAAGAGTTAGCTAAGAAGTAATCCCTCTAGTAAGAATTAATATAGTGCCGCACAGAGCCTAGAGGGCAGATTAGTTCCCTATTCTATAGAAGTTGTGTAAGATTAAAATAGAAATAGTGCAGAAGCGCATTAACTAAGGCACACTTAAACTCTACAAGAGTTAGTACTATAACCTATAGTTTTTAGTAGTAAAGAAAGATAAAAGCTATTAGCTTATTAACAATACTTGAAAAATTAATAGGGTTATAATTAAAAACGCAAATCTACTAACGTGAGTGCATAGCAAGTGGCGCGGCTAGGCGAGTGGCGCACCCCAACAAACTATTAGGCCTACTAACTGCAATTACTTAACACTACAACTTCGTACTATAGTTTATAGTATAGATTTTTAATTACTAACTTCTACTATATCTTTCTTACACGTGCGCGAATTGTGCCTAGTCTCTCTACAGCGCTTATAGTGCCTTTTACTTCTCTTACCTGCACCTATTTAAGCTCTACTCTTACCAGTTTCCCCCTCAATCTATGCCCTAATATTATATTAGGCTATTAAATTCTCTACCTCTTTCTTTAATAGGTCTCTGCCTTCCTAAACTTGCTTTCTTTTCCGTAATTTGCGCTTAGAAGCAGTATTATTTAATGCTTCTAGCTGCAGCACTTAGACTACTAATAACATCTGTCTATGCAGCAGCATTGCCGTGCCTCTCTACAGCTAATCAACAATCTCAACTATTGGAGTTAGTGACGATCCTTAGTGCCTTTGAATACGATCGCGAAGCAGCGTTGATTAAGCCTCTATCTTGTTAGGGTTAGTAGGTGTCTTAGGGTTCTATTAGGGCTCTTCTAAGAGCGGCGGTGTTAGCGTGCGAATCTTAACATTAAGCTTTAATAGCACTACTAATAAGTTATTAAGTACTAAGCTAGTTGCCTTAAAGAATGCTCTAATATTTGCTTTTAAAAACGCCTTCTTAAACACCTTTGCAAAAGTTACAATAAAGGCCTTCTTATTAATTCTGCTAATATAGTCTAATGCTAAGACTCTAATCTTCTTGCTGTACGCCTGCTTAAGAGAGGCAAAACAGCCCATGTTAAGTAGCTGCAGGATGTGTGATGAGTGCGGAGGCATATAGAGAGTAATTATCTTGTTCTTCTTGCAAAGATCCTAGAAATGAAGTAACTTGTGGCTCTTATAGCTGTTAAGTATTAGCAGCATGTAGCTACCTACCCTCTGTCCCTTAATCTACTTAAGAAAGTGCCTTAGCTAGGCTACACTAAGGTTGTTTGTAGTCTAGCTGTTATTACTAACTCTAATGCGCTATTAGGGCTTTAGATTAGAGTACTAAGATGTGTTGTAGTTCTTTGCTTTAAAGATAAGGTAAGGCGCAATTACCTAGCCTATTGCGTTAATTGCAGTAATTAAAGTTACCTACTTATAGTCTCTCTACTAGACTCTAATAGGCTTAGTATGTCTCTCTAATATAGTAACTACTTTAACTTCATTTCTAACGCTTATTATAAAGCTAGTCCTATTAAAGTTGTAGGTGTCTTTGTCTAGAATACTATACTTAGCCTTAATATTCTATATTAGATTAAACTAAGGCCTAATAACCTCTTAGTTGCTGCAGAGAACTCTCTAACAATTCCTCTATTAAGTTATATGTAATTAAAGTCTAGGTTTGCATTTAATAAAGTTCAAAGCTTATTATAAGCTAATAGGGTCTATATTGCGTGTAGCGCGCAGTTAATTAGCTATATCTTTAACCTAATAGAGCGTTAGGGCAAGGTTTTGCTAGTTAAGCTTCTTTATATGCTGCACAAGTGTTTGCTCTTCTATCTTAGTAAAATTCAATAATTAGAGGTAGGTATTGCGTGTTAATTATGTTCTAGCGTGTTAGCAGTGGAGAGTTATCTTAGAGACCTTATAGACTATAGCAGCGCATTACATACTTAGCTTTTGTAGTTTTTTAATTGCTTAAAGCGCAAGCTTAATTCTCTCTTCTTTTAAAAGTAATTTAAGGTCTAGTAGTTAATCTATTAAGGTTTAAAAGTTAGTAGGCCTAATAGTTTGTTAGGGTGCGCCACTCGCCTAGCCGCGCCACTCGCTATGCACTCACGTTATACATAACTAGATTAACTATATTATAAAGCTAGAGTTTGTGCTATACTTTAAATTAGCCTTCAATGCAGTAATTACTTCTAGCAACATTTTAGAAAAGTTCTAAGGCGCTAGACTAGTCTCTTTTAACCTAAATTAAGTTATTAGTAGCCTTAATATTAAGCTGCAGACTCTATTACTACAACTTTCTATTAAAAAAAAGCTCTAGCAGTTGCAAACTCTAAGCATTACTACAACTTTCTATTAAAAAGAAGCTCTAGCAGTTGCAAACTCTAAGCAATACTCTAGAATGTAAGTTACAATTAACTCTAATTTAAAACAAGTATAAGAAAGATTAAGGCAGCTCCTTAAACTTTATTCTAAGCGCAATTAAGTACTATATAAAGAGAGAAGCAATTCTATTATATAAGCTTGCGCTTACATAAATATAGATCTATAAGCTTAAAGTAGCTACTAAAGCTACTACATAACGCAAGTTATATAAAAGAAAGTAAATTTAGTAGAAAAAGAGCCTAGTAGTTAAAGAGGGCTAGTAATTAATAGCTCTAAAGAAGTTTAGAGCGCGTAATAATAGAAAGAGAGTAAGAAAGTAGGTGCACGCTAAAGTAGGCAAACTATTCTAAAAAATACTATAAATACTGCAACAAGACTAGGCATAATACACAAATATGCAAGAATAAAGTAGAAGAGGTCTTTAAGTAATAATATAGCTTATTTTGCCTTATACAGCGCTAATTTGTAGTGTTTTAGGCTATAATACAGTAAGTTTTAGTAGAGTCTTGGCAAAAGTGACCCGCTCGCCCGTGAGGTACGTTAAATTAGTCTTATTAATATTAATTCTATTGCATTTAAGAATAGTAGTCTGCGCTAGTTTCTCTTGCAAGTCTTTCTTCTTCTAAATTGAGTTAAGCAAGCGCTCTAGATATAGTATGTACTAGTTATAGTTGCGCAGGTATATAAGCTATTTGTTAGAAGTTTATTTAAAGCTTGCGCAGAGGTCTTCTACTATCTCTAGAGACGCAGAAGAGTCTAGGCAATCTATAGTAGGTAAGTGTAGGTAGCTAGTCTTTAGGTAGGAGCTACGTAGTGTTACAGGGTAGGGTTAGGTCTAGTTTGTATCTACGCTAGTATAGCGCAGGCAGGCAGGGGAGGAACAGCTATTAGAGTATTGCGTTAATTCAGTATAGCTATCTACAACAGGTAGCAACCTTACAGGCAGGTTCTATAACAAGACGTAGCTTGAAGAGCTACGTGTAGGTTCAATAGGCGGAGAAAGGTTCTTCTTAGGAGTACTTTAGGTACTTAGCAGTCTTAGCTAATTAGCAGTTGCTAAGTCTACCTGGCAACTCCTGATTGGCTGCAGCCACAACCGCGCCGTGACACGCTCGCTTGTGAAACACGTTATCTATTATATTATATTCTGCCCACTGCAGGATAAAGAATAACGCGGCTAAGACTAGCGCAGGCTCTAAGGCCTCTTAGCTAATTAGAAGCTGCTAGGTCTTGCTTAGCTTACCTAGCGACTTCTAATTGGCTACACCGCCTAGTGGGTCTCTGCTCTATTGTACAGATCCGGCCTCACTCCAGCTCGCTCTATCTGACAACTACGGTAACAAGGACTCGTCGTATAGAAATATGTGCCACGGTGCGACCTTTGGGGGTGGGACTTTCAAAAACAGATTGACGGAGCGTACTGGCTGTGCTCTTCTTCCTCTAGCTAGCTACAACATGAGCCCTCGTTAATGCGAGAGTCTCTTCAATGAACATCTTACATGACGAGCACGTTCGACAATTGAGGAAGACACACGGTCCATCGTTCGCCGTGCCTGCGTGCCCATATGTTTTCTAGACTCTGTATCGCCGTAGGAATATTGCGAAACTGCGTGCGTGCATACACCTGTTCCATGCGATGTACAAAGAAGTCTCTCTGGCTTTGATCTATCGAGGCTGCTCCAGCAACAAAGCATACCCAGACTAGTGCGTGTGCGCCACGAGCATTAGGCGAGATCTGTGAGATGATACCAATAAGCTGGTGGATGGATTGCGCTTGGATCGTGTCGAGGAACCTTGAGACTGCATCTGCGTTGGCTGCACATCTCGTGTATATGTTGCACGCAGAGACAAAGCACTGTTGTATTAAGTCTGCAATGCGCCGGTCTTCGCTGTGTTCGGGGAGATGCGTATACGAGAGGAAGCTCATCAGAGACTCCGAAGCTTTCATCATCGTAAGCACGCCCACCTCTTCGCCGAGCAGTGGCACGCCAAGCAGCTCGAACCTGATGCTTGTCAGTGCAACTCCACGAGAGCCTTCGAATTCACCTACATGTGTGTTTGTGCTTGCAAGAAGTTTGAAATGATGGGATCAGCGTCTCTGCCAGGGTTGCTCATGGACAAGCTGAGCAGCATCTGAACGAAGAAGCGATAGTCACCGCTTCCTGTGACGGTCTCTCCGACAAGAAGCACAATCAGAGTTGCCCAGGTGAACTTGTTAAACACTTTGTCGGCAGACTGCTGGAAGGAATCTTTGCGTAAACGTGAGATGACAGCAGCGCGCCCAGCCTCAGCTGCTTCTTGCAGCCCAGGCCGCTGACGACCGAGATGTTGCGCAGCCACAACACCTACTGCCCGGCGCAGTAGATCGTCCTCGAGCGCCATTGGTAGTATTAAAGACCTATAGCCATTCGTGTCGTCATCGAGCACGACCATAGCAGGGGCAACAACATCCGAGACTGTGTGATGATTAATGTGCGATTAGACCATAGCTGACGCTGTTTGGTAACGTACAGTACGAGAAGAGCATCCGGAGCTTTGGATCGATGGGTGCGATCCAAGGGGTAACTTCGTTAGGCTGGGAGTGAGCAGCCACAGGATTGTAACCTCGACCGATGTCTTCCAATTCGGCATCATGTTCTTCATCTGTCTTCGCAGAAGCCAGCGGTGAATTTGCGAATTCATTGTCCTCTTTCATTTCTGCTGGTGTCTCCAACCCTTTCGTTGCCAGCTCGTTCGTGACTGTGGTTTCAGCCGCGTCGCTTTTCCTCCTCTTCTTCGCGCGTTGTTCCCCATGCCAACGCAGTGATTGAAACTCGGTAGTGGTCGGTAGCTCCTTGCAGCCATCGTCGCCTCCAACCTTCGGGACCTTACAGTCCTTGAACTTCCCTCTCCTAGCTACTCCTTCAGCAAATCGAATCCTGCCCAGCCCAGAGCATTCGATGCCCTTCTTCGCGCATTTGAGACACGATGGTTCAGCCTTGTCACAGATGATCCTGCGGCGCGAGCATTGGAAGCAACCGCGTTCTTTCTTCACAATTGCAGCTGAAGACATATTGCCGCCCGTGTGTTTCATCCCATGAGCGTGATACGAAACGCCCGGAACAATCGTCAAGGGAGGCAAAGCAAACGGGGCGCGACAGCAACTTAGACGCGGGCTACTTCAACTATTGCAGTAGTTCCTTAGAGCCAGTGCCTCGGTCTCCATGAAGGTTTGGTGCAATTTTCGGAGGGGCATTGCAGTTTATGCAGGTGTAGTGGTTGTCTATTGCTCCTGAGTGGAAGCAACGCGGTTCGTGTGCTTCCTCCTTCGGGCCGAATTCGGCAAGAGCCTTTGCTTGGGGTCTCGCCCATTGCTGGCAGCTGAACCGACGAAGCTTTCGCAACATCGCTTACGCCACCTAAGAAGTCGTGGCAACGGTTTTGATCACAGAGACGCTATGTTTCATTCAGACATGCATCACGGAACGACTCGTTTAGAAAGGAGGTTGCGGTGATGTCACTCCAAATCTCGATCAAACTCAACGCTTGCTTGCATTTCTACGTATACGAAGCATCGATCTATTCCATCAAGACTTGCAAGCGCGGGCCGTGGAAGTGTTTGCGCGCATGTCCAAACCAGTTCGCGACCGTGAAGACGGCCATCACGCCAATGACTGCCGAGGCATAGTCTGAAAGAAGTCAGTCACGGCAGCACCAAACTAGTAAGGACAAAACTTACTCATACTAGTACCCTTTACCGGTACGACTGTCGGAAAATCGTAGAAAATCAAGACGAGAATCGCGAAACCCACCGTCATCAGGTTCGCTGCCCAACCCACAATTGCTGGCATCCTGAACGAGCGCGAGTCCGACAGCCACTTAGACGATCGCTTGCGCATGATGAGCAGCGCAGCCGGAAATGCGTAAGTCACATGCTGTAAAATAAGGCCAGTACCAATGAAGGCATTGAACGCAGCTGTTGAGCCCAGGTAGACGCAGCCGATGACGAACATGATCGCGAAGTTGAAGATCAATGCAGCAATGGGGACCTGCTGCTTACCGTTAATTCTACCAAGCCAGCCGCTGCCGAAAAGAGCATCGTCTCGCGCGAACGACCATGTCAGACGAGATGCTGTCTGATGGGTCGCATTCAGCGCAAAGACGGCTGCGAGCAGAAGAAGGACGAGAAAGACTGTGGCCGCGACATCTGACTGAGTGGCCTGACGCCAGATCTCATAGATCGGTACGCTGTGGATGTATCAGTAAGGTTGGCACTGGATCTTGAAGGAGTCACGTACCCAGTGACTGTCGTTACCACCGCTTCCAAATCTGTGGTGCAATACATCATGATGACTGCGAAGATGAAGGATGTGACGAACCCAATTGAGACAGTGCTCATCAGCGCTCTGGGCACAACCACTCCCGGGTTCTTGCAATCCTCTGCCAGATGTACGGCACCATCGATACCAGCATACATGTAGTTCGGCGAGACGAGACCAGTGAGGAACGCGATGCCATTCGACCAGCCACTGTCGTTGAGAAATGTCGTCCACACAGATTCGGTGGGTTGAAAATGCGGTGCAGTGCGTGCAAGGCAAGTGATGACGATAACAAGAAAACTGCTGATTGATACAAAGACTGTAGATCCATTTGGTCAGCAAACACACCGTTGCAGTCGCGCATGCTGAAGGGGTAACCTACAAGCCAGATCGTGAACCCACATGGTCCGCCGAAGCATGTAAATATTATACACCAGGACCAGAACGTTGATAGCTTGGTACACAAGAAAAGCGTGCCATGCCTGCGGAACATACGTTGGATTCCAGGATACAGCCATGCCAAGGCATAGTTGAGGAACGATGATAGCGATGCCTGCACAGATCGCTATCCAGGAAAAGACGTTCGTGGCTCCACAGCAGTAGCTCTGCTGAGTGTCAATGCTTGTCACTCGCGTGATTGTTTCAACATACCAGCCCACGACTCCATCTCTCAGGTGCCAGAATTGAGACCCAGTGGTACTGGCCGCCAGCCTAGATGGTTAGTACATTCACATCGTTTGATACTACTGCGACTTACGGTAGGGTACACGCTCGCCAACTCCGCCAGTGAGATGGCACAAGCACCGACCAGGACGCACATGACGATGGGTCCATAGATCAAGGTCACTGGGCCGCCTTGTTCGATGGCAAGGGCAAAGGTGGCAGCAATGCCTGCCCAGCTATTGCAAATGATCCAGCCTGCAGAGATCGTTTCTATACCACTCATGTTTCTTGCATCTTCATTCTGGAGCACAAGACCTTCGAGATGAACATTCTGGATCTGGCCTTGATGCTGAGATGGTACTGCGCCTACGGTCAGTTGAGCGTTGATGGCAGTGGATGCTCTTGTCACTTACGGCGCTCGAGATCCGTGGAAACACTCGAATTGCATTTCGTCGTTTTCTCCGTAGAGTTCATAATGATGAAAGATGAGGATGACGATCTAGCTGCTCGTCCATGGGAGAGGATTGTAGCCGAGGGGTTAAGTATCGATTCGTCTCTCGTCTTATCAACGTCAATTCCTGTTCAGGCAGATACGATGTATTGAAAGCGATGCCTCGCCTATCGCCTATTGCTGCAATAGCTTTCCCAATCAGTTTACCTGGATCATGAGCCATAAGATAGTCGTCCGTCACTAGGTTTCTCCCTTTATTATCCCAATCGGGCAAGTCTGCATCGTTCACGGCCCTTCGGACGTTCCGCGGCTGCGGGGGTGGCGCTAGGACTGATCATACGCCGTCAGGGACCAGTATAACACGCGACGAGATAGCCCCGGCATGTATATGAGACGCAGTTTGGCCGTTGGCATCAATGGATGTTTCCAAGATTGTCAGATTTCCACGTGCAGCGGATCTATACCGCGTTGTGGTACGATGACTATGGGGTCGCGCTTTGCAATAGCGAAAGTGAAGTCCGTGTCATCAATGATTGCACGCAGCCTTCTCTCTAAACAGTTTACAGACTGGGCTTGACGGCCTCTAGCTCTGCGAGCTCCTTCCTGACCTCGTATGCTGCCCTAGTTCCCTCCTCGATCGCTCCATCGATGAAACTTCTCCAGCCCAATGCCCAATCTGAACTCGCAAAAATCACATTTCCGTGCCTCTCCCTCATGTCCTCGAGATGGTTGGCAAGCAGCCCAGGCGGCGAGAAGAACCACGCGCCCTTTGCAAACTCGTCCTTCGACCAGTTGTGAAATACCAACCTCTCAATCTGAGGCTCTGTCTCCTGTTGCGCGAACATATTCGATACAGCACGTTTCGTCGCGTCAATATTGACCTCAGGGTCGATGTGCTTGTTGCTACCGCCGAAGCACACAACATGAGTGTTGCCTCCGGGTGTCATGCCATCTCCGATCGCGTACATGAGTTCGTTGTGCGGGTACGTAACACCTGTCCACGATCGAAGGTCCTTGTTCGAAATCTCAGCATGAACCTTAACGCATTGATTGACGTGCCCTATTGCAATGGCTCTTTGCTTGCCGGCACTGAGTGGCGGATCAAATGTGACCTCTCCCAAGACGTTCAGTGGCATGGCTGATATGAGTCGTGCCGCGTGATAGCAACAGTCATCCCGTGTTGTGACTTCAACTGCGCGACCTGTGTCCTTGACGTGCTTGACAGGGCTGTTGAAAGCGTATGTGAGACGCTTCGTTGCGAGCGCTTCTTGGAAGAACTTGATGGCGAAGCTCGACTGCCCGTTCTTAAACTTCCAGCTGATGAGCATATCTATGCAGCCGGCGTAGGTATAGCCACACATCGCCCACCTGATAGTCGTCAGTGCGTGAAGCAGCTTGACCACAATGAGTAACTCACCAATGCATGAATTCGTGGAAGCTCATAGTTGTGAGTGTGGCACCACTGCAGAGCAGGACGAATGATTCCAGCGCTGCGCGCTCTTGTGGTGAGAGCTCTGGCTCGATCTCGTTGATACGATCTTGGGCGGACAGTTTGTCAAGGTCTTTCGCTACCGGGACATGGAATGTGTCGTATGGCAGCGGGATAATGTTCCTTCCGTAAGCCCCGTCGATGTTCGTGAACTTGTTCAAAGCTGAAATGAGGAGCTCATCTTCCTTCTCGTGGGACATCGTATAGCCGTGCTCTCCAATGTTCAGCTCGTAGTGATTCACGCCATGCGAGAAGTCAAATGACCGCTCGATATCGTTCATCATCTGGTATCTCGACATCTCGCGCCATGTGTTGGACTGCCCCCAGTGCACCCATGTGCCGCCCATCTCGAATGGGTAGCCACCAATGTTGGATGACCATGACCGACCACCGATACGATCGCGGCCCTCGAGTAGGAGTACCTTCAAGCCTTCGGCTGAAGCATTACGTGCAGCTGTAAGACCACAGTACCCAGCGCCGACAACAATGACATCATACAGAACCTCAGAGCTGGACACGTTGCTGGGAGGATTGATGGCACCAAGAGTTGGCACGCCGGCTGTCAGGCCGGACACAGGATTCCATGTGTAGCCGTCACGGGAAGTCATGTTGAAAGAAAGGAACACTCAACTGCAACAACGAGAGCGATCGAACGTGAAGAAGGTGCGGCGTGAGCGCCACATACGCGACTGAGGGTCGTCAGTTTTAAACGACACGTCGCTCCTAGACCCATCCTGTTACGACAGCGGCAGGAAAAGTTTAATTATTCGAGTGCGGAATAGCAAGTCGCAATATCCACGGGAGGAAGCTATTGCCGGGATCTCTGGCCTGACACGATCGCATTATCAGGATGAAGGGTGGGAGTGTCAAGTGGGGCTTCCCGATTGGGGTGTTAAAGAGAGAAAGCTGCCCCACTCACACTAACAGCTCGCTTCCAAAGAATGTCCTGCTTGAAGCGCTATGATACTTACGCTATCCAGGTGCGATTAGCGGTATCGCGTCTTCCACATCTCCAATAGCATGACTGACGCGCTTCGATTGCGCTATCTTGCTAGCGGTTCGTGAGAGGAGTGCGCTCACCTGGATAGCACGGCATCCAGCTGGAAGAGTTTGTGAGTACAGATGGTCTAAGAAACGGGATATGCTTACGTCTCCATGGTGATCCCAGGAAGCCGAACAGCCTTGCTCAAGTCAGGCATCGAGATCATCACAAGAAGAGGAGATAAATATGTCGTTTGCTTGCTTGCGCGGTAAAGTGAACATGTTCTACAGAGTCGCCTTCTCACGTGGCAATAGATGCAGTGTCTCGAGAAGCAAAGCAGCACCATTAACCAAACCATAAAAGATCATAGGTATCACCTGGTCAGGGTCAGCATGATTGTTCACTTCGACCTTCTTAAACCACTTACACCAAAGAACAGATTGCCAAGGATACCCCTGCGCATGATCGTCTCAGCCAACTCTGTCTTCGCTATCTTAGGCGCAGCTTCACTCTTGAAGGGCCCTGTTAGCCTGTAAAACGTGACGAAGCTGGCGCCAAAGCAATAGATTAGCAGCACCTTCAGACCGTGCGTTCGCCACAGCTCAATCAATCCAGGAGCCCCACCGAAGTCCTTCGCAAGAGTGCTCATGTAAGCACTGTGGTCTACGCCGTACCTGATGCGAGCAGTGTCGGGTGCAAGAAGGTGGTAATGAGGAGGGTCTGTGGGCATAATCATGCGTCCGGTGATGAGTGCAGTCCACCACATTGCTTGCTGTTCTGCAATGGGTGGAATGGCGCCCACACCTGGGCGGACGAAACCGATGAAAGCAATGGTCGGTTCATCTGGAGCAACAATGTTGCGTACTGTGGCATCCGAAGCAGTCTTGTAAGACGGGTCTAGGTACGAGAAGGATTGCTTGTAGCCAGTACAGTAGACCACGAGGGTCGGTCTGACTTCTGCGTTCTGCATGCGCCTCCAGTCTTTGCGCCCGGTATTTTTCTGGAAGATGACTTTGCCAGTCTCATCGATGCGCTCAGGGAAGGTACATGTATCGACCCATCTCTTGGACTGTGCATCCTCTGGAGGGTCCACATAGCCGTTGCCCAAGAAGCCGAGAGGATGCTTCTCCTGGTAAGGTCGGTTCAAGTAGGGCATAGCTTTGCTGCTCTTGTTCAAGAACACGAAAGCTCTACCCAAGCGATCGTGGGGCAGAGCGCCGACATGCTGGTTCATGCCTGCTTGGGTTCCCGTAAGGAACCACAACACACGCTTGATAACAAAGTCAGACACAAACCAGCGCATGCGACTTGCAGCAACCGCGTTATGTACGTAAGCAGTCTCAAATAGATTGGTGATGAGGCCATCAATAGGCAGTCCACCCTTGAACTGCTTGCCGAAGACCTTGAACCGGGAAAGTGCCTTGGGAAATGACAGAAACCCAGTCCTGAAACACATGGTGACCGACTTAGCATCAGCTTTTATGGCCTCGTAGGCAACATCTAGAAATGTCAGTCTCAGCGTTTCGATGATGTGGTGTTCCCGTACCCATGCCGGTCTCACCGCAGCCCATGATCAGAACATCTTGGCTGGTAAGTTGCGCGCGACCTTTGTACTTTGAGGAATGCAAAGCTTTCCCCTTTAAATTCTCAATTCCGGGTATGGAGGGTACATTTGGCTCTACATGGAGTCCTTTGACGGTAAGCTCAGATCTATTCTCTATATACACACTCATCACTTACCTGTGCAAACAGCCACATGCGAGCAGTCGAAAGTGCGCTGCTTGTTGTCGTTCTTTTGGTCCACATACTTGACCCTGTGCTTCCACTTGGAGTCAGATGTCTTCTGAAGAGGTGTGATGCTGGTGACTGGACACCCCAACTTGATATGAGGACGAAGTGCAAAGTGGTCCACGTATACCTGAAGATACTCAACATATTGCGGCAAGGATATGTGATCTGGAGCAGATAGCGGAAATCGATGATCAGAGAAGGTGGTCAATTGTTTCGACGATACCAGCTCGGCATTCTCGTAGGATCGGTACTGAAATGTGCCTCCGATGCCTTCTTCACTGTATTCCACTTAGCTGCTGTTAAAGTGCCACTCAAGGCTGGGGCAGTCTTGGGTGAACAGCCGGCGCATTGGGAACCTACGCCTCGAACAGCACGGCTTCAATCGGTCTAGCTGGGGTAGACGCCTCGAGGAGCGTCTTGAGTGTCGTCAATCCTCCAGGACTGATCACGTGTTAGCTATGGGGATAAGGATAAGACATTAGATCTATTTTGAAAGCACGCACCCTGCACCTATGACAGCGACGCGCATTGCCGGTGCCTTGTGTGTGTCCATCGTGTCTGACACCTCGTGTGCAATATCGCGATTGATCGGTGATTTCGAGTTGGAAAAGATGGTCTGCATCGGCCGCTCTGGTGGTCTCCATGGCCGTTGTTGTTGCACCTGCATTGCAAGCGCGGTACACCTGCAGGCTCATCCAATCAATCGATTGTTGTGACGTATACATTTGTTTCCTTTAACTCTCTTTCTTAAGCTTCTCCAAAAGCGCAACATCCGCCCCACAAAACTACCAAATGTTGGTTTCTGAATTGAAGTAATTGGCTTGTCGCAGCTACTGCCCCTTGCGGCTTTCCTCCGACACCTTGGAAACCTCCAGCAGCCGAGGAGCACCGCGGCAGCTTGCACCATGTCCACATCTACTCAATTGCTGAGCTGTTGAATAGCTCGACTGCCAATTGTTGACCCTGAATATGGACTCGCAGCAACATGTGAGGGTTGCTGTTGTAGGCTCAGGCATGGCGGGGCTCGTCACGGCCCACCTGCTTAAACAAGACCGTCGCGAAAGATACGCGGTGAAGGTTTTTGAATCGGTATGTCGCGCGATTGTTGTTGACTACAGCCATGAGGGCTCTGACAAAATGTCCAGGGCAGCACCCTTTCTCTCGACTCGGCCTCAGTCTCCATTCCCAATGCCGCGCGCACGGCGTCCGAGCGCGTTGACTTGCCCATGCGCGCCTTCGCTGGCGGCTTCTACAGCAACCTGAGGGCCATGTACGACTATTTGAGCATTCACTATCAGTCGCAGCCTTTCCTTTTCGAATTTGCGCAGTCGAGATCGCCGTACTTCACGCACGCGTCGAATCTGCACCAGCTCCCTGTGCGGCCAAATGGCGTCAAGTGGACATCATACCTGCTCGAATTTGGGTTCCTTACCCTATGCTACGTCTACTTCTCGCTCTGCTGCTTCTTCGTAGCTCCGCATCCAGGCGAGACACTGCGACTATACTTCAAGAGAACGTGGATGCCAGAGCACTTCGTCACGTACTATGTCCTTCCGCTCATATCGAGTGTTACGACGTGTCCACACGACTCTCTGCTTGCATTTCCTGCCACCGATCTTACAGAATACAAACAAAGAACGCACCGCGCGCCCCATTACACCGTTTCAGAAGGAGTCCGAGCTGCGCAGGACCGGCTGGCAAAGGGGATACAGTATGAGCTCAACGCTGCCATCGTCGCGGTCGAACCGCAAGAGAAAGGTGTGCGGTTATCGTGGAACAACATGGGGGGCCCACAGACCGAGTTCTTCGACAAGGTTGTCCTGGCGGTTGCGCCGGACATTGTAGGACAGGTCTTCAAGCCTTTGCAGCAGTACATGTTGTGCATACCGACAGCTGTTGTGGAGAGCGTCGTACACACTGATGATACTGTTCTCAACTTTGGACACGAGCAGAGACAAGCAGGACATGCAGGGAGCAATGCGCAGCTGATCCACCTAAACACATCAACATCCAATAAGCACAAGACGGAGTCGCATCACATTCAACCTTGTGGCGCGATTGTCACGACTTGTCCATTCAGTCCCTTGAAAGAGTCCCGAGTCACTCACCGTGCCAAATTCACACGCGTACTTCGAACCCCACAAAGTCAGCGGGTAGTCAATGCGATATTTGGAGATACGCAGGAGCGTTATAGCGATGCGGAGGCAGTTCCACTATGGAGAAATGGAGATGACAACGTCTATCTAGTTGGAGGCTGGTGCTGGGATGGTATGGTACTGCTAGAAGGTTGTGTGGTGTCAGCCATGCGAGTCGCGGAGGCGTTGGACGTAGAGATACCCTGGAGTTAGCATGACCCAAATCGAATTCCACAAGTGTTCCCTCGTCGTTTCTAATAGTGGCAATGAGAAGAAAGTCGCGGCTGTCTTGCATCTTCTGAACTATCCCCAAATTGGTTAGAGCCACACTACAATCTCGAAACACCACCATCCACATCATCAACACCTCACCATCATGATCTTGCGTATCGTCAAATCCGGCGCTATCGCTGTCACGTGGTGGCAGATTTCGCCATGGCTCGTGCGGCAACTCCCCGACACCGTGCTCGAACACTGGAGGAGCGACCGTAAACCGTGGGCGATGCTCGAAGCATTGTCTCTTTGGGTGCAAATATTATTCTTCACCACGATTGTTATCAACACCTGGAAGTTTGGAGAGCTGCAGAATAACGGTGAAAGATTCATCAAAATCCAGTGCAAAACGCTTCTGAAGTACTCTGGAGTCCTTCTGCTTTTCATCCTGCTTCTATCAGAGCTGGCGTCGCCATTGCCTTGCGAGGCCGACAAGCAGAGGGTCAAGCTACGTATTGCTGCCTCCGTGCTGATCGTGGTAGTACCTACGCTATCGGGGTCCCGAACCGAGAAGGGCAAGAAGACTGTGTATGGCTTGCAGCATGGAAGGCTGCATCTCAATGCGCATGTACCTATGTGGATGAACATGGGATACTGGAAGGCGAGTGTATCCTGCTCACCCTAAAGAGAGCCGACTGACTTATCTGCAGCGCAGTGAAGCCGAACCCTCGCGATCTAAGAGCTTGGCTGAAGCGTGTCGAGACCTTTTAGATCTTGTGCTTGCAGAAGCTGATTTCTCTAAGGAGACCGCAACTGATCGCACAAGATGTCTAATCGATGCCGGCTTCGGCTGCGGTGAGCAAACTATCCATCTCATGAGCGAGAAGCCTCTCAGACCTTCCGACAAGCTGTGGTGGGACGACAAGGTCCATCAAGTATACTTCGATCACTACGTCGGCATCACACAAGACAAAACCCAGCACCAGTACGCCCAGCAACGCGTCGATGAGATGAAGAAGGACAAAGTCTCGGTGTTTTGTGCAGATGCCTCGACACCCTGGCTCTGGAGCGAGGATCTGTTCCAAACCTCCCACAAAGCCCAGAACATAACACAAGAGACCTGGTGTCTTGCATTAGATACTGCATACCACTTCTCGCCCTCTCGTTGGGTCTTTTACCATCATATGTGGCGATATTACACAGCTTCGATCATGGCCTTTGACCTCTGCTTATCACCGACCGCTACACTTCCTCAGAAGATCGTCCTCCGAATTCTTACAACGCTGATGGGCGCGCCTTGGGCGAACTTCGATACCCCTGAAGTCTACCGGCAGAAGCTGATTGGGCTTGGGTATCCCGCAGATGGCATCAAGGTTATCGACATCTCAGAACACGTATTTGCGCCCCTTTCAGAGTTCCTGGAGGAGCAAGACAGCAGTCTGAAGATGATTGGGTACGGTCTCGGAAGCTTCCATGCAGCGAGGTGGTTGTTCAGGTGGTGGGGTAGGACAGGTCTGGTGAAGGGAGTTGTCGTCATCGCGAAGCATGAAGCGCTTGAAGAAAGAGTCGGTGGAAAGGCAGGGACGTGAATATTGCGAAGAGTTAGCTCATTCATGTGCATCTTCTACGGCACGCAACACCTTAGATCTTTTCACCCACAGTGATGACTGCTACTTCCCTCTCCGGTCAACGATATGAGGCAAGCTCGTGCTTGTGCACGTCCACTCTGAGTATCGACTGCACATTCGTTCAGACCGTATTTCTCGTTCGTTGCGCCACGCAGCCAGTCATATGCTCAGATCCAATGCAAATGCAGGGTGGATGCTCGCCACTTGTGAGTGATTACGCAGTTGCCTGGTACAACAAACGCGCAGCTGCTCCTTCCATTTGCTATCACTCTTGACTTTCCAACCTCACTTCTCACACCACACTGTTATACCCATTGTGCATTTGTTGTGTAAACTATCAATATACTACCCTTCAACGTTCTCCGAGTCTAATTAAACCACGACTACGAGAATAAGCTGATCGTCCACGACACACGTCAAAATGAGCCAATCAGCAGGAGAGACACTGCCCTACAGGTCAAAAAATACCTTCTTGACACATGGCATGGAGGATGTCATCCTACACACAGGTCTCGATTGCTCGATCTGCCGAGAGCCGCTTGCAGTCATACCCAAATCCGACGACTGTGCACGACCGCACCTCCCTAGTCAATCCGTGCTAAGTATGGGTTATACCACGGTGTGTTGTGAGGGGGCAGATGACATGGAGATCTCGAGCAGCGGCTCCACAACGACAATCCTACCTGACGACAGCCTTGAAGCAGAACAGGCGGTACGCATCGCTCCATGCAACCACACCTTCGGCCGCACCTGTCTCGAGGCATGGTTCAACACCTCCGAGTCCAATTGTTGCCCACACTGCAACCGAGAACTCTTCCCAAAACAACACATCAAGCTCTTCCTACACCAACCTACCCGCGCGATGCGTCTTGAGTTTGCCAACTACATCGAAGATATTTGCGGCGATGCTGATACGGCGACCCAAATCAGAGTCAACCCGATGAGCGGTTCAGTTCGATTATTAATTCGCGAGTTCGCGATGGAACTGTGGCGCCGAGGAGGCTACCTTGTCGAGTATGAGTATACTAGCGACGCCGATGCGGACGAAGAGGAGGAAATTGAAGTCGAAGACGAGGACGAGGACGAAAGTGATGAGTCGGACATCGACGGGCATGTGGTCGACAATCGTACGTCGACTGAGTACGGCTTCGCGAAGAAAGCTTGATGTTGCGGCGGAACTGTGTCATATTTGTTCTTTTTGGTTTCATTCTTTGCTGTTCGGCGGCAGTGTGCTTTCTTTATTGTGTTGGCTTCACACTAAGTTATTAACCGGACTCGTGGTACTGTGGATGTGCTTCACTGCAGGTTAGCTCATCTGGTCATGCGAGGTTTCTGACTTGAAGCTCAGATCAAGGTGTCAGTGTATGGTTGTGTTGAAGACCTCCGGACGCTGCCTCTTGGGTTATTGTCATTCGCATCCCTATGACTACACATTGTATCAAATTTGGAGAACATTACACTCGCTTGAGAACCTTCTTTGCCACTGTCAACCTTGCCAGAATAACAAAGAGAGCAGAAAGCGTGGCCATGCCACCGGCGTAAAAGATAGCGGGCCGATACACCTCGACGCTTTGTCCAATACCCGCGCCCTGTTTGCTGCCACCTGCAGCCTGAAGTAAGTAACCTGCAATTGGCGCACCCATCAAATAGCCTGCGGACCAGCCCGTCACCGACATGCTCATTGCGACTGTGGCTCTACCAGGTCCGAAGATCCCGGCAACAACAGTTGGCTGCGTGGTGAAGTAAGCGCCGTTCGCGACTCCGTTCACCGTCGCGAAGATGACAAGGGGAGCGAGCGTGCTGGACACAGGCCAGATGGCGAGCATGCTGGCAGCGTTGACGACCATGACCATGACAAACATATTGAGAGGCCCAACCTTGTCGCAAAGTGGCCCAGCGCAAAAACGTCCAATGGCATTGCACGCGTTGAAAGCAGAGACCAGACCGGCACCTGTGGCAGAACTCAGGCCGATAGACTGCGCGAACAGAGGCAGGTAGTACGGAGGAATGTAAAGAGCGAAGACGCCAATCGCGCTGGCGACAAAGGTTGCCACGAAGGGAATCGAACGGAACATGCTGGTGTCGAAGAACGGTGCGGTCTTCAGTGGCACACGATCCTTGAGCAGGAAGGCAGCCGGCATGCCTACTGCCAGGGTGAGGAAGCCCTGAAAACGAAAGGTCCATTCGATACCGACTCTTTGGTACATGGCCTCGAGTGCGATGGCCATGACACAACCTCCCACGCCGCCACCTAGCTTGATGATGCCATTTGCAAGTCCCAACCGAGAGCTGAAGTATTGTACTGGGAGCGCATTCGAGCACGCGTAGTTCATTGCCATGCCGACACCGCCAACTATGCCGAATGTCCCAAAAAGCCCAGCGACGTTGGAGGCGCAGAAGCTGGCACCAATCATGCTCATGCCCATGAGGAAGACTCCAAGCATGACCGTTAGACGGGCGCCGAACCAACGCATGAAGCGAACGACGAGAAGACCGTACATCGCTCCTCCAGCGAGACCGAGCGAACCAACAAAGGTCAATGTTGAGGCCTTTTCGTTCTTGAGAGTCGAGTCGAGCAGCGCAGCTTGCAGCACGCCCCAGCAGTTGATGATACCATTGTGGCAGAATGTCGTGATGAAGCCTGCGGCAACAATAACCCATCCGTAGCCGCCATCCGGAATTGCTGTCGTAGAGTAGGGAGCATCCTCTGGCACTTCGTCTGGGTTCTGGTGAACAGAGATCGGTCGTGAATTCGCTGGACTGTAGTTGGTGAGTGGGAGCTGTGACTCTGCGCGAAGGTCCGAGAGCTCGACGCGCTCTGCTGTGACTGTCGTGGTCGACATCTATCAGGCGTCTCCAGGATGTGTAGTGAGACAGAATGACTCTGAGCTTCAGGCAAAGATGTTATTATTCGCACTGGGAGTCAAGACCGTATCTGGCTAGTTCGCGCCCTTCTGACTGCATCCTGTCATGGAAGGGCCCTCCGAGCTCATAGCTCGATTTGTTGATAGCGCAACGAGGCTGGCCTCTCAATGAAGCCCATTCCATTCGTGATTCCAATGTCGTTGTAACCAAGCTATCACGCTCCCGCCATGATGAAGATGTCTTTGACGTTGTCCTGTAATATGAAGGGATGAAAGGTATGTGTAGCTGACGTCACCCCTTGTTGCTGGCCCGGACGCCCACAGCCGGGCCGGCTGTGACGCTCGCTGTCACAAACGCTCGAGTTTGCGGTACATGCGCACATCGCGAAGCTGCTAACAACCCACAGCGTATGCTATCATGACTACTTCCATTGGAGCGAGCCCAATGTTGTTGCATGCAGTGCTGCGTAATCAAGCGCTCCAAGGTCACCGCTGATCAGCACCAATTGACACGAGCTTCGCCTTGAAACACCCCCTGGACAGCGCACATCATGGCATGATCCCAGTACACTGTAGGCATACAAGAGAGGACTCATAGGCACTTAAGACGAGTCCACAAGCGGACCAGCAGCGCGTGGCACAGCACAAGCAGGAACCTTCCAGCCCGCCGACGACAAAAGCAGCATAGACCACGATGGCCACCGAAGAGACCGTCCAGCTCGGCGAGGAGCATGCGCCGCACCAGGCATCTGTTGATGCTATCGATTCCATTCTGGAAACATTGAAGGGCGAGCTGGTGAAGCTTCGCCGCGACCATGACAGTATGTCAACCTGAACCCTCATTACGCCCACCTGACCGTAGCAGGACACGAGCCAGAGTACTTTCGCGCCGTCACACACATCTCCGACTCCGATCTGACCTCATTCACCGCCCGCGACCTCGAATCTGTACGCGTCGCGATGTCAGCGTACGGCTTGCATCTGTTTGGGAAGATCAAATTGCCGGCGGCAGACAATGGGTACATCCATGTACGCGTATTTGGCTCACCCAAGGATGGCACAGACGGCAGCAGCGCAGACGAGCGCGAGTACAGTCTGCATAGTATACATACTGAAGAGGTTGTCAAGGAGGATGGTGACAGGGTGTACAGGGCGATATTCGGACACAATGATGAGCTCGAGTGGTTTGATACGTAGTACAAGCTGCAACTAGCCTGCGCTTAATCCAGACCAAGCTTCAATTACGCTGTCTCACAGCCATGCAGCTTCCCAGTACAGTTGTGCTGACATGCGCTAGCGATCTAGCGACAGCGATCCACTGTTGAAGCTGCCTAACAATCGCCCGGGCGTACAACCTTTCCTGCACGTCCCATTGATAACCACCTTCACGCCTTACAAGAAATAGCAAGAGAATAGAAATGGCCACCGAGTTTGAAATCGCAGATGCACGTCCAGCAGATACCGAGGCGATAGCGTCACTCTTCGCGCTTTCCTGGGTCTCGCCTTTCACGCGTTTGCAGTGGGGCCAAATCGAGCCATCTACAATGGTACCCCGCATCGCTGTGCGCATGGCAAGCAAAGGCTCCAGATTCCTCGTGGCGCGCGGCCGCGGGACGGGTGAAGTTGTTGCTGTTGCGCAATGGACGATGCCCGGGACGCCAGACATGAACGTCGACAACGTGGAGCCTGAAGAAGATCGCAAGGAGCGGCAGCAGTTTGAGGACGAAGTATACAGGCGCAATCTACCTGACAACAGCAACAAGGACCTTGTCATGACTTTTACGTTAGGTCTACTCCAGTTGAGGGAAGAAACCTTGCAAGGGAGACGGCACTTCTTGCTCGAAAACTTGGCTACGCACCCGGATCATCGTGGTAAAGGACTGGCGAGTCAGCTTGTTGAGTGGGCATTCCCACTTGCCGACAAGCAGCAAGTGCTAGTGTATTTGGACACAGCAAGCGGCAGCCCCGCAGCACGGCTGTACAAGAAGCTGGGGTTTGAAGAGCAGGGTCGAAATACCATCGTCGACCTCAGCAGGTTTGCCAGTCTCGACACCATACGAGAGCTTGACTGCGATATGGACCACACACATGTAGCATTTCTACGCTTCCCAATACCACCCAGACAGGACACGGTGTAGCTTGACGGTCACCTCCGCTTTCTCACTTGAGCACTCGAGTCGTCTGCGCGCTATTTACCTATTAACATACTTCCCCCTTCATTGCTGACCCTCTCAATACTCTCTCTTCTTCTCCTCAGCCGTCGGGAGGTCAACCCTTCCACTGTACTTCATTCTTCCTCGTTCCCCCTTTCCTGGATCCGCGGCGTGTCTTGTTTGACTGACCGATGGCTACATCACAAGACATGCGCTCTGCACACTGCGCGGATCATTCCGCAGATGACCTCCGGCTGGAAACAACCCACTTCTTGCAGCAGTCAGATGTCTCTCCAGGTATCACAGTGAAGGTCGAAAGCATTGCACCGCAAACCTCTGGGTCTTCTCCGTCTTAGCACCCTACAAGAACAAAGCGCAAAAGCACTCAAGGCGTCACTTGAAATCAGTCACAAACTAACGATGCACAGCTCCCGGCGCCCCGATTGATGTTGCAAGCTACTTTGCGGAGCTCGACCAAATATACAACGACGAAGACTATGACCAGGACGAAACTAAACAGCACGATCCGAACTCGGAACCTGTACCTCCGCTACAGCGATATATGCAAGTCTTCCTTGAAGCCGAGACGAGGGCCTCAGATACCGTTCGAAGGGTCTCAGAGCATGTCAAGGACGAACCCGAGCAAGCCTTCGAGTCGGCTTACATGCACGAAAGGCTTATCACAATCGAGCGCCCTGCACATCCCGCTCCTGTTCGTGTAGCAATCTCAGGGACCTCAGGCATCGGAAAATCGACGCTGATCAATGCCATCCTGGGACTGTCAACCTTGTGTCCTACAGTAAGTGAATACATCCACAACGCCAACAGTCTATTTTCTAATTCTCTCTCAGAGTGACAACGATGCTGGCACACTCGTACCAATGGAACTCGTCCACGCCTCAGCCGATCGGCCGAAGAAGTACGCCTTCCATGTTGATTTGTACCCTCTTGAGAACTGTGTCAAGATCATCGGATGGGCCGCCAAGGATTACTACGACAGTTGCGTCGGACAAGAGGACGAGATTCTTGAGACGCAAGATGCAGACCGGGGCGGCCCAGCTTTGAAAGTACTTCTCGCCGTATTCAAAGACAAAGAAGAGTTCGCGGACGATGAAACCGCTGCAGAGTACCTCGGAACGCTCGACTCGGCAGAGTATCCTCACGCCCTCAGCAAGATGCTCGGCTGGACACACGACATCTACAAGAAGCTGGTTGCGCATGTCAGTATAGGACCAATGTCGGCAAGCACCGCGAACGAGCTCGCCGACATGGCGGAGCCTTTCATTCAGGGCGCCGCATCACCGATGATCGAGCTGGACGACTATGAGAGTCTCGAATGTTGTGTGCGACCGTTTGTCAGACTCGCCAGGTAACAACGGTCAATGATCAGCCTCGCTGCACAACTAACGAAATACAGGATCTCGTTTCCTCATCCAATCTTTGCGAAGAACATCATCTTTGCAGACCTTCCTGGTTTATATTGATGACTCTCATGGCCCCTCTAGGTTACTAATCCCAGCAGGACTTACTGACACGAATGCTCACCGCGTCCGCGCAACGAGCTCTTACCTGCGAAAGTGCGGCTTCATCTTCGTCGCCCATACAAATACTCGAGCTGGCGATGACCCCGGGTTCAAAAAGAACGTCCGCATCTGTCACAAATTGAGGCGTAATGACAATGTGGCAGTTGTCATCACCCAATCGGATGTACCTTCAAATCTGCTACTGCTTTATCACGCTTACTTACACTGCGGCAGAAAGTCGCCAGCAAGGAGGGAGCTCGTGTTTCCTATCAGCTTGACGAGACTTGACGACTGGACGCTATCGACAACCACGTGCAGCTGGTTAAGATCGAGCTGAGTAAGGTACAATCCCTTCTCAAAGCATCGAACGGTCCAAAGAATCCAGACAACGGACTGATATCCGAGCTGCGTCACAAGGAGGGGCTGTACAAACTCCACATCAAGCACGCGGAAATCCTCAAGAAGCAAATTTCAATTTCAGCCCGCAATCGCCAAGTCACGACAGAATTGCAGAGCTTCTATCGAAGGGAGACTAAGGATACCAATGATCTACGCGTCTTTTGCGTCAGCAGCGAACAGTATCTGCGGCACCTACAGCCCTACTCTCTGCTTGAGCCACCAATGCTACCCCTTCATCTCACTGGCATGCCGGCATTGAGGTACGTCATTCAGATATTGCCAGCAAGAAGTGGCCGAGCTGGGGCGTTGGTTCATCACTGTCTCAATGTTGTTCCGGGCGCGTTGTACGCGATTACTCTCTCATGCACTGGTTTCAAGCCTATGATGAAGCGCAAACATCTGAATAGGACGATCATCGCGACCCGAGAGGTAGGTTTCTGGAATTATGCCGATGGTTAAATATGCCGACGATGCACAGAGCTTGCCAAAGTGGATCCGCGAGGCCAAAGAACTTCTGGTCCACCCAAGTTCTCGAGACCGTACTAAGTCAAATTAACCTCTATGAGGCACAGTGGCTCGACAAAGCCGAGAAGCTTTGCATCAGATGGTACAAGTACAACCCAGCTGGATTCTACGGAATCCTTCGGCGCGAGGGGTCTTGGAAGACGCCAAAATGCCCGCGCGCCGACTGGAAACAGGATCTTCTTGATATCGTTGAAGAGCATTTGCGCCCAGCGCTTGACAATTGCTGCGACAGTAGGTCGAAAGTACTCCAGGAGGAAATGACGCAGTGCGTAGTTGATCTACTCGAGCAAACGGGAAGCTATGTCAGAGCTTGCCCGGACTCGAATCAACACGGCGCGTTCCGCGATTTCGTTGAAAACATGCAGAATTACGGCAAGGACGTTGAAGCTATCCTGAATCTGGCTTGCAAGAAGTTCGAGTCTGAAGTCCAGTAAGTGTTTCTTACATCGAGCCTATTTGGGTTGGAACTAACACTCGAGTCTCAGACACGTTGTGTTCCACGTTATGACAAATGGCGACAATAATCCTTTTTTCAAGAAGATACAGACCATCTATGGCCTTGCCTATCACGCGACCCCGACAAAGCAGAACCGCACCAAGCACTCCGCACGTACGCACATCTTCAAGTCCGCACTTCTAGTACCAAAGATCGGCCCGTACATGGAGCTGAAGGAATACATCGAAAGATCGGTTGAGGTTCACTTGCAAGAAGTAGAAGCTGAGCTGCTCGAGAAGTGCGAGTCGGACTTTGGTAACATCTTACATGATTTTGAGAATGTGTGCCCTCGCCGACCGGACGACACACCAGGAGCTACGAAGAGAAGGCATGCGCTTGGCCAAGTCATGGAAAAGGCCAAGACTACTTTCAATATTGATGTGAGGGCTAAACTTCTAGAGTGTGGCCTTAGCTTGGAATGAGAGATCAGTCTTGAGCACTTTGAGAAGGAAGGCTCGGGCATATGCGCACGAGTGGTGCAATCGAGAGATGAGACACCGTGAGTTGAGCATGTCCACAATGGAAGGCCTTCAATGCACCGCATTGAGACGAAATGGAATAAAGTTACAATGACTCCCAACACACCATGCGATTGACGCAACGTGACAAACCGACTGACACCCCACTGACCGCGGGGCAAATTAGAACGAAGCAAACCTGCAACCGGCAA
Organism: Phoma herbarum; assembly: GCA_001599375.1. Classification (NCBI taxonomy): domain Eukaryota; kingdom Fungi; phylum Ascomycota; class Dothideomycetes; order Pleosporales; family Didymellaceae; genus Phoma; species Phoma herbarum. The sequence goes on from BCGR01000004.1 coordinate 1,083,265, forward strand.
GGCGGACATGAGTAATCTACGAGCGAATGATGTGCAGGTGGCGTCTATCCCAGAACCATGGTTTCGGCGACTAGGCCAATGAGGGCTGCAGCACGGTCGCAGGAAGCCTGGTGTAGCCGCGCTGTAGCAGTCGCAAGTGTTGGAATTGACGCGAACATACTCACACGTGGCAGTCAGATTATAGTGACGAATAGTAAAATTCATAGCAAGCCATAGCGCTTCGAACGCGACGGAACGAGGATCGGTCCGGGTGGCGGTGAAGTAGGATTGTGGGCTGGTAGATGGTGACGATGTGCACTCTCATCTTTGTTTCATGAAACTCGTCATTATTTGGGAACGATACATGCAAGGCATTTCTCAAGTTGCGGAGCTAAGCACGACGGTTGTAGTAAAGGGTCGTTGCTGCTGACGATCGGTGCTGCAAAGCAGGTGTGGCATCGTGATCTTATCGATTGCGCTTGCTGCGATTGGAGTCTAAAAATAAGGATCGGCAGTTCGCGCCTAAGCGCGTGAACGCGACGCACGAGCAAGTCTAAACGGGGATTCTTCCGCCTTGCACACACATCAGCACCATAGCAACGCGCACCATCAGATAGCGGCCGGAAGCTGCCAGCAGAGCATTCCGGACAGCTCAGCAGCTATGCTGAACTCCGACAAGCTCCGACACGGCTCGAGGCATCCGGCATCCGGCACCCTGAGGCTCGAAAGCACGAGGCTGGAAGCGCTTATATACTGTGCCGCAATGTCATCCTCCGCACTTTGCCTCATGAGGGGGCGAAAAGCTAATAATACGAACAGCTGCATACAATGTCTTTACTCCGGCGGCTATATCGCACACTAGGCTGGCCATCTGGTCAGACAGCGGCTACACCCCATCTCTGTACGGCTTGACCCTCACCGGTGACCAAGGCCAACAGCGGCCGACACCTGCGCCGTACGCAAGCTTGCAGAACCAATACTCAGCCGCCTCTCTTGGCACCGTTCACCATGCTTTGCTGGTGGCGGGAAGCAGCTTTTGCGCTTAAGCCGAAAGGTGAATGGTCGAAGCTGTTGGTGATGCACCACTTTTCGAGAAAGAGGCACAGTTGGTGTAGATGCTGCCAGTAAGAGTCGATCTTGGAGTTTCAAGCAGCTGCAATGCATGTATCCGAGTATAGAGGCACATACTCTAGCCTGCATGATAATACCTCGCAGCAGGTACACAGGTAGAGTCGGACCGCATCTATCCAGTCCAGCTTCATCCCCAATCTTCTGTCTCTGTGAGGCAGTTTCTCCTTTGCATCACTCTTTCCGTAGCTGTTACATCAGCACTCACACTCACTACCATGCCTTATCCAATATCGACGCCCGGGCAGGACTCGGCCTCTGGCAACAGCAAACGGTGGCCAGCTTTCTCTGGTATTCCCATCTTCCTTGAGACCCACGACGAGCGAGCAGCACCAAAGACATACGGAACGACGCCGACAACACCTACCACACCGGAGATCCTCGCACACGGTCAATCGGCATCGTCCAAGTCGACCCACCTCGCTGCACCAGAGGTTAGTCCTGTGGCCACGAGTCCCACAACGACAATTCAGACCTCCAGTGCTCGCTCCAGCGTATGGCCCATTCCAGAGCCGCCGCCAGAGATACAACACCAGCCATCTCGCCGTCCTGCTCTACAGTTCTTCCCAACACAACGTCCCCGTGTTCGCCTTGACGGTATGCCCACACTACAGATACCTCAATACAATGAGAAATTGTTTGCCAACGAGAAAACTCCTATCAATGTTGCTCCTCCCGGTCTGGGCATTGTCAACGGCTTGCCCAAGCCACCGTCGATCGAGGTTACCTCGCCCGTCAACGAGAAGTCCGACGATACAGTCAACTTTGCTCAGCGTATCGAGGAGAAGCTCTGGAGGTACAGTGCTTCGGGGAACTTCCTAAAGCGTTGGCTGCTTGAGATTACAAGCTGGGTCTTCAGCGCAATCTGCATGGGCGCCGTCATTGGTGTACTCATCTATCTGAGGAACGATTCATTGTCGAAGTGGACTCTAGCCGAAAAGACGCATCTGACCTTGAACACATACATCTCCATCTTGTCTAAGATGGCGGGTGCCGCGCTCATACTCCCAGTATCGGAGGCTCTTGGGCAGCTCAAGTGGAGCTGGTTCTTGGAACATTCTAAGCAAATGTGGGACTTCGAGATTTTCGACAATGCCTCTCGAGGTCCATGGGGCTCTATGTTACTTTTACTTCGCACCAAAGGCAGGGCTCTCGCAGCGGTCGGTGCTATGATCATGCTCTGCTCATTAGCACTGGACCCTTTCTTCCAGCAAGTGGTGGACTTCCCCGAAAGATGGGCACTACGAACCGACCTCATAAGCCAGATTCCGAAGATTGTACGTTATGAACCGAACTACAAAGCAGAATTCCGCCAACACGAAGAGTTTGGAGTTGCAAACAAAGATCTGGTCCCAATAATGCGAGAATTCTTCTACGACAACGGAACACAGCCTGTACCGTTCGGTAACGGTACGCGTCCGGATATACCACTATCATGTCCGACCAGCAATTGTACTTGGCCTGTCTATGACACATTAGCAGTGTGTAGTCGTTGCGAGGAGGTCTCTAAGGTGCTAGACATCACATACAGCTGCATTAAGACCACTATCGACTGGAGTGCTAGCTGGACAGGCCCACTCTCCGATGATCCTTATCCAAACGGAACCGTCTGTGGACACTTCCTTAACATCACCAGTGAACAGCCAATTCTCCTCTCAGGTTACATACTCAGCGAAGATGGCAATGCGAATACCACAGGAGAAGCCCTGCTGATGCGTGCTATCCCACTTACGGACTTTGTCACGAAGGAACCATTGTACGGCCAGGGTTCGGTGGTATTCAAAAACGTTGTGAATCCATTGCTAAATGCATTATTTGCATCTACGCCAACTACTGGAGGTGGAGTGCTTCATGGTGAGGTACCAGTCGTTCATGAATGCATACTTGCGTGGTGTGTGCAGACAATCGAGTCGTCTTACGGGTTCGGTGTCTACAGCGAGAACGTCACATCTGAGTGGTGGGACACTTCTGACGAGCCCATTCCTTGGCCTTGGACCACATACGAAACCGAAGATACACTCGATTTGGTGTATAACACCAATGTCACCCTCCAGCCACCAAGCTCGAACAACTCTCAGCAATCGACCGATGTCTTGTATGGTCTCAACAATGTAACTGTATTCTACATCAAGGCCATATTCGACGACTTCTTCCCTTCCATGTACACCGTCGCAGATCAATTAGCTTCACCCCTTCTTCGTTACAAAAACTATGCCAACGGGCCTTCCACGCGAACCATGGATTTCAACCCTTGGCAGGAGCCGAATAATCTGACACGACACATGGAGAGATTAGCGTCCTCAACAACTAATGTGATACGATCATCGCAAAGTAAGCTCATGGTCAATGGAGATGCTTTCAGCAGGGAGAACTACGTTGAAGTCCGCTGGCAATGGCTTACTTTGCCTCTTGGTCTGCTCTTCATCGCGCTCATATTCCTAGCCGCAACTATTGCAAAGTCTGCTGCTGAACGCGATCGTGTTGGAGTGTGGAAGACTTCCGCATACGCAACACTTCTGTATGGCTTACCAGATGAAATGCAAACCAAGATCACCAGGTCCGGCAGCACAGGGACGCCAAGGTCGAAAGCGAAAGAAATGAGGGTGAAATTGCAGCCAAACGGTGGATGGCGTGTCTCAGGGAACCTCTTTACACCCTTTACTCCTAGACCGAGACTCAACCAACCCCCACCCGGTTGGATCTGAATGCAGCAGCTGCTATCCGATAATTACAAACAGAACGAAAAAACACCATCGATGGCGCTCAGTATTGCCGGCGCTCCTCGGATACATCGTCGGAACCTGCAGCGAAGACCAGTAACGAAAATTTTACAACAATTAGTACCTTCACAACCACCACATCATGCTCTAATCCAGATACGCTTACGCTGCGTCGCTTATACTCCTCCTGCCCCAGCCACCACCGGGTTGTTTGGTCCGCTTTCCCAAGTCATCAGTTGACCTCTTTCCCCATCCACCTTTCGGCGTCTTCGTTCGAGCTTCGATATCTTCAGACGTCCTCTTATCCCAACCACCCTTTGGTGTCTTCGTTCGAGCCTCGAGACCCTCAAGTGTTCTCTTGCCCCACCCACCTTTTGGCGTCTTTGTCCGGATCGCGAGATCATCAGATGCTCGTTCACCCCAACCACCACCTGGCTGCTTCGTGCGCCTAGACAGACTGTCGATAAATCTCTTTCCCCAACCTCCGCTTGGTTGTTTGGTGCGGGCTTCGAGGATCTCGGAGTCACGCTTGCCCCAGCCGCCGCCAGGCTGCTTGGTGCGTACCTCGAGTCTCTTTGACTCTCTCTTGCCCCATCCTCCGCCTGGTTGTTTGGTCCTCTTCTCCACAATTGACGATGACTTTCCGGCAGTAGACGCGCTGTCGATGGAGGCTTCGCGAGGCTCATTTGCGACTGGAAGGGCTTCAACGATGGACCTCACTACTGCTGTGTGGTACACATGATCGGCAATAGATGAAACGCTTCGATGGTCAATGGTGAATTCCAGAGCGGTCTAGGACTTATCAGCACTGTATGACTAGACCATGTTGGATAGCCCAGTACGCACACGCGGGATGACAAGAGCTGTGGCAGTTGTGAACAAGAACAAGGTCACAAAGAGGAGGGTATTTGAATGCATCTTGACTGTGATACAACACCGAGGCTGGGGCGACTCTGTGTAGAGCGAAAAGATGGTCGAGACCCACAGTGTGGGACGTACGGTCAAAACTTCAAAGGCTTTGCGGATCTTCGAAGAAAGATGCGATCGGTTATGTGGATATGGACGACACCTTTATCCACCTTCACGGTAACTTCTTGGAGCTCTCCGGCGCATTACACAACATGCTCATTTCCACCATCTCTCCACTGGCGCTTCGGTCTGTGCTACCTCTACCGTCGCAACCGCCTTCGAAGCCACAAATGCTATCAGATCACACCGAACGTGCATGGACAATCCTGTCGTGGTACAGGAGTACGAATGCCATTGGGCGAAATGCCTGAGAGCATAATCGCCAGGTCGCAGATACAGCGGCCTGAAACGCGGTGACGGTGGACTCAGGAGTCAACAGCGTTAGGCCGCGATTCGTGGAGGCACGGAATGGCTTGACAATGGATCGAAGAACTTCTAGGAATTCAGTCACAACGAGCAATCACATCCGCAAGCGCTTTCAGGGCTTCTTGCAAGGCAATACTGGTAAGTGACGAAATCCGTAAAGTTCACTCTCCACCTGTAATTTGCCAAACGACTGCATCTTTCAGATCAAGCGCTAACGAATCACAGAGACGAATCAGCGTGATAGGACTTGGCGCTTTTTTTGCAGCCTCGCTGCGAATGAAGCGATTGGTTGTGAAGGCACGAGCGGTTGCGCCAATCAACCCTGGCCGCGACCATATCACACTCTACCCGCACACGTGATATCCAACCAGCGGTTACTCGATCTTTGCTGCTACACAGCGTTCGATGAACTCTGTCTTGACGAGGGAAGAGCCATCATGAACGGAGCCGCGGCCGATCGGTAGGAATATCACTGTCGATGCAGCCACTGGAACACCAGTTGTGCTCGTTTCGACGCTCGTTGACTTCCAACCACGTATTGGTTGTGATGCGCATTGTGAGAGCCTGTCTGGTCTGCATGAGATGAGAATGGCTTAGGATTGTGCCAGGGTAAAAGCAGGTAGGCAAATGCCTTGAGAACGTAGTAGTCTGAACTCTACCAGTTTGCGATCCCCGTCAATCGTTGCGGATAGTCTCAAAGTGCGCTCACGGCTCTGCACACTGAATAGTTTCGATGTATCAATTACCCCTCGCAGCCATTTCTGGACGATCTGTATACTGCTTGACCATACGTAAAAGCAACAAAGCTCTTCGCCTGACGGATGTCTTGTTGATTACTCCGAGCAATCCTTCCCCGCTTGTCACTTTCGAAAGCACGTAGTCTCAAGTCCTTCGGCGTTAAGATGATACATGTCATTGGCTCGTGTGCTTTGGTGCGTTATAGCGCCTTTTCGCTTAACGTGCCGCAGCGCTACCATTAGCGGCCGGTCACTAGCCTCGATTCGCATTCCAAGGTTTAACCTCCGGCGCGTAATCACTTCCCACGACAGGTCTCTCGGCAACTCTAAGCTCGCATCCGCGCTCGCGGCGGCGACGAAGGCTCACATCATCGGGCATGCGACTCTCTTACCGCTGCACCTCGGAAGGCTTGCAGATAAAGACAATCATGGATATTGTCTCCGAAATCCTTCTGACACTGCTCGACAGGCCAGCTGGAGTGCCAAAAGCTGTCCTCTATCCAGTTCTAGCAGCAACGCCTGTCAAATCGCACCGGCCGCAGTCTCTATTGTCACGTGATGAATTCCATTGGACCGTCACAGATCTCTTACCCCCCAAGAACGCACAGTGACGAAGCTCCTCCGTCCTATCGGGTTTCCGTACAGCAAAGACCGCCTCTGGACATACCGCAACGTCTTGAGAGAAAGCTAGCACGTTACAATGCTTCTTCTAATGTGTGGAAGCGTTGGCTGTTCGAGGTCATTAGTTGGAGCGCGAGTGCCGCCTGCATAGTAGGTGAGCTGCAACTCTCAGCAAACATCAGAACTAACATATGCATTGTAGGCTGCCAGCATTGGCATCTTGTTATACTCACGAGATCACCTTTTGAGTGAACGATCTTTCTCCCTCGCAACCTACAACGTGCTGTCCAAGGTCGCGTCTGCAGCTCTTATTCTCCCAATATCAGAGGCCATCGGGCAGCTGAAATGGAGCTGGTTTCACGGCGACGAATCCAAAGAGATGATCGATTTTGAGATCTTTGATAAGGCTTCTCGCGGAGCATGGGGTTCCTTTCTTCTTCTATTCCGCACAAGAGGGCGGTCACTTGCCGCACTTGGTGCGGTTCTGACGTTGCTCTTGCTTGCCACCGATACCTTCTTTCAACAAGCCACCGACTACCCATATCGGTGGGCATTGGAGCATTTGGAAAGTGCCATCCCTCGAGTCGTTCGATACGATCCCTTCTATACTCCGGAGTTCTATGCAGGCATGGAAACAACGTTGCTGAACCCTGCTTTCCGCCCTGTCGTGGGACAGTTCATGATCAACAATGGCACTGCGCCTGTGCTGTTTGGCAACGGGACACGACCTGAGATCCCGTTGACTTGCCCAAGCAGCAATTGCACCTGGCCCGAATACGAGACACTAGGGATTTGCAGCGAGTGTACGGAACTCTCCAGTATGCTTGATTACGCCTGTCAAGTCACAAGCGTAGACTGGAGCGCTACCCAAGTTGGGTCTATTCGATACATGCCATATCCCAACAAGACTGTGTGCGGATATTTTCTTAATCTGACAAGTAGCACTCCCGTTCTCATGTCCGGTTACATTCTGGAGGGAGAGGGCAACGTATCAACCACCGGCGAATCCCTGCTTGTTCGCACTCTGCCTTTGACCGACATGCTCTACAAGAAACCACTTTTCGGTGGATCTGTCAAATTCAAACACCTGAGGAACCCAATCATCGATGTCTTAATAGCGTCTTCTTTGAACGGCTCAGAGAGTGTCTACAGCAACGCCATCCCAGTCTTGCATGAATGCGTTTTTGCTTGGTGCGTGCAGACTATACGGTCATCATACGCCCTCGGAAACTATCAAGAGGAGGTGGTGTCAAAGGTTTTCAATGCCACAGAAGGTACGTGGCCCTGGGATGCGTATCCTATCAACATCAGTGGTGAGGACTACGGCACTATGAACATCTACAGGGATGACGTGAGGATTGATTTAGTCAGTACCGAATCCAATTCGTCTGATTTTGGACCTTCGTCGATGACATTTGGGTCGTCCAATACAACCGCCTCTTACGTTTCCCAGGTCTTCGATGACTACTTTCCGTCATCATACACTGCAATGACCGCCTCAGATCGACCAATGTTGAGGTATAGAAACTATCTGGATGGGCCGAGTCTTCGAAAATTACAATTCAATCCGTTATTAGCTCCCAATAACGTCACCCGTCATATGGAAAGGCTGGCGACCGCTCTGACCAACGTCATACGTTCAGATGTCGACAGCTACGAAATGGTGTCTGGCCTGGCGTACAACAGGAAGCAATTCATTGCGATTACTTGGGAATGGCTCATATTTCCTGTTGCTTTGCTCGTCTTCAGTCTGATCTTCCTGGTCGCCACAATAGTTAGGACTTCCAACGATGCAAATGGCGAGATGGAAGTATGGAAAACATCTGCCATGCCATCCTTGATGTACAGTCTGCCAAACGAAGTCCAAAAGGAATTGAGAGGCACTCGACGACAGGAATTCGGCAACAACGGGAGGTCGAAGAAGGTCAAGATTCGACTTCTTCCGGAACAAGGCTGGAGAGTGTCAGGCTATTCGCTCAGCTCCCCAACGTCAAGGAGAGGTCTGGATCATCAGCCACCTCCCGGATGGTTTTAGTAATGTCGTCCCGATACTTCAGCTATCTTACTCTGCTCAGCCTCGTCGCGTGTCGACCTTATTGTGTGCCAGCATCTACCCGTGAACAAGCCAACAAGGTCGATATTGAGTATACGCCCCATCGCTAGTGGCTTCGTGGCCCGGCATATTCAAACAAGGTTCGTCTAAGCGAAGAAGCACGTAGGCGCCAGGAATCGTGCCGCAGCGCCAACGCATCTCATTCGCTAAGAGCAACGGGCGCTTCGTTATCAATGTGCATCTGCAACGGTTGCAGCATGCTCGCGTGATTGTTTTTGCAGGATAATATAGCAGTCAAAAGGGGCAGTGAAACGGTTGTTATGAAGTCTAGGCATTCAGAATGGCTCTGACCGTTTTCTTGGGCGTTTACTCCAGCCTTCACTAATGGTGCACCACCTACTGGAGAATGAGTCGCTTGAATTTTCCCCATCCCCACTGCACTTGTCTTTCACGTAACGATTGCAAACTCATCGACACATGGCGCATTCACATAGACCTAGACATTTCCCCCCAATTCTAAGGCCTCAAAGACAATCTTCGAAAGTACCACTTAACTCCAGCTTCTCAATCGAGCGTTCTTCCAGTACCTCAAGTAACGGCTTTCTTAAGGAAAAACAATCTTTGGACCCCACACAACGAATTGAGAAGAAGCTAGCGGAATATAACGCATCTAATAACGTCTTCAAATGATGGCTGCTCGAGCTTATTAGCTGGTCTATCAGTGCCCTTTGCATGGGCGCGGTAGTTGGCATATATCTTCGTATCAACGGCAAGCTCATGGGCGAACACGAGACCGCTCTCAACTGCGCCAATGTATTGGGCAAGGTCGCATCCGCGGCATTAATTGTACCGACCTCGGAAGCCCTGGGTCAACTCAAATGGAACTGGTTTCATAACTCGAAAGCCATATGGGACTTCGAGATTTTCGACAAGGCGTCCCGTGGGCCTTGGGGCGCTGCGTTGTTGTTGTACCGAACTAAGGGCCGATCTTTTGCGGCGCTTGGAGCATTACTGATTGTATTGCTCCTCGCCATTGATACCTTTTTCCAGCAGGTTGTTGAGTACCAAGATCGCTGGGCTATAGAGACTATGCACGGCGCTATTCCCCGAATCGTCAACTTCAAGCCACCGTTCCAACCGTCCTTTTCGCACGGCTTTGAGGCAACTGCCGAAAATAAAGACATATCGAGTGCCCTCCGACCTTATTTCTACTCCAACGGTACGGAGCCAGTCGCCTACGGCAATGGAACGCGGCCCGATATCCCTCTATCTTGTCCAACAAGCAAATGTGAATGGCCCGAGTACGAGACTCTCGCCGTTTACAGCAAGTGCGAAGATGTTTTTCATGAGTTGAACGTCACATACAATTGTCTCAACACCACTCTTGACTGGTCCGCGAAATATTATGGCCCAGCAGATGTTCCATACTCGAACGGCACCGTCTGTGGTCACTTTCTGAATGCCACGACTGCAAGACCTGTCTTGTTGACCGGATTTGTTGCTAATGGGACCGACAACCCTTCTACGACAGGAGAGGCACTGCTTGTCCGCCTAGCCCCACTTACAAACTGGGACACGAAGATGCCAGAGTACGGGACCGGCTCAATAAAGTTCACAGACATACGTCAACCTATCTTGGATGTCTTAGTTGTCTCCACTTCGAATGGAACAGACAGTGTGATCAAAGGCGAGCCGCCTGTCGTGAACGAGTGTATGCTCGCCTGGAGCGTCCAAACCATCAAGTCAACGTACGAATGGGGCACGTACAAAGAAGAGATTGTTTCAACCTATGTGGACACCAGCGGCAAGGGTGCACCCTGGCCGTGGTACACGTACCCCGTCTCAGTTGGGACTTTTCTTGTTTACAACCAAAGCCTAACACTCGAGCCACCCAACCAGGGCAGAGACCGTTCAAACACCACATTGTATAGTCCGACTTATCATATGGACAATATCACAACTGTCAATGTGATGAACCTATTTGACGACATTTTCCCATCCTCTTATACCGCCGCGACCCCCGACACCAAGCCTTTGATGAGGTACTTCAACTACGGTGAGCCATACACCAGGGAACTGTTCTCCAATCCGTGGCTAGCGCCCAAGGATCAGTCTGAGCATTTCCAGAAGATCGCGAAGGCCATTACAAACGTTGTTCGCTCTTCAACCGACAGGATCATGGTCCCAGGCGATGCATACAGCATGAAGAACTTCATACATATCAGCTGGGCATGGCTCATATTTCCCTTCGCACTGCTGTTACTGAGCCTTGCATTTCTGGTGTCGACAATGCATAAAACCTCGAAAGACGGTGCTGCTGGAGTATGGAAGACCTCAGCAATGCCGACCTTGATTTACGGCCTACCTGAAGAGGCGCGTGGCAAGTTCACTACGGCATCCAAGTGGAATGGTGAGAATGAGCATACCAAGAAGGTACGCATCAAGCTTCTGCCGAAAGTCGGGTGGAGAATATCTGGGCAGAGCCTTATGAGGTCATCTTTGTTGCCTATCAAGAATCAAGCACCGCCTGGGTGGATATGAGTGGTTCAGGAGGACGTAGAAAGACACAAATCTACTTGCTCACGCATTACTAACATGCTCTCTGACTTGTGCCCAGCATCTGCAAATCCGAATTCCGTGTGTGCGCACTGGTCACTGTCGTTATTGCGTCAGGAAAAGGGATGTGGACATCGCTTCCTGCCGCATAGTTGCCAGCTTGTGTTGGCGGCGGCAGCCGAACCTGCGCGCGTCGCGATACACGTACGCGCCCATTTGCTGTGCCGCAGCGCCAACTTTCAGTAATCTTAGATCGCGATACCTTGACGCCCATGATTACTGCTACCTAGGAATGATTGCGACAAAACAAGCCTGTGTGCATCATGATCATCAGGCTTGGAGCGGCAATACGTTTGCCAGACGCGGTAGGCTGAATCGTAGCCCGCGTATACTGACACTACGATTACTGCTCTCTGGTCGTCGCTGATTTTACTTCACGGCCCCCATTGTACCCGCACACACCTGAGAACTCTTCACCTCGTTGCACGTTCAAAGTGTAATTGCAACATGCGCATGGTCCATGGTACGGAACACGGTACAGAGCCAGCCATGATGAACCAGCCTACACCTGCACCGCTCGACTTCACACAGCGCATCGAGCGTAAGCTTGCTCAGTATAACACGTCAAAGAACATCTGCAAAAGATGGCTCTTCGAAATCGTTTGCTGGATGATAAGTGCGGCATCCTTAGCCTCTCTAGTCGGCATCTACAAACAAGTTAGCAATACCCGCTTAGCAGATCAGAGCAACTTGCTCACTCTTGCCAATATCCTTGGCAAAGTTGCCTCTGCTGCTTTGATAGTACCTACAACGGAAGCATTAGGACAACTCAAATGGAATTGGTTCCACGACTCCTCCAAGGCTATGTGGGATTTCGGGATCTTCGACAAAGCGACTCGCGGTCCATGGGGTGCAGCCATGCTACTGTACAGAACAAAGGGGCGCTCTTTGGCTGATCTGGGGGCCTTGCTTATAGTTCTACTGCTTGCGATAGACTCTTTCCTGCAACACGTGGTCGACCTGCCGGACCGCTGGGCTCTACAAGATGGAGGCATTGCAGGCGATCTTTCGAGAACCGTACGCTACGAACCCGATTTCAACCTTGTTCTTCGGTCTGGGGCAGAAATGGCCTCCGATAGTCCCGACCTATTTCCTGTGACGAGGAAATTCGCATACGGTAATGGCACGGAGCATTTGCTATTCGGTAATGGCACTCGGCCTGAGATTCCTGTCGTAAGTCCTGAAGACCGTTTCTTTCTACCATTGTGCTGACGATATCATGTGCACAGTCTTGTCCAACCAGTAATTGTACATGGCCACCATACGAGCCATTGGGAGTTTGCAGCAAGTGCTCAGATATCTCCGAATACCTGACCTTTGCTTGCTTAACCAGTAAGATCGACTGGTTAGGCCAGACGATGTGCGGTTTCGAAGTGGAATGGAGCTACCCGATGGCTACCCATTGCGGATACTTCCTGAATGCGACAACCGGCAATCCAGTCTTAATATCAGGCTATACTCTTCAAGCAAACGCTAATGCTGGGAAGGAAGGGGTTCTATTGCATCGCAACCTGCCGTTGACGAGTATGATCAAGTTCACACCCCTGTACGACAGTGGCTCCCTGCTCTTTAAGGATCTTCGAAACACGATTATCGATGCAATCATTGTCTCGTCACCAGACGGGACGGTAGATGCCGTGTATCGAAATGAGACCCAATCGCTCAGGAATGCGTACTGACCTGGTGCGTGAAAACCGTGCGTTCCGCCTTTGCTTGGGGAGGATACCACGAACAAATCATCGACACACACTTCAACACCACAAGCGGGCAGTTTGCGTGGGACGCTAACTATACGGTGGGCGAGATCGAAAATTATACGGACATTGCCACCAAGAGCCGGTCAACATCGCTTTTGATTCCACTGTTTATGGCGTCAGCAATGCGACTGCTTCGAAGGTTATTCTAGGCTTCTCGGACGTTTTCCCCTCCATCACGACAGCTTTGAATGCAACTACTAGGCCACAAATGCGCTACAAGATCTGGAGCGATGGAGATCCCTGGCTTACGCTGTTGGATTTCAACCCATGGATGGCGCCGAACAACGTCACACAGCACATGGAGAGACTGGCCACAGCTTTTACCAACACGATTCGTTCAGTGAAGAACGGCCGAGTGTCTCTCCACGGCGATGCATATGCGAGAGAGGTATTTGTACAAATCAATTGGAGCTGGCTCGTTTTGTCCTTCACACTCCTCGGTCTTACCTTGCTTTTTTTGGTATTGACCATTGTGAAGACGTCGAAGGACTCTGAAGGAGCAGGTATTTGGAAAACTTCGGCTATGCCAACGCTCATCTATGGGTTGCCGAAAGAGACACAGGATCAGTTCAATGCAGCCTCGTCCTCGAGCAATGACCGGAACGAAGCTTGGAAGGTGCGGGCCAAGCTGTCGCCCAAGATGGGATGGCGAGTGTCGGGACAAAGCTTCTTGGATAGATCGCCGGTATTGCCGCTGCGATAAGCGCAGCCTCCGCCAGGGTGGATTTAAGGATTTAGGCGAATCGTATCAGATATCTTCGATAGGTCTGACAAATATAATACATGTGGGTATACATCTCTTGTGCTGGCGACCAACCTATGCCTTCTCCATCTCCTTCAACCTCTTCAACCCGGCTCTGGCGTTGACCTGGCCCTCTTTGAAGCCCAAGGACTTTGCAAGACCTGCGGCTTCTTCATACTTCTGTCTCGCCTCTTTGATATTGCCTTCCATTTCGTAGAATTCTCCGAGGTTATGCGTGGCCACTGCGCAGCCAAAGTCGCACTCTTCCGTCTTATCAGTCGAGGGTATCGCCGCAGCGTGTGCGATCGCTTTTGTCGCCCACTGACGCGCCTGGTCAAGGAGCATAGCGCGCGGCGGACCGTTCGTAATGGGGAAGTCTGTGGGTGCGGAGGAGAGAGCCAGAGCGTCTTTGGTGGGCGGCGGGCTCTGCTGGCTAAGGCAGGTTGAGATGTTGTTCACTGAGGGCATTAGCACAGATGTACATTTTTCAGGCCAGCACGACTAACTCAAAATAATGCTGTGGCATGATGTTGGTGGACACAGCTCCAAAGCCTTGACAAACAGTGGTGTAGCAAGGTATCGAGGGCCGAACACCTCGTAGTGCGAGCCAAGTGCTTCCAGCGCACCTCCTAGCTCCTCATTTGTCAAGAAGTCGCCCTCGCCGTTGTACAGACCGTTCTTCTCTCGTCTCTGCGATTCTGCCAGTGCAGTTTCGACTGCCTCCACAAGCCTCTTGCCTCCATTCTCCGGCTCGTTGACGTACTTGACGTCGTAGAGCTGCCCAAGCTTGAGGTTGATTTGCACCAAGTTCTTGAGGACACGACTCCTGTTCCCGTCATTCCAGTGCTTGTGCGAGAACTCATCCATCCACTTCTGGGTGTCTGCCCTCATGATCTCGAGGACATCTGTTGCCAGACTGTAGTACCCTGCATCCTCGAACAGCGCAGCGATTGTGTATTTGACGCCCATGATCTCGTCGCTGAAAGGATCCATGCCCAGCTCGTCGGCCGTCGCGAGTGCCTGGCGGAAGTACTTGTTGGCTTCGCGAATGTCGAGCCATTTGCCGCGGCTATAGAAGAGGGCTTTGCGCAGCTTCTTCGCGACCGGCTCAGGGAAGTTGTGGTATGGCTTAATGATGACATTCTTGTAATACCATGGGAGGTATATCAGGCACATGCCAGCAAGTCCTGAAAGGCTGTCGGCTGTTAGCCATGAAGTGCGACTGACCAGTGCAATGAGCGTACATAACAACAGCAACCGGGAACATCACAGGACTCTTTCTGTGTTGCTCTCTGAATGTTGCGCCTATTGAGCCCTTGTAGCGCCTGCCCAATTGTCGCTGAAGCGGACTGCATGTCCTTGTGTTGGCTGACAGCTCGTTCAATCTGTGTAGCGATGGTTGTCCCTGACAGCGACCTATTGTGCTGATGCGCGGCGCAGCGCGCGGAATCGTTCTGGAGAACATTGTGGGCTGGGCGAGGGCGATTTGATGCGACTGATGGCGACCGAAGCTTGGTGGAGCATCGAATGACGAGGACGACAACTTTTAGCGGTACTCGTGTGTCTTCCGCGTAGGGCTGGAACCTTATCGATTAGGCAGGCACGTCATGACGTAGCCAATCACCGACGCGTTCTCCCTTCAGCTCGCTTCCCCAGGATTTTTGAGCATTGTACAATGTTGTAGTTAGTCGACTATGTGTGGCAGGTATGCGCTGGCTCTGGTAGGTATATGTGACAATGACCGGATACTTCACGCTGACGAACTTCTCCAGCGGCCATCTGAGGTCCGCCAGCAGCTCGAGCAGTCGCAGATGCCCGTCGAAGAAGCTCCGAACGATGACGATGTGCGACAATCATACAACTTTGCGCCTGGGTATCACGGACTTGTGTACCGTGCAGAAGGCTCTGGTCACGGTGACCAGAAGGAGGAAGAGCACGATAATGAAGAAAAGCCCAAGAAGGCACGCATTCCAGATACCAAGTATAAGCTGCAGTCAATGCAATGGGGTAGGTATTGCAGGTTGCTTCTCGAGTGATATCACTAACATTGTAATACCAGGCCTGGTCCCGTTCTGGACGAAGCGCAATCCGGACTACGGCTCGAAAATGAAGACCATCAACTGCCGTGACGACTCTCTGTACGAAGACCGCGGCATGTGGACGACCATGAAGAAGCAAAAGCGTTGCATCATAGTCGCACAAGGTTTCTACGAATGGCTCAAGAAGAACAACGGCAAGGAAAAGATACCACATTTCACCAAGCGCAAAGACGGGCAGCTCATGTGCTTTGCCGGGCTCTGGGATCGTGTTCAGTTTGAAGGTAAGCGTGTTCCTCGGCCCTCACGACTGCACTGCAACAGAAGTCTGCTGCGGAGCCATCATCAGCTGATTCTCGACCTATGTACCACACTTTCCACGCCTTGTGCACCTGCTGTGACCATGGCTGACGGCCTCGCTAGACAACAACGAGCCCTTGTACACCTACACCATCATCACGACGGAGTCGAACAAGCAGCTCAACTTCTTACATGATCGGATGCCAGTCATACTCGACAACGGCTCCGAGACTATTCGCACATGGCTTGACCCCAGGCGCACAGAGTGGAGCCAGGACCTTCAGTCATTGTTGAAACCATACGAAGGCGAGCTTGAATGCTACCCTGTCAGCAAGGATGTAGGCAAAGTAGGCAACAATTCGCCTTCGTTCTTAATACCCATCGATAGCGCCGAAAACAAGAACAACATCGCCAACTTTTTCGGTAACCAAAGAAAGCTTGCAAAGAAGACCGACACAAAAGACACGCAGCATGACCTGGAAAAGGCCACGACCAAGAATGGACAGGTCAAAGTCGAATACGATGCAAATGAAACTCGTGAAACCACAGACCACGTGGAGGGAACCGAAGACAATGCGCCATTACCGATCCCCGGCAAGTCGCTCTCCAATGTTGAGGAGGTCCAACGAGGCATCAAACGTGAAGCAGAGGATGACAGTCCCGATCCAGAGGGCGAAACCCAAGCGAAGCGTAACAAGACGGCCTCCCCCCAGAAGCGCCCGTCTTCAGTCAAGACACCTGCAAGAAAGCAGGGTACACGCAGCGCCACGAGTAACGGTAGTGCGGCGAAGACACCAGTGAAGAGCGACGGCAACGCGAGGATTACGTCTTTCTTCAGCAACAAGTGAGGCAGTTCTGAGGTACGCGCGTATCGAGCATATGCTTGGGACCGGTGAACATGAAGTTCAGTTCGCAACGTGCATCACAATTACCAAGCATCGGTTCGAACAGCGCGTTCTGACATCAACGCGAAGTCGTATTGTCACAATGGCCACATATAGCTCGTCAACCTGGGGAAGGGAACGGGCAGGAGGAACGATCCGATCTGACCGCAGCAGCCAATGGCTTGAGCAGTGTAACATTGAATGGTTGGAAGAGGGCAGCAACTGCAATCGATTTCGACCGCGCGTAGGTAGTTGTTACAGTGCGGCGTGTGCGGCGTGATGGCTCAAAGCGCTTAGCGCCCCGCCAAAAGCGCGGAACCTCAGCAGGACGACACGAGAACTGAAGAACATCAGCCCTGCAAAACACATGCAGCAGCGCGGCGTCTCCGTTCCAGTCGGCCCTGCAGCACGCGATCATACTCAATGCATGCAATTGGTCAATGTACTTGGCTCTTCTTGGCTTCGCATTGACAGAACGTCCATAATCCGCACCATGCATCAAGCAATGCACCGGTTGCCCTCCCGTTGAAGATCATCGTCTCGGTGGATCCCCTTAGACCTCGCTGTTCTCCGCACTTATAACGGCGAGGGGTCGAGTACCAGCTTTTTGACCGTGCGCATGCACAAGTTGATATCATCTGGGCTGTGCGCACCCGCTGTCGCCGTTGCCGACGACTCCTCCCGTCTCATCAACTTCACCTCGACATGGCGTCTTTCGCAGAGATCCTGGCGAAGAAGCCAAAGGTACAGACTCGACAGGCGCTTATGGTTCTTGGACTCCAGAATGAATTCATCTCACCGACCGGTCACCTGCCTGTTGACACTACTTCTGGTTTTCTGGACCGAATCCACTCCCTAATCCCGAAATTCCGTGAGCTCAACGGCAGCATCATCTGGGTACAAGCACTTTACGAAGCGGATCGGCTTACGAGTACTTCCAACACCAGAGAAGGAGAAGGAGATGCTTTGGTCATTGCTGGCCTAGTCGATGGCGAGGAGGCAGGCAGCCAGGCAGGCAGCCAAGCAGGCGACGATGAGTCAATCAGGGACCAGCCCACATCTGCACCACAGCCGCAGTCGCGCTCGGAGAGACACAAGCAACGCGTGCTGAACCTTTTTAAGTCGCGATCATCACGCAGGAAAGCGCTTCCAGTCGAAGAAGCGAAGGTGATCATTGAGGAAGACGAGGAACTTTTCCTGCTTAAGCGCGTGAAGAAAGGCGCAGCATGCATGCCTGACAGCGAAGGTGCGGGCTTTACGAAGAGCATTAAAGATCTGATCGAGACGCCCCGAGACGCTTTGATCAGGACGACAAATTACTCGGCCTTCCTCGGGACGAACTTACTCCTGACACTGCGAGCGAGACTCATCACGGAGATTTATGTGTGCGGATGCCTCAGTAACGTAAACGTTCTTGCTACAGTCATAGATGGCGCACGCCATGGCATCAAGATCAATGTTATCCAGGACGCCCTTGGATTTCGCAGAGAAGCTCGACACGAGTTGGCGATGAAGCGCATGGAGGACTTTTTCGACGCCTACATGGTCACCACTGCGGACGTGCTCGCGAAAGAGCACTTTACTGTCGTGGAACCCGTTAAGGAGGAAGCGAAGCCCGAAGCAAAAGACTCCAAGAGAGCTAAGGACGAACTTGAGGCATTGGTTGGGAACTTGACCCTCAACGAAAAGTCGACTACCCCAGCGAAGCTTTCAAACAACAAATCGTCCACGACAGCGAATGGCCAAACTGCCTCGTTGAGGACGTCGGCTCCCAAGGACCGAGAGGCTCTAACAGCACAAGACGCAAACAGTGACGAAGACTTTGCAGCTAAGATCGTCCGGCCTCGCCGGACGAATGGTTCAGAGCAGCCTGCCACAAACACCGGTGAATCGAATCTGGTAGAGAGCAAGCCGCGCATGAGGAAGAAGAAAAAGAAGAAGAAGCCAACAGATGGTCCTTTGATTGAGACGCACGCACCTAGTGGTGACTTGAAGCAAGTGTCCAGCAACGATGCTGCTGAGCAAGCTGGAGCAGTAGACCAAGAGATTGACCAGTCGCGAAGCGCTGTGCAGGGCAAGGGAAGCAAGAACAATGTGAACGATACCGTAAAGACCAATGATGACGCTGTACAGGTATTGACTGTTGCGAATGTCCCAGAAGCAATTGAATCGAGCAAACATGGTTCGGCAGACAGTCCCTCGAAGCAAGCACCACAGCATGAGTCAACCACACCAAAGGCTCAGCCGTCTTTACCTTCGCTTGCACAGGCGAGTCCTTCTACTGTATCAGTGTTGGAGAATGCTGCGAATGTTGAAAAATCGCCACCTTCAGGATCGCATGTCAACACGATGTCCAAACCATCGAAGCTCAAGTCCCTCGCAAATCTGCCTGTCCTTGGTCCTGGCGATCACATCGCCGAGGGCGACTCCCGGATTGTGCACGACATCATCCCACCCGACTATTGCCACCCATCCGACCCTTCAAAACCTCTCGCTAATACAATCTTCCAACAACTGTACGGCGAAGTGAGATGGCAGAAGATGCTGCACCAGCAGGGCGAGGTGCCACGATTGGTATGCTGTCAGGGCGAGTTCGGCGACGATGGGTCGAAGCCCGTGTATCGCCATCCTGCAGATCAGACCTTGCCACTGCTGCACTTCTCGCCAAAGGTGCAGTACATCAGGAGACAAGCTGAGAAGCTCGTCGGGCACCCACTTAATCATGTCCTCATCCAATTATATAGAAGTGGAAACGACTACATCTCCGAGCACTCGGACAAAACGCTTGACATAGCGAAAGGCTCCTCAATCGTCAACGTCAGCTTCGGCGCCCAGCGTACAATGCGCCTCCGCACCAAGCGCGACTCCGGCGCAAAGACGTCCAGCGACGACGAACAACCCCAGCGCTCGACCCAGCGCGTCGCGATGCCTCACAACTCGATGTTCGTCCTCGGTCTGGGCAGCAACGAGAAGTGGCTGCATGGCATCATGCCCGACAAGCGCCTTCCCGGCGAGCGCAGCGCTCTCGAAACCGCATACGGCGGGGCCCGCATCAGCCTGACCTTCCGACATATTGCCACGTTCCTCGACGCCAAAGAGACTGTGGTTTGGGGCCAAGGTGCAACATCGAAAGATGCTCGTGGAGCCGCGGATGTCGTTAATGGCGATCCCGTAGAAGCCTCGCGCATTGTTCGCGCTTTTGGTGCCGAGAACCACAGCAATGACTTCAATTGGGAAGAGTGGTATGGTGACGGTTTCGATGTGTTGCATTTGCATGGGCCGCCTGAGCAAACACCGCTCCTCTTCGCCAGCACCGATGCGCTGAAGACGAAACAGATCCAGCTCGCGCTTTGGGAAGCCAAGATCAACCATACACTGCTCGCCGCACCCGATCTCGACCAGGGATCTGGGTCGACCCAGAGCGCCATGTACCGGGATAACGATACGCACTTCACTGAGGTAGAAGGCATCGCGGCAATACTTCACTATATCGATCGCTACCATTCGTTCTGCTCGGATAAACCGGTCACCGCTAGGGCGTACGCGCTGCTCGAGACACTCGCGCAGGGCTCGCGGCCTTCATCTGACAATTCAGAAATCGAAGCGACCTTAGAGGAATCAAACGAGTCAGCTCAAATCACCAAGACTGGGTTCAAAGCAACACTGCACGATCTGAGCGAGCAGTTGAAGGATCACGGCGGACCATTCATGGCAGGGAAGCGGTTCAGTATCGCGGATTGCGTCGTCTGGCCGATGCTCGATGAATTTGTGGAGAAGTGGGCGGATTGGGAAGAGTCTGACTGGCCGGAGCTGGCGGAGTATTACAGGGCGACTTGGAAGAAGAAGGCGTGCATTAAGAAGCTGAGGGGCGAATTGCCTGCTGAGAAGAGAGCGTAAGGTTAGGGAGACGCGGGAGTACTTGCATCGTCTTTTAATTCATTGCATTCCCTACGATAATTGCGGAATTTTCATCTCGTCATTTCCACTGGCCATCTCGTGCAATGACTTTCACGTGCATCCTCCGCCTCCAGCGCTGCCGCCTCGCGCCAAGCCCCCTCGGCGTTTTCAACCCCCGACATCTCAGATTCTCGAGCTCCATCTCCATGTCCACTCCAGCTTCGCGACGCGCGCACGCACCGCCCTCGCCACACCTCCTCTGCACCTCACGACTGCCGCGACAATGCCAAAGTTCTTCTGCGACTACTGCGATGTGTACCTCACGCACGACAGCATGAGCGTGCGCAAGGCGCACAACAGCGGCCGCAACCACCTGCGCAATGTGCAGGCATACTACGAGCAGATCTCCTCCGAGCAGACACAGCAGGTCATCAACAGCATCACGGATGCGTACAGCGCGGAGGGTCAGGCAAATCCGCTGTATGCGGCGAATTTGAGCGGAGGGTACCCTGGAGGGCCGATGGCTGGAGGGTTCCCTGGCGGCCCGCCGATGCCTATGCCTGGAGGTGGGTTGAAGTGCGCGAGGTTGCGGCGAATCTGAGCTGACAGCATGCAGGAATGCCGGGGATGCCGGGAATGCCGGGAATGCCACCGCCGTTTGCGATGCAAGGTGGGCGAGGCGGTCGTAAGTCCACACGCGCGACAGTCGATGAACTGTTACTGACCTTCACAGCGCCCAACATGCCTCCATTTCCACCGCAGGGGATGCCGCCCTTCCCGCCAAATGGTATGCCTGGTATGCCTCCATTCCCTGGCGGTGCTCCTCCGCCATTTCCCGGAGCTGGAGCGCCGCCTAACATGGCTGGCGGGCCCCCAATGCCATTCCCCTTCCCTCCTGGCGGCATGCCACCGAACGCTGCAGGCTCGCCCCCGAATGCGATGGGCTTTCCGCCGCCGCCCATGGGCGCTAACATGCCCCCGCGATTCCCTCCTGGGCCGCCCGGACGCTAGTTGCGTCTCGACGTGAACGGAGAGAACATGCCTACAAGCTTCATGATACCACAAGACTACTTTGCAAGCAAGAGACGGAAGCGCGAAGACGAAGACGCGGAGATACCCAAGATGCGAGGAGGCGCGGGCAGGGACGGGCCTGCAGCAGCCACAGGCGCAAATGCAGCTGCGCTGCCAAAAAGGCTGAAGATAGAGCCCGTAGCCGCATTGGAGACGATCTGACATCCTGCTCAGCGCCGGACGTCTTTCACGCTCTCGATAGAAGACACTCGCGGTGGTACAGCAGTGCGCTTCCACCATCAAAAGCAGCAATATGCATGCAATGAAAATGGTAAATTTTCTACATCTAAGCGCTCAGCAGCCTCCTCGCATATGTCTCCATATCCGTCATCTCCATTCCCAGTCGATAGTTGACCGTCCTTTCCTTCTGCCAGTACACTCCCTCACCAGCAAAAGCCACCCTGTACTTCTTCACTAGATCGTCTGGTTCCCGTTGCAACTCGTTTCGCAGATGCTCCACGCTCCACGCCTCCCTCAGAACCTGGCGCCCGCTCACACGTTCCATGATATCCGCTAGCTCTCTGTACGTTATCGTGTCGCCAGCAATATGCAAAACGGTATCAGCAGCCTCTACATCGCCTTTCAAGATCCTCGCAAGCACGCGTCCGATATCATGCACATCTGTAACCGAGACACTGTGATCCCAGTCGCGAAGACATCTGACGGTGAGCTCTCCTCTCTCAGCTTCCTTGGAGCGGTCCACAGTGCCCCAAAACGGCTCAAACAAGAAACTCATAAACAACCCCGTGCCAACAACCGTCCACTGCACGCCCGCCGCTTCCGCTTCCGACCGAAGAAGAGCCCGGATCTGTTTCTGCACGCCGAATAACGGCATCAGCCCCCCGACGTCCCCAGTCACATCGAAGTCGACGCCCCACTGCCACGGGAAGAACCACAGCTTTCTCTCGCCC
Source organism: Phoma herbarum (assembly GCA_001599375.1). Taxonomy (NCBI): domain Eukaryota; kingdom Fungi; phylum Ascomycota; class Dothideomycetes; order Pleosporales; family Didymellaceae; genus Phoma; species Phoma herbarum. The sequence goes on from BCGR01000004.1 coordinate 1,106,052, forward strand.
TTCTCCTTGCGCAGTCTGCCGGCTGCGAGGATTTCATGAGCGAGCTTGGGAAGCCTGTCTTCTGATTCGCCGTAGCCTGTTGCGGAGATGACCACGTCGAAGGCGCTGAAGAGCGGGATGAGCGTGGATGATTGAGAGGTCACGTCGAGTTCTAAGAGCGAGGTTGTTGATGAGGCGAGATGGGTGTGTTTTGCTGGAGAGCGGATGCCCAGCGTGATGTGAATGTTGGGCAGGGTGGAGATTTGGGAGTAGAGGGCAAGACCAAGTTCGCCAAGTCCGATGAGGAGGATCTGCGTCTGCTTTTGGGGATTCGTTGGTGGTGCCATGGTTCGGGATGGTGAGTGGATGTTTTTGGGTCAGATGTGAGTGAAGAAGGGGATTTCGCTCTATGTGTCTACTCTTATGAATGCCTTACGGGGATCGAACGGGTTATCCGAGGGCAATCCGGTTCCACTGTGTCAGGGCTCTCATACACGCTCAGATTTTTGATGACCAATCTCGCCTTGTTGATCGTGAATTTAATTCCATTCGTTCTTACATGAAAGACGGAGTTTGCAAGTCTTGCTACGGGTGCGGAAACGCGTGCAAAACCTATGCTGATTCCGTGAGTGTGAGTGAACGTGTATGGCCAAAACTTCGGAGTTAGCCACGGAGATCGCAGAAGGTGCAACCAAGAAGTGTGCAATTTTCTTGGAAGGTGTAGACGTCTAGACACCAAATCACGCGGTAGTCTCAGGTCTGCCGCTCGACATCTGAAGCATGACTACAACATATCGTCTTCGAATGCGACTTGAATGGTCTTTCGTGAAGCTAGGCTGGTCAACCGGGGTCTTATGGCAGCGCTGCCTGCAACCAGGTGTCGGCACCTCCACAATGGATTGATGGGTCATTCTTCGACCAGAAAACGACGTAGCAATACATGCCACCCGCCGTACTTCTGTTTCAGCATAGAGTGTGTCTACATCAGGGGATGTAACGCTGTGCATGCGCGAAGGATTCCCAGTTGTCAAACGACCCAGACGTAATAAACACACAACAGATTGGAATCTTCAGAAGGCCAAATCATTCGCAACACCCCTTTGAATATCTTCTGGGCAGCTCTGTTTGTCGAATTCCGGTGCCTGCATCCAGCTTCTGCGGCAACATGAGAGTTCGCACCAGGCACTCGCGTAGCCACCCCAAAGCGGCCTAGGGTGGTGGGTGGGTCGCACCTGCCCACGGCTCGGTCACTCTTTCCCACAAGCCCGTCTTCAATTTTGTGCTCGCGACTTACGACAACCATCACCGTCGACTTCCCCTCAAGCCACACATCGCAATTATGGCCGAGCAGTTGGTTCTCCGTGGCACCCTCGAGGGCCACTCTGGCTGGGTTACCTCCCTCGCTACCTCTCTCGAGAAGTGCGTATTCCGCAATCCTGGCGCACGCGCGATGCGACAGCGAAGACAGGGCGTATACTGACCGTGCCAGCCCTAACATGCTCCTGTCCGGTTCTCGCGACAAGACCCTGATCATCTGGAACCTGACCCGCGACGAGACCTCGTACGGTTACCCCAAGAGGAGCCTCCACGGCCACTCCCACATCGTCTCCGACTGCGTACGTACCCGGCAAGAACAGCAATTGGCGGCAGCACGGCAGCACAAGTGCAGGCAGCGGCGCAATTGGCAGCAGGAAAGCGCAGAGGGTTAACAGTTTCCCAGGTCATCTCCTCTGACGGCGCCTACGCTCTGTCCTCCTCGTGGGACAAGACCCTCCGCCTCTGGGAGCTCTCCACCGGTGTCACCACCCGCCGCTTCGTCGGCCACACCAACGACGTCCTGTCCGTCTCCTTCTCCGCCGACAACCGCCAGATCGTCTCCGGTTCCCGCGACCGCACCATCAAGCTCTGGAACACCCTCGGTGACTGCAAGTACACCATCACCGACAAGGGCCACACCGAGTGGGTCTCCTGCGTCAGGTTCTCGCCCAACCCCCAGAACCCCGTCATCGTCTCCGCCGGTTGGGACAAGCTCGTCAAGGTACGTTCGATTCTCGTATACCCCGTTTTGCGCTTTCTTTTATGATGATTTGGTAAAAAAAAGTATTTGCTACTTCAGAGCGGCCATCTACTGCTATGAGAACAACACTCACCTTTGTACTGATTTTACGCTTGCAATTCGCATTCTTTGTCGAAATCTGCTGCAGCAGTCACTGACTTGCCCAGGTTTGGGAGCTCGCCTCTTGCCGCATCCAGACCGACCACATTGGCCACACTGGCTACATCAACACCGTCACCATCTCCCCCGATGGCTCGCTCTGCGCTTCCGGTGGCAAGGACGGAACCACCATGCTCTGGGACCTGAACGAGTCCAAGCACCTGTACTCGCTCACCGCCGGTGACGAGATCCACGCCCTTGTCTTCTCGCCCAACCGCTACTGGCTGTGCGCCGCCACCTCCTCCAGCATCATCATCTTTGACCTCGAGAAGAAGTCCAAGGTTGACGAGCTGAAGCCTGAGTACATGGAGGTTGGCAAGAAGAGCCGCGAGCCCGAGTGTGTCTCCTTGGCCTGGAGCGCCGACGGCCAGACCCTCTTCGCTGGTTACACCGACAACAAGATCCGCTGCTGGGGTGTCATGTCGAGGGCATAAGCTCTCTCTCAGTAAGGTCGAGCGATGTAGTATTGTACCGTAACAGGTGCGAGGTAGTTGGCGGGCGCAATGGGAAAATCACGATTCCACATGTCAATGACATCTGCCACGCTTGCCATGGGATGTGTGACGCTCATGAATGCAAGATGGCTCCGAGGGTTTTGGGCATGATCGATTCCTTGACGGTATTAGCACTTCCAGGCGCTCAGGCAATGAAAATATCAAGTCCATTCACACAACGGCGGGCGAAGCTGTTGTTGTCTTTTACCCGTGATGCATATTCTCATACGCCACCATACGTTTTGTCCCTCTGCTCTTTTACATGTTCATCCTGTCCTTCGCATGCAATCATCATCACCTACAGCTTTGCAAACTTCACCTTCCGCTTCTGCATCCCGCTCAGCATCGCCTCCTTGACGTCCTCAGTCTGCAGCATCGCCGCGTTCCATACTGCTGTGTAGTTCAAGCCCTCGGCCACCGTCTTGTCGCGGCTGTAGTTTAGAATTTCCTTGGTTCCCAGCACCGCGACAGGCGACTTGGACGCAATCAGACTCGCCAGCTCGAGCGCTTCTTTCATCGCTGCGGGCTTATCAGCCGCCACTCTCGACACCAGTCCGACGCGCAGTGCTTCGTCAGATCCGAATACGCGCGCGCTGAGCGCGACGTCTTTGATCCAGGACATGTTCCCCACGGCGTGGGGAAGGCGGCTCAATGTACCTACCACCATAATTAGCACCTGTCATCCTCTTCCCTTGAGACTAAGAACATGCAAAACGTACCAATGTCAGCCGCAAGCCCGATATCCACCTCCTTGACACTGAATCTGGTGTCCTGCGTCGAGATGCGCACGTCGCAGCTCAGACTCATGTCCAGCGCGAGACCGAACGAGATGCCGTGCAGCACGCAGATGACGGGTTTCTCACACTTTTCGAGCGAGGTGATGCAGTCTTGGAACTCGAGGATGTGTCGACGCAGACCGTTGGCTTTGCGCGCGCTGTCCACGGGCGCGGGCGCAAAGGTGCTGCCTTCAGATGCTGCTTGCACGTCCAGACCGGCGGTGAAGGCGCGGCCTGCGCCTGAGAAGACCACGGCGCGCACGTTCGGGTCGACGGAGAGTTTGTCGAAGAGTGCGGAGAGGTTGTGCCACATCCTGGTGAGGTCAGCTTGGTCTTTGACTGCCTATGCAAAACCAGTCTATGGTATGTTTCGCTGAGACATTCCCAGTGAGTTTGTTGGAGGGACATATGATTGTAATCGGCATGATAAGGGAAAGGCTCAGTCACTGAGCGCTGGAAGAATGTACTTACACCTCCTTGAAAGCATTCAGCTTCTCTGGTCGATTGATCTCGACATGTGCCACATATTCCGCCGGGAATGAGACGTTGAAGAATTCGTAGTTATACGCCTCTGCCATTGTGCTGATCTCTTTCGCCCCAGGGATCCTAGCTTTTTCTTACTACGTTCTTGCACGCAGTCTCGTGTTCTTATGTGCTAGCTGGCGATCCGGTGGTTTTGGCTCGATTTCGACTTAGCGAGGTCAATAGCTCGAGATTCAGACTACGACTGGAATGTTATGCAAGAGGTTGATGACATGCACGGTCGAGTCGCTCGGCGTAGGCATCGCGTGGGGAAGCGTGTTGAGCCGAGGTAGGGATGAACGCGGTTAGATCATCGTCCCTGCGGTGATTCTCACGTGCGGACAGGGTGACTTACGTCCGTAACATCAAACGTCGAAACACTTTGATACAAGAATACATTCCAATTACACGTAAGATGAAGGTAATGACCTGGCTACGAAGCAATGAACCTCTTGCTCTGGGAGATGGTCTCTTTCAACTTTGAGGATTTAAAGACCAAGATCCTATCAAACACCATAAGTCTCAGGCTCGACCGCAAGCTTATCGGGCGTGATCCACGTTGGGTACCAGAAGTAATACACGACCATGACAACAAACATCAGAGTCGAATCGAAGATATACAACGTCCACTCGTGTTCCAGCAGATACCCATCGTTCCCCATTGCATACTCAGCGACACGGAAGATCGACCGGACCATAATTAAAGCGCTGACAATGTAGAGCATACGCATGCTCTTCTGCCATGGCAAAGCCAATCTGCAGGACTCAGGTGTGGGACTGCGCTCGATCCGCCGTTGGAACATGATCGCCGTGACGGCGAACAGTCCAAACATGATAATCTGGATCATCAGACCGCCGATTACCATGCCTTCGCCCGTCTTCGCGTTGTTGCCGCTCACCATCAAGCCAGCCGCGCCGCCTTGCACGACGAAGGATAGCACGTCTCCGGTCACGAAGGTCTTGGTCAGGCGGCTGGGCTTGATCAGTGAATGGCGCTCACCACGGACACCTCTGATGATGCGACTCAGACACATATAGATCGAGGCTGCGAAGAGAGCGGGTCCGAGGAGAATGAAGACATTTTGGATCGCGTACGGCATGATGCGGCCGGTCTTGTTGTGGGCTGAAGCGCGGGTGCAGTATCCTACGAACTCGACTGTTAATGTATTAGACGGGCTGTCTCGTTGAAGTGGTTGAGAACGCACAGAAACCACCGATTGCGAAGGGGATGCAGAACCAGGTCTTGGTCCTGTACATACGCCATGAGACCAGCGCGGCCATGGCAAAGAAAAGGAGAATAAAGATGACTGCTGCGACGATCGAGGGAACGTAATGCCAAAGGTAGTAGCCTCCCGGAAGGGGCTCAAGCTTAGCCATCTCGAGTGAGGGTGCAGTGCAGTAACTGTAGAAGAGATAAAGTGTGAATACAGGAGGACGATATCAATGCTGGAATAGCGAGTGGATAGAGCTGATCATCCAGAGCTCAGATACTTGTACTTGTGTACGGACAGATACATTGTGTTATATGGGTCCGCTGCAATCTGCGCCTGCATTCGCAAGGCTTTCCGGATGCAGGCGTCGCGTTCAAAGTCACTTTAGGTGGGTTCATGTTGATAGTGGATACGGCGTGGTCCTGCGAAACATGTGTGTTGTCGTGGTCGTGACAGAACTGGGCTTGCCCAAAGTGGTTTATACGAGTTAATACGCTTACTAACCGACGTCGGCCAATCAAGGTGCAGGCGTATGCATTGACCTTCACGCCCGGGTACTCGCGTAGTCCATCAAAGGCAGCTCCGAGCCACATCAGACACGCGGCAAAATGTAACAATCCTTCCTAGAGGACTCGTAAAGCATGCGCGAATGACTTCTTTCTTCCCTGACAGCCCACTCGCTTCCGTATTGACATCGCCGACGGTCTATCGCACCGATACGCGCAAATCGATATGGCTCAACGCAGAACGCACAAGAAGTCCAAGCTGGGATGTCAGGACTGCAAGAGACGTCATATTAAGGTGAGAAGAGTACCCCATTTGACTATAATCAGAGAGCGGCACAAAGCGTGGTGTCCTGGAGACACATCAGTGTGCAAAAACTTGCCCTACTCAATATCGCCTCTCCCCATGTGTCGGGCTGACCACTATATCTAGTGTGATGAGAGCAGACCTGCCTGTGCCAACTGCACGACTACAGAACGTCGGTGCGTATATCTTGCTCCGCGAGCTCGCAGAGTGCGGTCTACATCGCCCCGTTCTCTCGCAACGGATGTCCGACACGATGACATCGATGCGCCCGGAGGTAGTCAACACGTCGTGCGATCCCCAGCAAACTCGCCTGCAGCATCGTTACTGGCTCCCGATTATGCGACTCCGTCTTCACTCACGGCGTCTCCATTCCCAACTCCAGCCTCATCGTTTCAATACGGCCATTCCACCGTGAGCCTCAATGTGCGCCACTTGGAACTGTTGAGTAATTTCATGCTCGAGACCGCTCCGAGTCTCGACCTTTCGCGCGAAACAAACGTTAACATGATGCGTACGACGATGCCAGTTGTACTGTCCGCACCTTACCTGCTGTTGGAGGCTCTCGCACTCTCTGCTTTGCACCTCAGTCAGGTTAGGTCCGGACAGTCAGATAGCTATCACATGGATGCAACATCGCTACAGATCGAAGCCTTGACGTCGTTCGATGATCACCTCGGCAACATCAACAGCGACAATTGCGCCGCCATGCTTATGTTCGCCTGCTTCTTGGGCATTCATTCGCTTGCAGAGGCGGTGATGGCCTCCAAATATGATGCGGAAGGCTTTCTGGACCGCTTTGTCACATACCTGAATCTGCATCGCGGGGTTCAGACCGTGACATCTGAAGCCTGGACGATGCTGCTGAGGTCGAGTATATCTCCTGTGTTGCAACAAGCTACGGACCATCTGAAACTTGCGGAATCTCGAGAATCGCAACAAGCGGACTTCGTGGCGGACGAGCTGAATCGCTTGCTCGACAATGCTGACTTGAGTGAGGAAAGTAATGCGGCATGTCGTCACGCAGTGTCGAAGCTAAGGATGACATATCAAGCTGATCACATCGATGATCAATCCACCGAAGCACAGCAGCATTTCTCAGTACTTGTCTGGGCTTGGCCGTCACTTCTTTCTGGGACCTACACCGACCTACTGCAGAGGCGACAACCAGAAGCATTGATCATTGTATGTTACTTTGCAGTTTTACTGCATCGACGTCGGAGCATCTGGTGCGTCGGTTGCGCGGGGCGATTGCTGATCGAGTCGGTTACCAAGTCACTCGGATCGTATTGGAAACCCTGGCTCATTTGGCCGAACCAAGCCGTCGAAAGCACTTCTGAACAATAGTAGAAGTGGGGGTCCTAGCGCTGTAGCCACGGATTTCACTCTTCGGAGGCAAAGTTCCATCTTGGCGTTGAGGACTGCGAAATCTACACGCGGATCTTGCATACGGGACACGGGACCTGGGTACTTGCCCTTCGCGACAAGACTCACCAAGACTCCTCCAAGCATCCATCAACATCTCTTTATCAGGGTCTCAGCTCGGCCATTCGATGTCATAAAACGCCACGTATCGGTCTCTCTTCCCTTGATACGAACTCACGATCTTCCGGTCATGGCAAACAGTTCGACGTTCCCGGCAATGACAGCGTGGGATACGAGCGCCATCTCATCTCTCATTTGTTGATACCGAGGTCGTAAATCTTCCCGTCGACTTTGTGAGAAACTCTTCGCGAGATCTCGCTCAACGCGACCCAGATACATACAACAATATTGCAGCAGCTACCCCAGCAATCAACCGGGCAGAGTTCGTTCTCGCAGCTTCTGAGGCGCAAATCATGACGCCGATTACTGGTCAATACCCACCGGAGGGTGAGGTAAACGCGCTGACTGACGCCGCGATACCAGTCTGCGACCCCTGAACGGTGTCACTTATGGTATGATCACCGACATGTCAAAGTGCTCTTTCGATCCCTTCACGCTAGTGGGCAAGACTGTTCACTACACTTCCACCATTGCAACGATCGCCGTCAGCCATGCTGCTGCGGAAATCGCGAAGTTGGCCTGGAAAGTTCTCCACTCACCAAATGGTGACTTCCTCTGGCATGGAGTCCCCTACCAGCCCGCCTCACGGGCTTATGCGCACCATCCGGTACCCTATTAGATCTTGGCTATGCATCTACCTCGTACAGTACGAACAGGACTCGCGTCGGCCTGCCCACAAGACTTGGGGAGGCATGGCTTAGGCTGTTTGTGAAGGACGTCCCACCCAAGGACCATAGCAAGATCGCGAGCATCGCGCAGTATGCAATGCTGCTCCACACCGGTGTGCAGGAGTACGACTCGATCATAGGGTTTGCGGATACAGATCTAGGTGCCTTCAGCGACGCCGGTGGTAAGATCCTGGTGTACCATGGCTTGGTACGTACTATCTTCGTAGCCTGACGGATGCGGTTGCAACCAGGCGGATGGCCTCATCCCCACAAAAGGAACGGAAGACTACTACAATCACGTCCACATCATGACACCACGGACTGACGTTTCATCTCGCTACCTTGAAGTTCCTGGCCTTGCGCACTGTTCGGGTGGCAATTGCAGTCAGCCAACGGCGACGTTCCAAGCCCTGGTCGATTGGGTCAAACGCGGTGTTGCGCCAAAGACACTGCTTATCCAAATTGGTGACGGCAACGACACTCAGCACGAGCGCATCCTGTGCACATACCTAGAGAAGGCCAAATTGAAAGAGCAGGGACAGGATATTACGAAGCGCGAGTCGAGGGTGAAGCGTTGGAGTGAGTGGGTTCGAATGACTCATGCAGAAAATTTCTTTCGCGCCTCACACCTAGTGTTCGCACAATCATTTCGAACAAGAGCAAAGAAGAAGCTATCCGTGGTTGAGACTGCAGTTATAGGAATAGCACGTAGGGAATATATATATGGTTATGAACAGCATCTTTATCGAACTCACGAAAGCTGAGTGGCGCAGCGGAAGCGCGCCGGGCTCATAACCCGGAGGACACTGGATCGAAACCAGTCTCAGCTAATGAGTTACTTTTTTATTTTTGGTTCTTGATTCATGCTATCGTTTTTTGCTACGTTCATGCTTCTTGCTTGCACTGGTGACATAGTCCCAAGGCCTGTCAGCAGCACTTCCACGGTTGCTCCAGCCAATGTCGATCAGCCAAGCGCTTCCTCTAAGCTTCTTCAAGAACCACCGCGATGCGTAAATCGGCGTCTGGACGACGATCGTGCCACCAGGGTACCTTACGGCATAGATCTCATGCTGGTCGTTCGCGCGATGATGCATCACACGTGGACCATTGTGCGATCTAGTCAAGCGACGCCGCCATGCTGAACGCGATGTCCACGGACTCCCAAAACATTGCAGACGACAAGACTCCAAGTGACGATATTCATGTGTCTGTGGTATTCTTGCAAATCGATGGGTGTATCTTGTGGAACATACGCTGGAGAGCACTGGTGTACTCATTTCGATGGCTGACCAGGCTTGATGTTCTCGGAACCAGATGGGAGACGCGGCTCCAGCGCGGCGAGGAGTGCAGGCAAGTTTGGCATCGCGATTAGAGTCTGCTGCATGGAGCTCGTAAAGGTCGAAGCCACGGTGATATAGGTGTAAGCCTCTTGGTCTGTAGGCAGTTGCAGCCATACCACTGCGGGGAGGTTGATGATCAGAAGACTTGAGCTGGTTTTACGGAAGCCCTCTAAAGTGATCTCGAGACCCTTCACGCGGTACGGAATATTAGTGGCAATGTAGACCTTGAGATCGTCAAGGTCCTTCTCTGTCAGATCTTCCTCAACGGTTGCAGCGAGGAGGATGCGCGGATTGTTGGTCTTGGCTTTGATTGTAAGGCCTGGTTTCGTTGGACCCGCAGGCTTGTTGAGGACGATGGAAGATTTGCCTTGTCGCTTGACATACACAGGGAAAGTGATCAGCCCCAGAGCATCTCGGTGGGCAATCATCGAGGCTGCGAACTCTGAGACACTGAAGGCCTTACCGGCGTCCATGAACTGAAGCTGTTCGTAGACAGCCTGAGTAAAGCTTGATGTCAAACTCGAAGATTCCTTTTCCTTTGGGGATGCCGCTGCCAGTGTTTCAACGGATGGGTGCGTGGCCTCTGCTGCGTGGCAGCAGTCCAAGATCTGCAGGACACTACATGAGCACTTGAACAAGGCCAACCAGGCTCCCTTCCAGGACAAAGAGTTGCCCAGGAAAACATTGCGGTATACAGTGCCGCTATATCTGTCAGTGTAAGTGAAAGAGATGTCAGAAAATACTCACCCCACTTCTAACATGTCGTTGAGAATCAGGCCGTGACCGGAAAAGACCAAGATGACGAGGCAGTTCTTCTCGAGCGCTCTTCGCGTTCGGAGCTTGGTGAAGACCGCACCTACAGTCTCCTCTGGAAGGGCTGCGCCGGAGCCTCGCTTGCCCGGCAGCAGTACCTTCTCGACGACGAAGCCATATTCCCTCTCGAAGGTCTCCGCCAGCTCATCTTCCTGACCACCAACACCCATATCATCGTTATCAAAGTGCATCATGACCACGTTGACCTGGTCATACTTCGCAGGATGACCGGCCGCGAAGGCATCGCACGCTGCCTGCCTAAGCTGTTGCTTGAATACGGAGTACTTGAGCTTTTTCGGTGGTTGGAGTGAGCGCGAGGGTCGTGGACCCGTTCCTGAGGTACTGCGGCTCCTTTTGGTGCTGGACATGGCGGTCATGGCATGGCTAGGTGGTGTAGGATGGGTTGGATGTTGAGTCGTACTGAAGTATCCGCGTTAGAAGATTTTGCACTAGCTGACCGCGAAGAATAAAGTTGTGTGGGGTGAAGGGCTCGTTTGGGCAAACAAGCAAACGGCCTGTTGTGGTTCGGAAACTTGCTCAACCACGGAAACTCGACTCCAGCAACCCTGGTCGAAAAGAAGTTAAGATCAATTTCCAAAGGCTGGAGTAAGCTAGTACGCCATTCAGTGGTGGCATTCAAGGATTGAGACCTCAACACGACCCTTGATATTTTATACCTGTAGTTCGCAGTAGGAAATGCAAGCAATGCGACCTCTACGGCTTAGGTGCTTGTACAGGCGCATCGCCCTGAAGTTCAGTGGGCGGCGGCCCAGGCATCTCCGCAATATGAGCGTATTTGACTGTGGAGCTCATCTCCTGCCTTTCCAGACCTGGAGAGTACGCTGGAGCCTCCACCGGCTGCGCATGCTCAGCACTTGGTGGCGCCTGATAGCGTGCCTTCTTCTTTTGCGAAGCCCTCCTCGCGAAAAACAGCGCTGCAGCAATTAGTGCCAACCCAGCCAATGCACCAACAACGATCCCTGCAATCGCTCCTCCACTGAGTCCCGTCGACCCCGAGCTTTGCGTATTCGCTGTTGTAGGTGCTGCCGACGCAACGCCAGACGCGGAGGCCTGCGAGGCGGTTGATGTCGCGGACGATGTCGCGGACGCACTCACGCCGACCACGCTCGACGATACGGCGCCCAAAATCTGGGCCAGCTCAACAGGCTTGACATCCGAGTCACCGCTGCAGCAGTCCGTACTAGCGCCACAACACCATTTGGTGCTGTTCTTCGTTCCATCACACGGTGTGATTTTGGCCGTGAGCTCCTCGTCACCAGTCGAGCATACGTTGGCGCATTTCGTTGCTGCATCCTTTTGCCCGTTCTCGGTGCAGTAGTCGACGAACTGCCAACCGTTAGACACCTCGCACATGGAACCAAAGAAAGAGCTGAAACCTACCCATGTCGTTATCCGCTCGCCTTCGTTGCTTGTTATCCGGTTCATGCACAGTCCGTTTGGAAGACATTCGTCTTGCGTATATCCAAGCGAGATATTGCCATACGGCGGATTCGAGCGTGCAAGCGCGCAGCACGTAGTCACCGGCCCGTTCTCAGCAAGACACGGCTGGTAGATATTCCATGCCGGGTCGTCTGGCAGGAAGGTACCATTGGGGAAGCGACATTTGCCCTGCGCAGCTGCGAGAGCAATGAAAGGTGCGATTGATAAGTAGCAGTGGAGATGCATGATAGTCGACACGGCTCGAAAGACAGCAATCGCAGAGCAACTACCCGCGCGCGTATGAAAAGACAGCGAGTACAAGAGAGAAAGAAAAGAGAAGACGGAAGGTCAGCACAGAAATTGAATGCATTGAAAGTGACATACATTATCGCGCTGCACAAGCATAACATTAGGCGCGGACCTTGGGGGCGGAAAACTTAAACATGGTTAGGCCTCCCGCAAACCCGCAAAGTGAAGGCAATCATTGGCCAACGCGCACTCTACACTTCAGCCACGATCCTTCCGCCCATGTCAGACGGCTTGTTCCGCGATATTGCGCGATGGAGTTCGGTCATTAATGGGCCTTGCTACGATGCTCAATTCCCGTCTATACCTCTATCTGCTCCGCCACCTCTGCATCTAACCTTCAAGACTCGAGTCTGACGACTTCGGTCTGACGACCTGCATCTGATGCACTGATCCAAGGCTCATTTCGCAGTGGGCCAGTCGTTGTAGTTCTCATTCACTTCTTCGTACGGCCCGTAATTGACCTTTCCGCCTCGGTCGTTCTTCACAAACGGGACATTTTTTCTGATACGTTCGACGAGATCCTGTTCCTACGGTCAGACAGTACTTCCCAGCTCCCAAGATGACACTCACCGGGTTGTAAATAAACGGTCTTCCAAACGTAATCAAGTCAATCCTACCCTGCTTCACAAGCTCTTCTGCCTCGTCAACGCTATATCCATAATTGACCATCAACTTCGTCCTGCTCCCCTCACACTTCACCAACGGCCCAAACTCATCCAACGGCTCGTACCCCGTAGGCAATTCCATGCCATCGGGTCTCGTCGTGCTGTCCGAGAAATCATCATTCGGCTCACCCTTCGCACAGCCGCGGCGACTCAAATTGACGAACCCGATGCCCTTCCGTACCAGCTCTCGGATCAAGAACGTATACGTCTCGCTCAGCTCAGGATAGGAACACGCAATGTCGGCCACGTTATCGCACGGCGCGATCTTGACCCCGATACGACTCATCGGATACACCGCGGCAATGGCGTCGACGACTTCAAGCAGGAACCGGCACCGATTTGGCGCGCTGCCGCCGTAGACGTCGGTGCGAGTGTTGGAGCGCGTGCACAGGAAGTTGTGGATGAGATAGCCGCCCTGCGCAATGATCTCGACGCCGTCGAATCCAGCGGTTTTGGCGAGCGAGCACGAGGTCGCGTACTGCGCGATCACGTCCACGATGTGGGATGGAGTCATGGCTGTGATGTTGCTGGTGTGTCCTGGGACGCCGGGCAGGAATCGGTATTTGCCTGCTTTGGCTGGAATGGCGGACGGCGCGAGGACGGGGTATGAGGTCTCGAGTAGCATGGGCGCGAGGTCGTTCTGCGCGCGGCCTTCGTGCCACGGCTGGAAGAAGATGGTTCCGCCAACGGAGTGAACGGCCGAGGTGATTGGTTTCCATGCAAGTGCGTGGGAAAGCGAGGTCATGAGGGGCGCGTGAAGCCATTCTGAACCCGTGGGAGAAATGAACGTGCCCTCTGCGACAATGAGGCCTGCACCGTTGCGGGCGCGGTCTGTGTAGTATTGTGTAGCTGCGGAAGTAGGCTTATTGGCGTTTGTGTTGCGATTGCGGGTCATGGAGCCCATGCAGATCCGGTTGCGTAGGGTGAGTGATCGACTGAGTTCGAATGGCTCGAGGAGGTATGGAGCATTCGAAGTCTCTATTCCGATCATCGTGTATGGTAGTACTGCGGAAACTGTTGTGTCGTGGACGATGCGAGTTCTCTAATTGTATGAACCTAGATAAGTGATGTCCTATACTCTTATACTAGAGAGCATTGCAAAGCGATTCTTCAAGGCATTTCGGGTGTTCTATATGTCGCCAATGACTTGTGTCTTGAGGTGAGGCTAAAACCATAGGTATGCTCTCATTGGTCAGTTCTATGACACGCACCTTATTTGATGTCGAGTCTGTTCAGACATTGGCCATAATTACAGCAAGGCGTTGTTACTTGTGTACGGATTCGAGAGCAATTGATGTCTTTTACCTTATTGCACAATCGACAGCCATCCGGGTCGTATATGCGTTGGGAAGAAACATGAGAGGCAAACTGACGTTTCCAAAAATGCTGTGTTGCTGTACGGAAAGTCTGGGCGGCTTCTCCTGAGCTGCTATTCACTAGGCAAATTCCTCGGAGGTATGCTGAGATTCGTTTCAATGTAAGTGTAGAGTCGGTAGAAAGAAGATTGCTTTCCAAGCAGACGGCGTGCTTGGCGCATGGTCAGTGTCTCCGCCAGGCGTTCAAATCTTACCTGACCTCTTCCACTAACGTCAAAAAACCAAAAAATGGTCCGTACACCTTTTCTGTAAAATATGTTGAGCAGGACCCTGTTGCAGGCATGCAATGTGGAATGCTTGCAACTGCCGAACATAGATGCCATCTGAGTACCAGCGATGACGTATCGATCCACCACCAGCGGCGTCTGGACTCTGCAATGCGCGTTCGAGGACTTGACATTCGGCCTGGAGAAAACTGCAAAGCAGCGAAGCCCAGGGTGAAAGGCTTCTGCTAACACCGGTAAAGCCGGCGTCCACGCGGAATGTGGGTGCCCCTAGCTATATCCGTACAAGGCTTTGTATACTCATCTCGTCATAACTACTCCTGGATGGCAGCAGTACATAACGCATGCGCCTGCTTGTTTCCTTCGCGATTGCATTAAACGTAACTCAATTTTCACCATGTCTCTCAAGTACAACAAAGTCCTCGTCCTTGGCGCCACCTCAGGTATCGGCTGGGCCCTGGCCGAGAAGATCGTGCAAGACGGCAAGCAGGTTATCGTCGTTGGGCGGCGACAGGAAAAGCTCGATGAGTTTGCCAATAAACATGGCAAAGACAAGGTCTCGACCAAAGCTTTCGACATCACGAAGCTTGACCAGATCCCCAAGTTTGTTCAGGACATCACCAAGGAGCACCCCGATCTCGACTCGGTGATCCTCAACTCTGGTATACAGCGTGGATTTGACTTTTCTAAGCCCGACACGGTTGACCTGGATGTGCTGGAGCTCGAGTTCCGGACCAACTACCTCTCCTACATGCACCTGACGACTGCGTTCATCCCCTTCCTGCAGAAGAAGGACAACGAGACGAGTCTGATCTATACAACGTCAGGACTGGCTCTCCTCCCTCTCCCGAGATGTCCGAACTACTGCGCCTCCAAGGCCGCGCTGCACCATATGATCCTAGTGATCCGTGAGCAGCTGCGGGCCGGCCCGGGTAACATCAAGGTGATCGAGATCTTCCCGCCGGCTGTGCAGACAGAGCTCCACGACGCGAAGCACCAGCCTGATATCAAGGATGGCGGCAACATTGGCATGCCATTGAGCGAGTTTACGAACGAGACTTGGAAGAAGTTGACGAACGGTGACGAGCAGATTCCAGTTGGGTTTGTTAGCAACGCGTTCGAGAAGTTTGAGAATACGAGGCAGGGCATGTTCCACGACATCATGATGAAGATGCACTAGGTATTGAGGTGGTAGAAGATTCGCAGCGCTCAATGTATGGGGATTAGCAGGAGGGCTCCCGCTTCAGTATGCAACGCGGGCTTCACGAATGTCTGAGGCTCAGTATGCGAAGTGAAGAATGTTGATGTGAGCATGCAATTACTTTTCGCTTCATCGACGTCCGTGTTCCGGTCGTTACACGAGCGTTGCGCAGTCTGCGTGCCGGCACCCGTTTTAGATCGTGGCGCAGCACACAAGGCTGCGAGCTCCTGAGATCCCCACTTTCATGGCTGACCGCGGACGGACAATGCTCACGACCAGCGAAGTTTCAAACAACAACACGACACGCTCACTTCACTTTTGACGTTGCTGTGCCGAGATTGTTGATACCGTCTGTATGTTTTTCTTGCATGTGTGCACCGACTCCATAGCTGAGCAGACTGCAGTAACCTCACACACCACTCCACCATGAGCGCCTTCCAGAATGCGATGATCAACCGGTCGCTGGGCGACATCAAGAACGTACGTCGCTGCGTCGCCGCGATGCAGGGCCTGAATGTTGAAACGTGACCTCCAGAACCTCCAATTCCTGCTCGAGTCCGAAGTCATCAGCAAAGCGCAGCACGATGCCATGCTGCAGCAGCTGCCCACGTCCGCCGAGAACCCAACGCGCGCGCTGCCCTCGGCGCCCGCCCAGCAGGTCACCAGCCAGCTCTCGCAGATGAACCTGCAGCCCACGCCCTCGCACACCCCGACGCCCGCCTCGGAGAAGAAGCAGAACATCGGCTACTACGCCGAGAACCCAGCGCCGCCCGCCTACCCCTCGACGCCCTCTCTGCCCGCCGGCCCTGCCGTCCTCACCCACGCGACCGCCATGTACCAGTACAACGCGCAAGACGCGGGTGACCTCGCGCTGCTCCCCAACGACCGCGTCGCCGTCACCGAGTACATGAACGCCGAGTGGTGGAAGGGCAAGAACGAGCGCACCGGCATGGAGGGCATCTTCCCCGCGTCGTACGTGCGCAAGGAGGAGAAGTCGATGGTGCCGCCGCCCAGCAACTACGGCAACATGCCGCTGGACGTGTCGAATGGCGCGGCGTCGGCCCCCGCGCAGCAGACGCCCGGCGAGCCGAGCAAGTTCGAGCAGGGCGGCAAGAAGTTCGGCAAGAAGCTGGGGAATGCCGCCATCTTCGGTGCAGGTGCGACCATCGGAGGCAAAATTGTGAATGGCATTTTCTGATACTCGCAGGTGCGACTATCGGTGGCAATATTGTCAACTCCATCTTCTAGGGCGTGTTTCACGGACTGTTGCGAGCTTGTTCATGTCTGGCGTTTGGGTGTGGTTTGGGAAGTGAGTGTTTCTTGTTCTTTCCTGCTGATGACCCCGCATGATTCTGACGACTGTCAGATATTTCTTGAGTCAATTGATTCTTTTCCTTCAAGTATGCATGTGTCTTGTTGAAATGGTGCTATACGGCTGCGTCTGCCGAAGCGTGTGTGCAGTTGCAAACGCGACCTCAGCGGGCAAACCTTGGTCTGCAATGACAGACTATGGAATCCGAGCGCTAATCACGGCCCGTAGCTCTCCTCATATTCACCGTCTAGGCATTACCAATGAATGAATGATCATTAACGCATCTTCGTCACAAAAGCTATCTTCTCCAGCTACAAAATAGCCCCTGCACGCCATTACACAGCTCTCCAGAACCATCTCCTCAGCACGCTCCTGCGTGCATGACAAGCCAACAAGAATCACTCCGACAATCTTGCATACAATGCAATGCGTCCGTACCTCTCTACCAGGTCTCCAGATTCAAGCTATACAATGAATGCCTCTCGCGCCCGCCGCCGCGCATACACCGCCCACGCCCTGGTCCTCTTCGACGCCTACGGCATCCTTCTCTCCTCGGGCATCTGGCTCGAATACCACTTCACTACTCTCCATCCCACCACCCCACTCGTCGCGCTCTCAACCATTGCCGCGGCGCAGATCGCATGTCTCGGTCTGGCTATCGGCATATCGACACGTCTGCACGCCCGCTCACCTCACTACTGGCGGCGGATGATGGCCACCGGCGCGCTGCTAGTCTGCGGCGCGTATGTCGCTCTTCTGACCAACACTGACAACGACGTCCGGGCGCTGGTGCTGTGGCAGGGCGCGCTGACTGGCCTGGGTGTTGGAGTCTTGTGCGCCACATCTCTGCGGGTGCTGAGCACGCACTATCGACACGACATCACCGCCGCGTCGAGGGTCTGTGTTGCCGCGGGCTTCGGAGGCGCGGGCATTTATACGGTGGTAATGTGGTGCTGTCTCCGTGCGGAGAGAGCAAGACTGGGGTATGGGTCGGCGCTCCTCCTGCTCGGAGCAACGCTGCTTCCCGCGATATGGCTTACGGGACCGAGCAGTGAAGACGAAGTGAAATCCTGGTCTTCAACGCCACGGGACCCGCTTTCCCGCGATGCATGCCGCACACCACTCACCCTCCTCGCTCAGCCTCTCATTCTCACTTTCTCGTTGATCCCGCCCCTCTACCTTCCCCTCCTACTCGCGCGCCATCCCGGCCCGTACCGCGCAGACACTGGCGTCTACACACTACTCGCCATCCACGGCACCGCAGGACTCGCCTCCGCATTCGTGCCGCGTGTACCTTCGATCCGTCTCTCGGCTTGTTTGTTGTGCGGCGCCGCAAGCGTGCTCAGTGGGACTGCGATTATCCCGCTTATCTGGATGTTCGGAGTCGAGGTCACCGTGCCCTGTGCGGTGGTGTACGGTGCTGGGTTGGGGACCGTGTGTACACTGTGGATGACGATGTTGATGGAATGTGGCAATGGTGTTGCGATGGGACGAGTGGGATGGCTGAGTGCGTTTGCACTGGTTCTTGGGTTATGTACTGGTGGGGCAGTCGTAGGCGTTGCGGCGGTGTTGCAGGGGTGCAAGAAGGGTGTTGGGATCACATTGGGTGCTTTGGCTGGGTGTTTGATTCTTTCAGGTCTGGGTTTTGGTATTGGGGGTGTTGTAAGGCACTGGAAAAGGCGGTAGTGCATGTTGAGATGGTAAGCTGGCTTTCGCCTTTTTTAGATTCAACTTGCAAAGGTCTAGATGTGACTGCGAAAATGGAGACAGCACCCTGTCTCAATACTTTGCTTGCCCTTGTTGTTCTTCTTGGTATCAATTTTGGCCAGCTAAAGCTGACCCATTACTCTTTGATGTTTTGTTACCCAAACGCCGCGCTATGCATAAGAGAAAGCCTACTTTCGCAGGCTGGAGAAGTCCTTGAGAACGTGCGCCATATGCGTGTTTGTGACCCTACCATTCTTGCGGGGCGCACGCTTCTTCTTCGGCTTCGGGGTGTTGTCCACGATCACACGCGGTGCGGTGGCGACATTCAGACCAACGTTGAGCAGCGTGTTGCGCATGTCGTCGGGGTTCGCGGGGATGGCGATCTTGTGCCAGTCGCTGATGAACTGCGTATCCATGTCGTGCATGAGCGACGGATCGTTGTCCCACACTGTCTTTGGTACGCCGTCCTTTGTCTCTTTCAGCAGGATGAGCTTCTTCTCCGCCATGGGCTTGATCTCTGTCGCTACTTCCGGCCAGCCGTCCTTGAGCGCCTTGATTGTGACTCCCTGCGCCGACTTCTGTGCCTGCAGGTAGGCCTTGAGCTGCGACGGGTTCGAGATGGGCAGCCTGGGCTTGTAGTGGTACATGCCTGTGGCGTGGTCGAAGCCAATCCGGTTCTCCGGTGAAGTGGAGTGGAAGAGCTGGCGCAGCTGCTTCCAATTCGGCTGATCCTCCCTGACGTTGAGATACTTCATGATGTCCTCGAACGGGACACGCTTCAGATTCTCCCTCAGATAGTCGCGAGCATAGCCGAACTGCGTATAGACGTGCTCGCCGGTGCCCACGTCCGTTGGCTGCGAGTAGACCTGCTGAGGGCCATCTCGCTTGCGCTTGGCCCCATTCGCGGACGAGTTGGACGGCGTGGGCGAGGGCGCGGCGACATTGAGGAACGACATGGCGACGATGGGGAAAGTCACGGTCGAAGCGGAGCGAGGATCCTTTGCGTGTGCAGCGTCTAGTAAAAGGGTCGCACAGTGTCGAAGGACTACAAAGGTGAGAGCGTGGGCGATGCGGCAGAAAGAGAGTGGGCGATGTGGTAGAAAGAGAGGAGCCGGCGTGGGTCGACCGAAGTACGTGAATGCTGAGGTGAGGCTCAAGGCAGCGATGATGCAGCCGGGCTTGGCCCGTGCACGCTAGCGCGCGCAGCGTCAAACAAACGGAAGCTCTGCGCGACACTCGAGCTCTCACCAACGCGACTTCATTGTCCGCGCCGTCCGTTCGACTCTCCTTTGTTTCTCTTTTCGCGCGCCAACACCACAAGCCCTCGACCATGTGTTGAGCCTGGCGACAATCCACACAACCACCCACCATGGCGGCCGCCGCTGTCGACGTTGGCTACATTGCCGCGTCTTACGAGATACCGGAGCCGACGCTACTATCACTACTGTCAGAGCCTACAGTCGAGCTGGTGCAATCGCTGCTGGTACAGATCGAGGCGAAAGCACGCGAACATGACGATCTCAAGTCGGAGAAGATCAAGGTCGATGTTGAGCTTGAGGCAGCGGTGCAGGCTGGAGACTCCCGCGCGCGCTCGTTGAAGGCCGCAGCAGACAAGGCGCAGAAGGAGACGGAGCAGCTGCAGCAGAAGCTGGCGCGGGAAGGTGCGCACCAGCCCAGATCGATTGAGGAAAGAGCGTCCACTAACGTGACTTCCATAGAACTCGCTCGCCAACAGATCGAGAAGGAACTGCACGACCTCAAGAACTCGTCGACGAGCTCCACATCCGAGGTGCAGGTCCTCCAATCGCGCATCAAAGCCCTCGAGTCCCAGAATCGCGACACATTGGCAATGCACGAGGCTAAGGGTGTAGCCCACGACCGCCTGGCCAAGGAATTGTCAGAGCAGCACCAGAAATACGTCGACCTGCGCAAACAGCTGTCAGCCCTCGAGGAGAGCAAGCAGCAGCTTGAAAACGCCGCCGCTAACGTCAAGTTCCGCGAGACGAATTTCCAACAGGAGATCGAGCTCCTACGCAAGAACAACGAGTGGTTCGAGGGTGAGCTGAAGACACGTTCTAATGATCAGACCAAGTACCGCAAAGAGAAGAATGCACAGGTCTCTGAACTGCAGCGCGCCAACGCAGAGGCCTCTGAGACGATCGACACTCTTCGCCGCACCGAGACAACCCTGCGCCAACACATCGAAAAGCTTGAGCAGACAGTCGACGAATCCCGCGTACGAATCGAGCGACTTGAGGACGAAGCGACACAGAACCAGGCCTCTTTCCGCAACGAACTTGACAGCGCACGCCGACTGGCAACGCTTCATCAGGAAAGCGCCGAGCTAGTCAAGGGCCGCCTACAGCAGTTGCAAGCTGAGCTCGAACAGACCAACGAAGATGCTGCGCGGGAAATAGGCCAACTCCAGGCTGAAGTCGAGTCGGAACGGAACAAGGTTGCAGAAGCCGAGGGCCGTATTGCAGAGCTGGAGACTGGACAGGAGAATCTGCTAGCTCAGATTTCTGAGCTTGAGAATTCTGCCCGCATGCCTGCTACACCTCGACGCCCCATGAATGGTGCCTTCGAGACGCCCGGAAGGGCAGGCTCACCCGCAGTCTTCTCGCCTGGCGGCTCGCGTCTGAAGGGCAACATGTCGGTCACTCAACTGTACTCGGAGAACATGCAGCTGAAGTCTGAGCTTCGTACACTACGCGAAAAGAATGAGGAGAAGGATGCAGCAATGAACGAGATGATTGAGTCACTGGAGCAGGCGCAACCGGAGATCGAGGAGCTACGCAAGGAGAACGAAACGCTGGCAAATCAGACCACCGAAATCAGCGACCTCTTGGACGAGGCCACAGCGGATAGGGAAGCAGCAAGGAAGGATGCACGCAAGGCTATTGGCGATCTGGAAGGTGCCCATCGCGAACTCAATGTACTCCGTCAGCAGCTGCAGGATACCGTCACGCAGATGCAGTACTTGCTCTGGCGACAAGAGGCTGCGGAGCGGGGCTTGGAGTCGCTCACACCTGAACAGCAAGAGCGTGTCAGGTATGCTGCTGCAACCCCCGACCACATGCCGGATAGCCAGATCGACGACACCACGGCAACTGGTCGTCTCATTACTCAGCACCTCATCCTGTACAGGGATATTCAGTCCTGCACACGGAAGAACCAGGAACTTCTAGCAACCATTCGAACGGTTGCAGAGACCTTCGAAGGACAGGAGGCTCGGGACAAGGCTGCGCAGCACGAGAAAGACGAGCAAGAATTGGAGCAACTGCGCGGGCGCGTAGCTGAGCAAGAGGATCAGATCCAGTCACTTGATCTCCGACTGAAGAGCGTCACAAAGGAGCGGGAAATGTACCGTCGCATCACGACAAACCGACAACATCACCTGAACGCTGATGGCACCCCTGACTTCGGACAATCCTTTGATAGCCGTGCTGGTTTCGCAACACCACCACCCGGAGGATCGATGCGCATGGATCAAACACCTCACTCGAAGGAGGTTGCAGGCTACGAGAAGTTGATCAAGGATCTCCAGTCTCACCTGGACCTCTTGCGGGAAGAGAATGCCACAGATCGTGCAACCCTCAAGCAGCAGGTTGACAGTCTGACCAAGGAAAGCAACCAACTCCAGAGCGACAAGCTGCGGCTTGAAAACAATGTCCGACGTGAGCATGATCGCTACGAAACTCTGGAGGGCAACATGAAGTTGCTTCAGTCTGAGAAGACTGCTCTGCAGGAACGCTACGCTGCAATCCAGGATGCTCTTGCTAAGCAAGACGAGAAGGTCGACAAGGCGCAACAGGAAGCTTTCGATGCCGCCGCGCGGGCTGAGGGACTCGATCGTGAGATCGTCAATCTCAAAGCTTCGCAAACCATGTGGAAGACAATTGAAGCGCGACTCACTGAGCGCAACAAGGAACTCACCGACGAGCGTGATCGCCTCAGCAAGATGGTCACAGATGTACAGAGCCTGCGAAACGAGCAAGAACTGTCGAATGCAGAGAACCGCCGCCGCCTCCAGGATCGTGTCGATGCGCTCGAGGCGGATTTAAATGTAACGCAGCGGAAACTCGAGGACGAAGTTTCGGAGCACAAGAAAACCACACAACAGCGCGATTACGAGCGCACAGATGCCCAGCGACGCATTGATGATATAATCAAGGCCAAGAATGAAGCCGACGTCAAGTATGCATCAGCAAACACAGCTCGTCAACAGCTTGAACAGCGCGTCACTGAACTGCAATCGCAGCTTCATACTGCGGAGGAACGCGTACAGTCTCTTCGTCCTCGCCAGGCCAACGGTGGACAGGAGAATGAGGAACCAGCGAACCGCGAAGAGGAGCTGGAGGCCCAGGTTGCTGAGCTTCAGAGGAAGATTGAGCGCAAGCAAGAGGATCTCGAGGTTGCCAATGGTCAAATCGAGACGTTCCAGGCCATCTCACAGGAGGCTGATGATCAATTGCGTAGCCAGCTTGAAACTCATGAGCAGTACGAGCAGGAGATGACCAGAACCCAGGAAGAGAAGGACGCAACCATCGCTGATCTCCAGCAGCGTGTCGACGAAATTTCGTCTGAACTCGCCACCTCGAACACGGAGCTGACCGAGCTTCGTGGCCAACACGAACAGGAGACCTTGCGCCTTACTCAACAAAAGGACGTTTTGGAAACCGAGATCGCACGTCTCAAGGACGACGTCACAGATTACAAGGCGGAAGTCGAGAACCAGGCACAGCTGGTGGCTTCTCAGGCTGAGATCGCCACTCGCGCTCAGCAAGACTACGAGCACGAGCTCGCGAAGCACGGCGAGACCATGAAGAGTTTGCGCAACCTCCGAGATGAACACAATGAGCTGAAGACCGAGATTGCGCAATTCAAGGCGCAGGCTGAAGCTGCTCAAGCTACACTGGCCCAGAACGAAGAGCACTGGACCACCACTCGTGAGCAGTTCGAAAGTCAGATCGCTGAGGCCCAGAGGAACTACGACGGTGCGAAGCAGCACAACAAGACGCTCCTCCGCCAGTTCGACGACTACAAGGCGCAGATCGAGGCACTCAAGAGCAATCGTGCTGCTGCTGCAGGTGCCGCAGAGAACTCTTCATCAGACTCAAGCGGTCTTCAGGAGATTAACGACTATCTCCGTCGCGAAAAGGAGATTCTAGAGGTACAGCTTAACCTTAAAGACCAGGAAGTCAAGCGACAAGAGCAACAGCTCAACCACTTCCAAACTCAACTGGATCAGGCACGCGAGAAGCTCATCGCCGAACAGACCAAAGCTCAACAGGGTGGCAGCAACTTGCAAAACCTTCAAACTCAGATTGAACAGCTCAACGTGTACCGAGAGAGCACGACCACATTACGCAACGAGAACCGCCGTATCGAAGCTCAGCTTGCGGAAAAGAACACGGAGATGGAGGCCTTGCAGAGCCAATTAGAGCCTCTGCAAATTCGCGTCACCGAGCTGGAAGGCGAGATCGAGCTGCAACAGGGACACCTGAAGGCTGTTGAAGAAGATCGTGACCGCTGGCAGAAGCGACACCAGGATGTGCTCCAGCGGTACGACCGCATCGATCCGAAGGAGCTCGAGGATCTCAAGCAGCAGATCGAGACCCTGCAGTCGGAGCGTGATCAGGCCGTTGGGCAAGTCACAGCCCTCGACGATCAGATCGCCAGTTTGAATGAGAAGGCTCAATCCGCAGAAGGCGCACAGGCGGCAGACAAGGACGAGGCTGTAAATGCTGCAGTCAGGGCAGCCAGACAGGATGCGAAGGAAAGATTCAACAAGCTTCATGGAGAAAAGATGGCAGTTGTGCGCGCGGAAGTGGCAGCTGTCAAGGAAGAGCGAAATCAGGTGCAAGAGCAGCTTGCATCTGTCCAGCAAGAGTTGGATGCTGCCCGCCAACAAGCTGCATCTACCGAAAACGCCAGTACTCAGTCGCAGGAGCAGCTGACATCACTTCAACAACAGTTGGACGAATTCAAAACCCAACTGACCGCGGCCCAGCAAGAGTTGGAGAGCACCAAGACCGCTCGTGATGAGGCAATCGCTCGCGCCGATGCTGCCGGCAGTGCGAACGCTGACGCCACCATGGGTGAGGAGGGCCAGATCAATGAGAACGATCCTGCACCTCTCCAGCAAGAAGTTTCGCGGCTCAAGGCTCTGGTGACGGAGGCAGAAAATAAAGAAAAGGCTGCTTCCAATGCAGCTGCCGGCCTTCAGGTCCAACTAGGCTTCATCAAAGACCGAGTCTCCGAACTTGAGCAGAAGGAGGTATGTTGCGTGACCACACCAAAGCGCGATAGACGACTAATGCGGACGCAGGCCGAAGACAAGACCCGCATTGTCAAGCTTGAGGCCGATCTCAAGGCAGCCCAGTCTGCTGCTCCCGCCACTTCGGCACCCGCTGAAGAGCAGACTGCGCAGACACAGACGACACCTGCGCCCGTGGAGTCATCAGCGAACGCTGTGTCGTCTGAAGAGGTCGATACGCTCAAGGAAGAGCTTGCTGCAGCACGCAAGGAGGTCGAGGATCTTCGCACCCGAGCAGAAGCTGCAGAGGCTGCGGCAAGCAATGCCACCAACGCGCCACAGGCTGAGGCCCGGCCAGACACAGAACAACTAGACGCTACCAAGGCACAACTGGAGGAACGAGAAGCCAAGGTCGCTGAACTTGAAGCTGCTCTCCAGCAGCGAGAGGCTATTCTTGATGCGCGCGAAGCCAAGATCTCGAATCGGGAGAGCAAGGCTCAGGATTTGCGCGAGCAGGCCAACAATAAGATTCGCTCGATCAGGCAGCAGACTGATGAGGAGAAGGCGAAGCTGACTGCCGAGATCGAGCAGCTCAAGAAGCTGGTTGGTGCTGGTGCCACAGCAACGCCGGATACTCCCAAGGCAGCAGCAGCGGAAACTCCAGTCAAGACGGAGCCAATCTCGTGGCCGGACGCAACCCAGGATCAGATCAGGGCCTGGATCAATTCGAACAAGGAGGCGAAGCAGGTGCTTCAGCTGATCGTCAACAGGTACAAGAATCCTCTGGAGAAGGAGGTTGAGGCTCTGAAGAAGAAGATTGAGGAGTTAACCAACGAGCTCGAGGCTTATAAGTCCGCCGGAAAGCCATCTGGCGCTACCGATCAGAACGCCGCCGACAATCATGCTGCTGATTTGGCCATTGCTAAGGCTGAGCACGAAGCAAACCTCAAAACTCAGCTTGAGGCACTAGAAGCTCGCATGACCAAGCAGGCTGAGTTGAAGATGAAGTTGACCAAGGGTCAGCTCTCCGCGCTCAGGGTCAAGTGGGCGGTATTCGAGAAGGCCGCCAAGGAAACACCAACCAAGGAAGTCGCAAAGGTCTTCGAGGAGGCGAAGGCTGCCAAGGACACAGCGCCAGCTACGGCGGCTGCACCCGCAGCAGCACAGGTGCCGGCAGGCGGCATTCCACGACCAGCTTCTGCACTTGGTTTGCAAGCACCTGTTTCAGTTCAGACAAATGGTGCGCCCACTCAACCAAACCCCTTCCAGCAGGCAGCTCAGAACACAGGTGCGAGCACTACACCGAATCCTTTCGCTCAAGCTCCACGTGGCATCCCTGCACCTGGCGCCGCCGATCAAGGTCAGGCTACTCCCGGTCAACAACCTCAGCAACAACAGGCTGGTCGAGGTCTAGGCACAGCACCTGGTGCATTGAAGAATATCATCGGTGCTGCTCAATCTGGCATCCCCCGAAGCGGCATCCCCCAACCTGGGAGCGGTATCCCTCAGCCTGGCGGTCGTGGAGTAGGTCGTGGTGGATCACAGAACTCGGCGCAGAGCGGCATCGGACGTGGTGGCGCTGCCGCCCGCGGCAATCGTGGCGGGCGAGGAGGCCAGAGCCAGAACAACAGCCCCAGGACAAGCCTGAATCCTGGCGCAAACAACTTCCAGCCTGGTCAGAATGCAGGTCAGAAACGCAATGCTGATGGCGAAGCAGACGGCAGCGGTGCGCGAGGCAACAAACGCCCGAGGGGCGGTCGAGGGGGTCAGGGTGGCCGGGGCGGCCAGGGCAGTGGTGAAGGTGCCGGTGGTGCACCTGCCGCTACGGAGTAGTATTCGAGCGGGATACAGCGCAGGATGATGTAAAAGAATGTGTTTTATGGCATGGTTAGCGGGCTGCATTTGCTTTCGTATGTTCGGGGGATGACGCCGTTATTCGTGCGGTTCTGCACGATGTAAAGGGACACGGTGGAGTATGTGAATTCAATCAGGCTTCGGAGAGGTCGATGTACAATATGCGACTGATCCTTCCTTCCAGTGGGTACTCGCAACGTGATCCTTGTCCACGGAGTGTGAGGCGTGCTAGCCTGACCGTCAGGATAGCGTACCGTAGTACACTTTCTGACACGTAGCGTGAAATCTGCTGCGGTCGATGAGAGTTTGAAACCTTCCTCATTTGGCCCTTCATAGGACTCGCGCGACCTTGGTCGTTGACTTCGTGCATTTTTAACTTTCTCTCTCGGCGCAATTGAGTGCTCTACCCTATATTCCTCTGGCTATTTTTTAACGCAACAGACATCACAACTTAAAGCCTTCTGCTCCACGTGCCTTAGACGCAGCGCGCATATGTGAGCCAGCCTCAGCCCTAGGAGGTTTTGGATGTCACAACATTTCTCATCTTCAGAGGCGTGTATTCGCGCGTATGCAGACGTTTCGATATCTGCCGCTACAGAGTCTCAAAAATCAAACTGTTGGAAGATATGTTCCGGAGGGAAGTGGTCCACCGGCTCCTAAGTCTGCCGTCCTTGCGTCCTGGAACTGACCCCAGCTCCCTGGTAGAGCTTATCGCTTATATAGACGAGCAGCCCACTGGCTTTTCTCCTCCATCTCTCCAAAACGAGAAGCCAGCCGTTTAGAGGCTTTGCTTTGCTGCCTTTTCAAAGTATTCTTAGGCCGTGGAATGTCCCTCAACAATGTCGCGCCGCCGATCTTATGCTTTGCTCTGTGGCTAGAAAGTGCTCATGCTGCTTTCGCATGTCTATGGGCTTGAGCAGATTTGCTCGATATTCAAAACTGACCTTCCATTATTTCATGGACTGTTGCTGCTGCCCAAAGCCTTGTTCGAAATGACTCATGGGTCTGCTGCAACAATCGGAAATCGGATTCGACATGTTTTCGCCTTTCTAATTTAGAGTTCAATGACTGAGTGACCTTGGAATCTGGCTGTGTTTCTCTGCTTACTACTTCAAGGTGCAATTCTGACTGGATGCCGTCTTTGAAGTACTCTTGGGAACGCACTGACATGTAGAGCCTCGCTCTTCGTCTTTCAAGATCAAGGCATGTCATTCTATGCTTGGACCTGGAAACAGATAACAAGAAGATTTATGTCTTGCTGGCGAATTCCCGCTCCCAACGTTATTCTCCGTCCGAAGGCACTGTCCCATCTTGTTCTGTTGCCTGATGAGTGTCGTTCGCTTGGCCATGTGACCCATAATATGAGCGCAGTTGCAGCAAATCTTCCTCTTGTCGCGAGCGCTGTTCGCCACCTATGATCCAAGCAGCGACGCGGTCACCAAATTCCACAGTATCAAAGTCCCAATCGTCGTCCTGGATGCTTAAGTTGTGAAACTGTCCCGACAGCTTCAGATTATCTAGATCAGTTGACGCACCGACGCTCCTAAAGACATCCTGCCAGCATGGTTGTGCTGATATCTCGTGGTCTCGAAGACGTTGAAGCCATATAGCGTGAAGCCTGAGGTCTCGTAGCGTTGACGAATGTCTGCTAATCAGAGAGATCAGCGCCTCTGGAGTCGAACTGAAATGCGCCAGAGACAATTTGCGAAGCCTCTGCCAGGTCAGGGGACCTCCCAATCCCGTTTGAATAGGAGTGAAGGGCATGTGAGCCCCAAAATAGTCGTGTGTATTTGGAAGCGCGTCGGAAGCAATCGTCGACTCGATCGCGACAGGATTGCCTGTGTGGAAACGGACTTCGAGACCCTCCAGATCGGGTAACCCACCGAGATCCTGGTGGAAACACCGTGGAAATTTACTTGCGAACCACCGTTTGGGGGAAGGACCAATTCTCATCTTGAAGCTGGTCACACCAGGGTTCCTGGCAAGGTTCGCCGCACGCGACCAGATGTAGTCTTCTGCTTTGAGACCGTCGAGTCGCCATTTGGTTATGTTGGTGGTAATAGAGGACCGATAAGCTTGCGAATGAAGCATGAGGACATTGGACGTACGCGAGAGGGAGTCGCCTCGCCACGCGCTCAGTGGCCTGGTGATGGGTAACCTTGCATCCTGGTGCATTGGGTGCACATGGCCATGGTTCAGTTGGAATGCACCTCTGATAATTCGAAATTTCCGTAAATTGGGCCATCGCATATTTCCCTTGCGGACGTCTTCGGTCACAGCCTTTTCCTCCTCCAAACGTGTAAGGTAAGCCTCCCAAAGATGTCGGCTCTCAGCAAGCTCTTTGTACAGGGCTGCTTGAGCGGGATCATTGTTCACCAGAGTAAAGTAATTCGCCTGCGAGTGACAATATCTGGTCCACTCATGCCAGTCCCTGACGCTGGTCCCTATCCTCCAGAGGGTGATGTCTACGATCAGTGTCCGCACAAGTCTGGATAGTTGCTCGTGCTGATTGATACTTCTGAACGCAGTCCAACTGGCAACAGAAGTTCGCAGTACAATGGTTTCGAAAAGTTTCGGCCTCCCTGCACGTGCAAGTGTCTTGCTTGCTAGGCAGAAGTTTGGGAGGTCCTGGAAGTGGATATGTTGCGCAATAGTCAGGTAGATCTCGAGTGGAAGGAACGGCACAAATCCATCGCCGTATGGTACCGATTCTGCCATAGTCTAGGGTCTCCGTTGAGATGTTAGGGCGCACGATTATCGTGGGTCGATTGCGTGGTGCTGGTACGAGTTCTGACCCATCCAGCACCCCTGCACGTGTTTTAGCGCGACTCACTAGCGTCATTTTGTGTAGTCTTTGTCCTTCGTCCTTCGTCGTGCTTTATCGTCCTTTTCAAAACAGAAGACCGATAATGACGAGATCGATTGTGGATACGATCAAGGTTCATCAAGTCTCGTGACTTTTCGACTAATGATCTTCGTCAATCATTTGCTAAACCCATTGGAGCTCATCTTCTTTGGCTTCTCTGTCTGTCTCACTGTCGTCATAGAGGAGCGTCGTCGCCAAGTGTCGTCAAGCACAATTGCACGCCGCCTTGTGACTGACGTAGCGCACATAGCGCTCGGCTCGCTAGAAGCAAGCTATAGTGATAAGCCGTCTGATGAGCTGGCTGATGATGTGTTGTTCGAGATCATTGTTGCGCGGCAAAAGACGGGGCAGGGGTGGGACCGGGTCAAGGACTGGAAGATGATGGAGAGGAGGCTGAAGGGTGTGAATGAGTATGAGATTGAGAGCTTTTGGCCAATGCGATTCAGATCTACAAAGATTGTGCCGTAAAGGGAGGATCGAAGGAAAAGTGTTCCCGCCGGCGCAAAAGAAAAGTCTCCAGAGGAGGCTCATTTCTACTCAACATAAGGACGCGATGTGATTCATGACCCACTTTAGTTCAAGACAGATGCCGAGGACAGGTATGTGGCGGCATATATCCGAGCAAGCAATGTATACTCTCCTGGGGCTCAACGACACGAGGACGACACTTATGTTGAAGAGTGATATGATATCATGCCTCATTGATGCACGTCTACCTTCCGAACTCTAAAGATTTATGCCATAAACGCCGAACATGCTGATAAAGACCGGCCCAAAATATTCTTAGTCCACTACTGCAGCAGCGGATCACGGAAGTGCTTCTGGTTGTTGCCCCTCTTCTCATTGCCAGCCTGATACCTGTTCCTCGCGCGATCGGCCTGCTTCTGCTGCCTCTTCTCCAGCTTAGCAACCTCCTTCTTCTTCTCGTCGCTAACACCAATCATGCCCAGACCGCCGTTGGCACGAGTAACAACCTGGCGGCCACCGCGACCGCGCTCCTCGCCATCGGCCATTTCGGCGTCGCCGTCTTCGTCGTTCTCTGGGGCGGTGAGGCGGCGCTGTGCGTTCTCCATGCGCTCGGCCACACCGGGGTAATTGCGCAAATTCTGCCTGTAGTACTTGTTGAGGGACCTATGGCCAGCTGTTCGGCCGGAGGGAAGGTGCAGCTCGTACTCGTCGTGATAGACAGCGGTGGGTGTAGCGTGTGCGTGAGAGTGGAAGCCATCTACAGCCCGGTGAGGACGAGGGTCGGCGTGGTTGTGGTGTCTTGACTTGTGCAGGCCCTTGTGACGGTGGGAGCGGTCGATGGGTACGGCACCGATCTCATCTGTGGGTACGCTCGAGACTGTGCTATCTGTCTCCCAGCCCTCGTCACCCTCTCCGCTGGACATGTCCTCGTCGTCTTCTGTAGTGGTCTTGGCTTCACGCCTCGCTCCAAGCTTGACTCCACCTCCTGTTGTCGATGAGGAGTCGTCTGACGCCTCGGCCTCATCTTGCATCTCGTCAAATTGGGCCTGATCGTCGTAGGTGCTGCTGAAGTCATAGAACTCGCCAATCTCGACGAGCTCCTCATCCTCTTCGAAAGCAATCATGCAGTGACCGCGGTCGCGCATATGTGTCTGGATACCGGATGCTGTATGTACTGCCTTGTGGCATTTCAAGCAGGCATGCTGCTCGTGGATCTTGCTGTGAAGGTACTTGAGCAGACCCTCCTGGTCTGACAAGAAGTCCTTCTCTGGGATAAACATGCCGTGGTAGCGGCCCATGTGGTGAATGTTCAGGGCCGTTGTCGGCGACTTGTAGTTGCAGAACAAGCAATCTTGTAGAGGGTCGGTAATGATCTTGGGTGTGGCAACTGAGCTTCGGTCGTCCTCTGTCGAAGCCTCCTCTGTGACACTGTCCTCCAAGTTGGCGCTCTTCAGACCAGATGTAACGTCTGCGACGTCCCTGTCGCCAGCTGTCGTAGCCTCAGACTCTGCCATAGACTCGCCCAAAGAGAACGCCGAGCTCATGACCGAGCCGTTCACAGACACGGCGTCGTCGTTCTGCCCACCCCTCGCCGCTTTCATAAGGTTTGTGCGGTGCTTCTGACTGTTCAAGTGGTTGGCGTAGGCATTTTCGCTGAAGTATGTCTTCTGGCAAGCGGCGCAAGATTTCTCGAAAGATGCCCTGGCGGCGGAAGCGGCGGCCGAGGCCTTGTTCGCAAGGACCTTTTCGGTGAAGATCTCAGAAGAGAGCGGAGGCAGGGAGGCGACTCTGCGCTTGAGGTTGTAGCGGTGCCAGTCGGTCTGCATATGCGCCCGCTGCAGCTCGCCTGAACGAAAGGCGACCTGACATGTGTTGCAGGTGAAAGGGTGAGTGGACTGGATGTTGGCCTGGGTAGGCACCTGCTGGGACGCCATGTTGCTGGCTCGTGAAGGTATGTAGCTGCGCTGTAAAGTTGTCAAAGCGAGCGCTGGTGGTGGTCGCAGAGGGGAAATGGAAGAATAATTGACTAGCAAGTGGGGGTTGTGCGGAACGGTTTTTGAGGCGTCTATGACTGGCCGAGGAGGCAAAATCTCTGATACTGGAGGCTCGGTTGAGCTGCGATTAGGAAGCAAGTGCAAACTATCTAATTCTTATCAAGGAATGGTCTACCACGGCGAAAATCGTGGAATCGCACGAAGTGAGCCCTTGCGGCGGCGAAACGTCGAACGTCCAGATTGCGCCGCCAATGACGTTTGCGCTGTTGCCAAGCCCCACCCCTGTCGTCTCCATGGCCCCTGCCTCGGATCGCAGCCGCATGGCAGCTGCGGGAGCTATGTGCAGCCCTACGGCTTCTGTCTAGCTGCGCAATGCGGTACACAGTATTACCGTTGCTGCAGCATACACACGAACAGTACCTCTACGCTCCCTCTATGATATGACCTCGTCGGAAGGAGGGCCTCAGCGCCCTCGAGACGAACCTCGCTCGTTGCCCTGCACCAGCACAGCGTCGTCCGATGTGCGGTCAACCAGTCGAAAAGACTCCCCACATCCACTGGAGCGCCGTCTTAGCAATGTGATCGACGTGCAGGATCCTGCCAGAATCATAGAATGCTCACAACTAGAGAGACAGCGCAAGTTCCAGTATCTCGTGCGCCGGTACGTCTGGGTGACACTCGTCAACGTCCTTTGATTATGCATGCTCATATATGCGCAGGTACCTGTCACAGATCCTCTATGGCTGTAAGAGCGCCTACTGTGATACCACAACATGTTTCTCACGCAACAAGCGCGGCGTTTCTAAGCCCTATCGACCACCGACCCTGCTCACCGCACGAGCCTTAGCCCATTTCCTCGCCAGCCAGAGCAATCCCTACCGTGGACTATGCCCTCATGAGCTCAAGGTTGCCCCGGGTTCACTTGAGATCGAAGGCGCTGTTGATCTGAGCTATGCCAGTGGGTCTCATGACAACAAGGATCATGCGCAACAGGTTGGGAGGGCCAGGACAACGCATGCTGTGGCACGTGCTATCGACGGTCGACATCAGGCAAAGAAGGACACGAAGTCAATTGGGCAGAACCTATACGATAGTGTTTCTCTGATCTACTCGTACTCGAAGTCGATACCAAGCCCTCGCCAGGCCTTGGAGACACTGCGCGCCTCGAGCGATGACACGCAACAAGACGAACGCGCAGGCCGTACAAACGAGTCAGCCGTCACAGAACTTGCCAACACTACGCCGGCCATCGCGAGACAATCTTCACAGCAGAACCTGCGTACGCAAAGTCAGGCACAGGCAGCTCGAGATCCACCTCAAGTGCTCAGTAATGGTCAGCACATTCACAAGGTGCCCTACCGACCTACTGCTCCAGATCAGTTTCAAGCCGCGAAGAACTCGCCCGCTTTGTTCCACGATAATACGATGGACGCGCCGAAGATGTTAATAAAAAAGACTGGCAGGAAGTCGTTCACGCTCGGAGGCTCGATCCCCTTGGCGGGACCCAAGAGGGAATCAAGGACCTCAGCTCCTCAAGAGAAGGTTGCGAAGCCAAGACATGACAATCAGATATCCATTCCTATCGTCACAAGTCTGAATTGCGAGGTCCTGGATCAGTTGAAACACGAGGCGCACATACGTCAGGATATCGGATTACCAGTCGAGTCGTCCTTGGATCAAATCACATTGACTAGCTCCTCGCAGTCTTTTGTCGATCGGTCTTTGTTCTACACGCTCAGTAATACGGAAACTCTACTACATTCCTTCAGGGAGTCGAGCGAATCCTTTCAGGACTCGCCACTTCCACACTTGAACTCTGCTCGGCTTGCACACTCATTCAGAGACTGGAGCCAACGCAACGGAGCTCTGATATTCGATAGTCTTTCGGTCGCTGTCGACGCTCTGTTCACTCGACCACCATCATTAGGCCTTCCGAGCGCTGCTGAGAGCAAACCTGCGCCAAGCGTCTCGACCGTCAGTGCCCTAAATTCCCACAGGCCTTCTTCTCAGTCACGGTATCTTGACAATTATGAGGCAGCTCACATTGTGATGATATGTATCCATGCCCTGACATCTCATGTGCCTGTCGGCTGGCCGCGATCATGGGCCCAATTGCGCAGCCTCCGCTCCTGGGGTGTCATCGTTCCTAGCGCTCGAGCAGACGCCGACAATTTCGTCGATCCATATGTCAACATTATCGATGCATTCGAGTACGAGCCGGCTAAACGACTTGTCGATCGTCTTCTGAAAGCTGTTGGCGTTCGCACTTGCTTTGAGCATATCCTTGCGGCGATGCAGCGGGATGCCACAGCTACAGGTGCAAATCCTGTCGATTTGAAGGATAGCTTATCGAGCATAATCATTCGACATCTAGCTGTTGTGGAACGCGTAGCTCTTGAGAGCAAGCGCACAATGAAATCAGTCAGCACAGTACCTAAGGAGCCCGGCTGGACGGTTACGGCCACGTTCATTGAGTGGTTGAAGACGACGATCATCACACATTGGAATGGCAAGGTGGAGATCAACAAGTGGTCAAATGTCGGCACTGCCGTGATGCTGCTTCATGAATTTCGTAAGATCATATGTGACGACGCCGGTGAACAGGAACTGACCATCTTAGACGAACACCAGCGCCAACTCAACGTATGGTCTCGTGCGTTCAAGATACCTTATTTGCACGAGCACATGAATGCTGTCGATGACCCGGTTAGATACCTCGATTGGAAAGCGCAGCCCAACACATTACACCTTCTGCAGTACCCAGAACTCCATCCAACCGACTACCTCGTAAAATTCTTCCGCGTCATCAACCTCTCCAGCATGATGGCACAGTATGATCATACTCAGCACACTCATCAGATGATGCGACAGTTCGATCCAGTACTTCGTGAACCGTACCTGTACATTATTAAGAAGCGGTTAAAGGTCACTATGAACGACTACCTCATTCTGGATGTAACTCGGGAGCAGCCGCTGAAAGATACGCTCGATCAACTCTGGAAACAGGAGAGGACCAATCTGCTTAAGCCTCTGAAAATCAAACTCGGCCAACAAGAGGGTGAGGTCGGCCTGGATCACGGAGGTGTAACATACGAGTTCTTCCGTGTCATTCTCAGTGAAGCTTTCGCGCCAGAATACGGTAAGCAGATCAACAAGTATATACGTGATGGCACTGACCTCGGTAGGAATGTTCACAGTCGACTCGAAGACACAGATGACATGGTTTCAACCCGGCTCCCTGGAACCTCTGTGGAAGTTTAAGATGCTCGGCGTGCTGTTCAGCCTCGCGATCTACAACGGCATTACGCTCCCTGTTACTTTTCCGCTTGTCTTCTACAAGCTCATGCTCCAGTCACGCTTTAAGTTCCTCGATGACCATTCTAGCCTCGACTACATCCGCGATGGCTGGCCTGATCTTGCCAAGTCCTTCGAGACGCTCCTTGACTGGAAAGATGGTAATGTCGCAGACGTGTTTGTGCGCGACTATGCTTTCAGCTACGAGGTATTTGGCCAAAGAGTCGACATTACCATGGCTAAGCGAGACATTAATACACCCGCTGGCGAAGCACCACTGATCACCAACGAGAACCGCGGCGCATTCGTCAGAGACTATGTCACCCACCTTATCCTACACACAGTCCGACCCCAACTCAAGGCGTTCAAGAAAGGCTTTTACACCTGCCTCAACGCACGCAGTTTGGAGCTCTTTACGCCCAAAATCCTCAAGAAACTCGTAGAAGGCGAGCAGGACATCTCGATTCCCGAGTTGCGCGCCTGTGCAACATATGAAGACTACGATGCCGCCCACCCTACTGTGCAGATGTTTTGGGACATCGTAAAAGATTACTCGCAGCAGGATGCGACGCGCCTGCTTGAGTTCGTCACCGCCAGCGACAGAGTGCCAGTCACAGGGTACAAGAGCCTCACGTTCAATATCGTGCGCATGGGCAATGATTCGGAGCAGTTGCCTACGAGCAGCACGTGTTTTGGTAAGCTCTACTTGCCGGAGTATAAGGATAGCGAGAAGATGAGGAGAAAGCTGGAGTTGGCTATACAAAATGCGAAGGGTTTCGGTGTCGTATGAAGTGGAAGTGCCGTACTAAGTCATCTGACGAAGAGTCTCTACAACGATGTATTCGATTCACAAATTGACACGGATCTAGTGTGTTCATGTGGTGACTTTATTTCGTCTAACCCTCCTTCTTGTGCCCAAACAGCAGTGGTATCGCTCGCTAAATCGCACATAAAACAAGGCCCTTCCGTTCTCACGCCAACTCAATCTTATGTCACGTTCCTACTCTTGCGCCCTCTCCTTCCCCTTTCCTTTCGTACTTCTCATCACCATCGCATCCGCCTCATCCTCCTCCTCCTGCACACTCTCAACCGTCATACTCGTGCTCACACTCCTGTCATCCTCAACACTCCCTCTCCTACCAAAAATCTTACTTAACCCGCTCAACCCGCTGTGACTTTTGCTCCCCGTCTCGCTTCTGCTCAGACTGAACAGGCTGCCGCTTGAGTTATCGCGCTTCATGGCGTTACTGTTGGAGGAGGATTTCAGGAATGAGAGAGAACCTGAGGAGGCGTTGCGGCGCAGGTCTGCTCCATCTGCTACTGAGGACGCGGAGGATGCAAGTTGTATTTCCCGACGCGATTTGCGCGGGTCTTCGGATTTCGCGTTCCAGGCGGCATAGTAGTTGTCGGGTGATACAGATACGGTGAGTGGTGGGGAAGTGGAGGGCGAGTTCTTGATAGACTTCCAGGCGCTGCGGATTGTGCTGCGGTGGTCTAACGGGTGTCAGCGTGGTGAAAACCGTAGTTTTGGTGAGGGGAATGGCGTACGAATGTTGCCTGCGCCGCCGCGGCCGTAAATGATGTAGGGATCAGATTTTGGTGCTGATGATGAAGGCATTTTGTGCGTTGTGTATGGTTTTGTTCGACAGGTCGAGATGTTCCGAGCTCTTGGAGACGGTATTACTGTATTCTCAATTCGAATCGAGTGTCGCTATGGCGTTCTAAGGCTTTCAAGCGCGGACTTGGGCGGTTGATATGTTTTCGAATGTGGACGTGCGGTTTTGCCACAAACGGTACTTCAAGGGGTATCTTAACATATATCCATCCCCAGTTACGATGCCCACACGTAGCCCGACGCTCCGACATCGTCACCCCAGGCCTATCTCCAGGCTACTCCCCCGAATCCTCCCGCAACCGTCAATCTTCTCCTACTCCCAGAGACTGGGGCCAATCACAGCTCGCTAGGCGTAGGAGTTTAAACGAGTTTTCGTAAGGAGCGACGTCAAAGCATTGGCCGGCCACTGTGATGTGCGATGCTTATCAGGGCTTGGCGATCTTGGGTCACGTGCATGTTGATTGTGACAAAGGCGATTTGTGTGACTTTGAAGTCGGAATGAATCCGGCGAGGGCTGAGTGGGCAGAGGCGGTGGCGGGGCAAATCTGGGGACGATCCAGGCACGTCGGTCGGGGAGATCGGCAAAGCTTCGAGAAGGTTGATCGAAGGGTTAAAGGAAGCAGCAGGATCGAGGTGACGTAGCGCAAACCTGGGAAGCGAAGGATCCTGCAACGCACAAGCATGCGACAATGACGAGGATGCGCTCCTCTTAAGTGCACCTGCCTGTGTATCTTTCCTATCTCTACTATCTTCTTGGCCTCGATAGCAGCGCACAGCCATTGCTGAGATTAGATTGTAAGATAGTCTGGTAGGCCGTCGATTTTGATTGACACATTTCTTTGTGTAACAACCAATGTTTAGCGTCCAGATTCCCAAACGTCGAATTCACAGCCCAAGACTCTCCGTTGGCGGCGCCACCCGCGGGCTAGATCAAACCGGCAATTGGACATCGGAGCAGTGAAGACCCTTCGGCAGTTCTTGACTGGCAAGTAACGTCCCCGCAAGAATCTGAGAATGTTGAAGCGATCACGGAGATAAGCAACGGGTTTGATTGTCTTCGTTATTCCTCATGGTTGGAAGAATAACTAAGTCCGCCGATCAGAATACTGTGGCCATTGCATACATAATGGGTGGTCTATTCAGCGACTTGTATCCCCCTTACACATCGAAGAAGTCTTCAGGCAAGTTGGACACAGCACTCTCCACTTCACCTATGGTGATAATCTCTACAAACTCTCCATTCTCGTTGAAGTTGGACTCGTCGAACTCGAACTCGATGGGGTCCTTCTCATACTGTTCATCGACCTGCGACCCACCACTCGCCCATTCGTGATCGTTGGAAGTACTCCAATGAATTTACAGGAAGTCGGCGACGGCCCCACCGGCCACGCTGTAGCGTACACTTGAGCACTTCAGCGTGGCGATGCCGCTCTCAAGGTCCGAGACAACGAAGATGCGCGTGGGGTGGTCTTGAGAATATTTACAGACAACGGGGAAGACAACGTTGCCGTCGATGTCGCTTGCAACGAGGAAGTCATCGGAAACATCGTCGCTGCCATCAATGTAGAGGACGAGCGTACTGTATCCCTTTATTCCAAGATCAGGAGTGTCATTCAGGCACAATATAGAAACACACTCACAAGACACCAACTCTTAGGAAAGAGCACTTTTGCCTCGAGAGTGTCCAGTCCGTCTTAATGAAACCGAAATCATTGCGGATGAAGCTGAAAGCTTGACCCGTAGATCGCCAAGGAGTCACGATGTGGAGGCTGTACATAAGGCTGCCTGAGCCTCATGCATTTCGCAGCCGACGCACAGCTATCTGCATATGTTTGCTGAAGCTTGAAACAATCCTTTGTGCAGTCTATCAAATCAATGCGAAGGCTCGCGCATCACCTTCGTGTTATTTCCGGCCATGGACGAATGCTCATGTTCTCTCCATCATGGCTTGCGCGAAGAATTTGGACAAACCCCTGGGAGCGAGACAGGAAGGTATTAAATGGACATGGGAGGGTCGGTGTTCACGTCTTCAGCGAAAGTGGGCTCATCTTGTGCGCCCATCCTTGTGGAACTCACCCAGAGCCAGCGGTTCGTCGGGTGAACACACGCATTTGCTCGAACGTGGAATTTGGTCGGTCATCTGAGTATACGAGAATGGAAGCTACAGTACGGCTCTGAAGAAAATATCAAGATGATAACCGCTATGTCAAACCCTGTTGGGCCTGATGCGCTGGCCGGAGAACAGAAACAAGATTTGTGAGGCGTAACAGAAATAAAAGTGACCGTAAGAGCGGCGAACGGCATGTTTGATGAGATGAAACAAGGATGCTGTCAAGCCTTAAAAGCATACCTTTACACAATTGGTGTAATATAAACAGAAAGCTATTCGATGCTTCCAGCCTGTGAGCTCTCAAGCAGGCCAAGCGACGCTTCGTGGCGTATGTGGTCGCTCACCAAATTCATCGTTGACGGTTGGATACCGTGCTTGTCTAGAGCCCGCCGAAAGAGCTGGGACTGGTCGACCTACCAGGCTCGTCGCGGATGCAGAAGGTAATTTCCGGATTCTAGTGTTGAAGGGCGGCTGCGAAGTGACCTTGCCTTTCGATCGATTTTTTGAGACGTGCTTCCAGAAAACCTGCAGAGAAGGGAGGTTGTGAGCAACCGCTGCAAGGCTCATACCGAGTGCGCCCACAATCATAGTCTCGCCGACCGCCCTCGATGTATCTGTTCCGGAGCTTATGATCTGCAGGGAGTGCATGCGGATGAAGCCCAACGCAACAGCAGCGCCACCGATGGTAAACATGCAACAGATGTGCATTTTGCGGCGAAATGGCACCTGGACACGGTAAAAGATGGGCATTGGCAGGACCAGGACGTAAAGGTTGAGCAAAGAGTTCTGCGCCTGAGGTCATTTTCAATCACGCATTGACTCGTCGCCTCGGACATACCAATGCTGCTGGAGTAAAGACAGTGAAACCTGAGTCCATGCACTGCGCAGTCAGACGCTCCTTCGGTCTGAAGTTTGCAGTGACTGGCTTGCACCGGAAGACAATGACAAGGATGTTGAAAATAAGCAGCATCACATCTGAACCAAGTCCCAGACCAATCCAGAATCGGAAGTTTGACTGGACTGAGATTGACCAGTAGAACGTAGAAAAGGCAGCGCGGATGATGAAGTGGAGCACGGCATCGTAGATAATCGAGGTGACGAAGAACCACTGCAAAGGTCAGCTAACGTTGCCGAAGGTCTCCCCGAAAACGCACAGTAAGAACATTCCCACTGGGATTAAGGTAGCTGCAACTATTTGGCTCTGGTATGCTGCGGCGTCAGATTTTATGGCTCCGTTACAACTGCATCGTTGCTTACCCAGCGCAGCCCATCGAGAAGGCTTGTTGCCAGAGGCCTAGTGCTCCAACCATGAACACCTGGACAGCATATCAGTCTGTAAGAATTCAAAATTCGAGGTAAGTCGAGCACATACTCCAACGACCAAAGACATGAAGTCATCGGCTTTCCATCTGCGTTTGATGGCTCTACAACAGTGCATTCTGAGTATGCAGGTTGCAATAGCGATAAGAAAGCTGCTCCAGGTGACAATGTAAGATCCAATATGCAAGGCTCTCGACATCGTGATGATCGGTGAGGAGCTTGAAGCATGCAGTGCAAAGCAGAATCTCGCGCAGATGCCAACGTAATGACACAGCTGTTCGAGCGAGGTAACGTCGTGTTGACATGTCACGGCAGCAAACGGACAATTTTGGTGGCGACTGAAATCAACAAAGAGCCCTGCAAGTTGGCGGCGTGGTTGCCAGCCAGCTTATATAGTGGCGACTCTCGCCATGAGTGGAAGGATGCTGTGACAGCGCCTTGGTTGTTTGCAAATAGATTGGCCCCGACCTCGGGAGTACGCAAGGCTGCACGAGCATAAAGACGCTGACAGTCCGTTCGCGAAGTCAAGTGACATGTACCGATCTTGTTTGACGTGCTGTTGAGCAGCGCTTCACAGACATTTCTGTGACTGCTCTGTTGCGTTTGTGGAGGTTATGTGAATCTGTGCTGAGAGACGGAACTGCGGATGAATTCTGGCGCCGATTGCACTTGCCCCAACGAGTCGCAAAAACACTTCGAATCTAGATCTTCGACGTTGCTTTACTTCCAAGTTAGCCGTGATGAGAACATACCTTGTACATGTCTTTGCCTCGATTTCAACCCAACACGATTGATGGCAGGAAACGCTGCATTCTGGCATTTTCGCGCTGGAGTCTGGGCGCCCATGGCAAGCGTCAGTAAGGCGCCTCTTCGAGTTCTACCACACTTCAAAAGTTCGCTGCCAGATTATTGGCATTCGAGGCATGCATCCGCAGGAGCGATGAGTGCTTGATTGTGTGCAGTGAAAAGGCAATATGTATTATATTGTTAAGCATTTCTTCCATCAACAGTACCATCTC
Organism: Phoma herbarum; assembly: GCA_001599375.1. NCBI lineage: Eukaryota > Fungi > Ascomycota > Dothideomycetes > Pleosporales > Didymellaceae > Phoma > Phoma herbarum. The sequence goes on from BCGR01000004.1 coordinate 1,147,455, forward strand.
CGGTATAGTCCAGAGGCTAGGATATTCCGCTTTCAACCGATCACTTCGATTGAAGCACCGGAAAGACCCGGGTTCGATTCCCGGTACCGGAAAGCAACTTCTTTTTGCGATTCGACTGTCCTTTTGGCGTCGAGAGCGCTGGTGTCATGAGGCGGACACGAAGCGAGCTTTGGCCCTGCGAAAATCAAAAGAGATGCATGGTTCATTGAGGCTGCCGCTTCGTGCTGCAACTTCTTTTTGCACCTCGCGCAATCCCCTCAGTCAGGAACTGTGCGCAGACATGATCGATATGCAGTACATCAGATGCGGCTTTCTAATAAGACCTGGAGGCCTTCGTTAGACGAGCACAATTTGTTTTGAGTACGCTCACAATGTGCACGCATTGGGAGATTCTGTGTAGTGAAAGATTCACAGCGAGAGGCAGAGCTCACGAAACCGATTTTCTTTAAGAGGTGATCGTGGAGAGCGATTGGTAACCTAGCGCCACCTTGCATAATCCGAATTTCGTCAAAGAGTCACACCAGAGCTTCTCCATCTGCAAAACCGAGGTAAGATATGTCCAACTCTTGCGACTCAAGTCGCGCTTGAGGCTTGCCGTGACCCCGCAGTGCAGTGGCATCTCGTATGCATCCCTCGACGCTTCGTGGATGTGAACTGTCCTCATCAACAAGTCCATGTGTTAGAGCTCATTCGTGAGTTTTGTTTTTTGGGTCATATTAGATTTACTTTTAAAATCCACCAATCAGAACAACAAGGCACGGTGCCAGAGTGGTTAATGGGTATGACTCGAACGCTCTAGCAAATAGATATCATATGCCTTCGGGCGCGCAGGTTCGAATCCTGCCCGTGTCGCGATTCTTTTTGGCGTTCCGAGCGTCTGGAGCTTGTGTAGGATGATGTATTGTTTTTGATGTGGGTATAGCCGTGGGCCCAGCGCAAAATTCGTGGACCTGCAACAATACCATTCACAATCAACGTTTTTGTTTCTTTATTAATTATGTGCACTTTGGATTCCGCTGTGCTTCGTATGATGAATTGTCAGGCGTACAGTGTTTGCAGCGACTTGGTCGATTCGTAGAATTTGGAGTAACAGTTGATTTCAGGATGTTCTGAACAACGAATGCAATTGATTGAAGTTATACAAACATGCAACATACACAAAAAGAAATGGGAATACAAAGACTGAGTGTGCGGATAAGGCGCACCGAGCGAAGCGAGAACTTAAATGCATAGGTGAAATCGTGGTGTGAAATGCACGAAACTACGCTTGGAAACAATCCGAGCCAGGGAAGTTGTCTTGACTGACCGGTAGTTGGAGCGTCCCAAGAAGGTCAACATTGTGACCTGCTTCTGACCCGTGTTCGCTGGGTGTCGTTGAGAGTCGTTCCTGTCCGAGAACATGCATGTTGCATAGCTTTCGCCGCGGCCCTGAGCAAGAGCAGAAAATCCGTGGTGTAGATTTCAGACTGATGCCATTGGTGTTTTTGGTACAACCGCGTGACAGCGCGCAAGCGTGACGCGTCCAATTCCCCCACCGTCTCCAACCTTTCTTCAACAAATATGTCGCATAACGCACCACTATGACAACAGCTGCAGCGCCTGCGCCTCAATGCAGAGTGCTCGCAAATACGAATGTCAAAGACGTGCCGTCAGCAGCGATCGAAGCAGTAGGAACACGACCTCGTCGCACACAACGTCGACCGACCAAACCAGCGCCCTACGAGCTTGCGAACCACTCAAAGGCGTTCATCGAGGGGCTTCAGTGTACATTGTTCGACGTACGACATGACTAGACTTGCTAACACATGACAGTCGCCAATGCATACGAGTTCCTGCACAGCCTGCTAGCGACAGGTACCTCGATATCTACACCCGCCCAGCCATACGTCGGCTACCTCCCGCCACCCTCGCAGATCGCGCTTGCAGCATCCTTGATTCCACACAAATTCAAAACGCCCTCAAGAGAGACCTCCAGGGGCTCTGACGCGGCCTACCGTTATCTGCAATGCCTTGTATCCACAATAGAAGACCCAAGATACCCATACTTGCGGCAGGCTTTCAATTTCCCGGTAGAGCGCACGCGAAGACGTTCTCGTGGGTACAGGAACGCGACTAGAAGTCTGTCTCCTGACGAAGATGACGACATCGACCACCTCTACTGTGATGCAGCTAACGACAAGAGCCTCTGGTACAGAGCTGACGACTTCTGGCATATTGTTGGCTGGGCGTTCAATTGCTCTGCAGCATACCAGAAACGGTGGGAGAGGTGGAAGTTGTGGCTGGCAGTCATGCTTGACTTCTTAGAGGCGGACTGGGACGTATGCGTCAAGCAAAGTGAATACGATGAGGAAAGGCAAGAGGTCATTCTGCAGCAGAGCCTCATTTGGCAGTATGTTGAAGGTGAGGGGCGGTCAATGACGCGGACGACTCGCCGGCGCATAGCTAGAGCAATATTTGCGATTGCATCACCTGAGTCCCTGAAGGAATACCCCGAAATCTGGGAGAACGAAGCCAACGAGCCCAAAGAGCCGCCGAACAAGAAGCTCGGAAACGTCAACTTTGAAACAGGTGAATTGGCAGACTATGACAGCGATGAGGAGGAGATGAAGGACACACGGGCACAGGCACGAGTGACTCGCGCGATCGAGCGCAAGTTCGAAGTTACGCCTCCATCTGATCTGCCCCTTATCGACAACGGCCGTTTAAATCTGAACGATGCTATAGAGCGGCTGGGTGGCAGCGACGCAATAACATTGCGACAGCGTCTGCTAGCCTTGGTGAGTGCAGCAAAACACTCCACCTGTGTCATGCTAACACCATACAGATAGCACAAGTCGCAGACAAACTGCCGGACCAGTTCACATCGCTCAGCGATTGGTTCGACAACGTTGTGGAGGACTTTCAATACTTGCCAACAGTGCTGTTCAACGTGTTTCTCACCACACTGGTGGTTCCTGGACGGATGAAGTACTCATTCCTGGCGAACCTGCTGGTACCGTTCGTGAGCGGTACAATACCCGACTACTTTCGCTACAGTCCTACGCAAGAGCACTTCGAGTCCATCTTGCTGCCGATGAAGGGCAGCCAGAGTTTCGCGGCTAACGCCAAAGTCTCTCTGATCCTCGAGCAGCTGTTCATGCTCATGATGACAGACGATCAACTCAAGGCGACTGATGCCCTAAGAGAGGCCACAGAGATTGGTGTGCAAGCCAGACACAACGCGTATGGTTCAGGTAGAGGAAAGAGAGGCAATGCTGGCGAGGAAAAGCAAGCACGAGAGCTTATGGAAGCTAGCTCAAAACGGCTTTTGGGCGTGATGGAGATGCTCGAATTGATAGCAGGGAAGCCACCACAGAAGGAGAAGGATTGCAAGAACAGCATATTTACATCATTTGACTCTGGATCCCCACTCTCGTCGGCGCCAAGCCACATGGACGAGGATAAGGACTAGGAGTCTCCGAACCTTGGCCGGCGATTTGGTCTACAATGAGTATCTTATCGCGGGAGATAGTCTTTAACGTTGCTCCGTTCGATACCCTATGCCCACGATCACCGCATTGCCATGCTTTCAGTGAAAGAGTTTCAAGCATTCTGCACTACACTGCTTCCTCATCGCCCTTCCCCTTGCCCCAAACTCCCTCTTTCTTCTCAGCGATCCACTCACACTCATCCGCTCGTCCATCCAGCTCTTCCCATCCATTGCTCTCCATCTCTTCCAGCCTCTGGTTCTTCTGTCTCAGCCACTGCCACTGCAGCACCATCTGGCTCGCTCTAATCACCAGCGTCTTTACGCTCCAACCTCCCACCTGTTCGTCCGTCAACAGCAGGTACTCATCCAGCGGAGTGACGTAGTGCTTCATCCTCTCCCTCACACCATACGTCGTAAATCCGCCAGGCGGCGCCGCAATAAGCGTAGGCCAAATATTTGGCATAAGCTCCCTCCTCTTGTAGCCTTCATCCTCCTGCACACCGCCCCGCTTATGTATCAGGCTGTGGACAGTCTTCACCGCGCCTTCACTCCCAGTCACGTCAGGAACATTCGGCGGCACAGAAGCAACACTCAAATCCCTCTTCCCCACTGGCCCCTCGCCCAACATCCACTCCCTGAGCATGTTATATCGCAGCACCAACCTGATCGCAAGCTGCTTCTTTCGGTTGTACAGTCTCCCCATGGCCAACCGGTTCTCGGCAATCTGCTCGGGTAACAGCGTTCGTGTGATCAGGAATATGAACTCCTGAAGCAAGATGCGGCAGAGTTGCGCATCGAGACCGCTGGAGGGCCCAAACGCGGTTGTCAAGATGGACGACCAGTCTGTATTCGTGCTCACTGGGTGAAGGAGCGTTTCTTTGATAAGCGTGGTGGAAGGATGTAGTGTGCCCCAGGACAGGATCGCGTCGAGCGACGCCTCAAGGGTACCGGTGAATGGGCTTGGGACTGTTGGTGAGAGAAAGTAGTGCGGTGGTAGCTGAGTTGCTTTTGGGGTTTCGATTGGTGGCGCATCATCGGTGGTATGAGCCGGACGCACGCCGCGTGTGTCGGAACGGCGTGTACCTGGAGGCGGTGGCGCGGGCGAGTGACGTGGAGAAGGCTGTCCGTCGTCAGACGCAATGCTGAAGGCGCGAGAGTTGCGGCGAGAGGGGGCGGTCATCGTGGTGTGGTGGTCCTTGTTGACTTTTTCCTTCGGAGAGTCTGAAGGTGTTCTTCGTGAGCAAGGTGCGGTTTTCACGTCACAAGGGTGAGACAAGTGTGAGAGGTGAAGGTCAGTGAATATTGCGTCAATGCTTCCTAGAGCAAATAGTCTGGCGATTTGTCTGACGTGAAAGACCGCCAATCTGAGCCTTCATCTACACGCGTGCGATCATTTCCAGTGCTTGCTCATTGTTGTAAATATTGTGCTGGTCTTGTAGCATTGAGGCCGGAGCTATTGTTGCACTGGCCTGTGCTCACTGGTCATGTCTACTTCTCTTGTGACGGTAATACCAGACTCAGGTGTCTGAGCTGCCTGTCGAGCCCCGGCTTGCTTCCATAGCTCCTCCTCGGACTCTGTACCTTTCACGTTGTGCTCCATCCTGGTAATGCTGCCTCTTGACACCCGAATGTTGGATGACTTCAAGGACCGCAATTTGTAACTCCTTGACCGCGAGGACCCAGGCTTTGAGCCAGCTGAGCTTCCTCCAGTCACCTTGTTCCAAAGCGCTTTCAACGATGGCAGGTTGACTGCGATGATGGCAAGTTGAATCTCGACAGCTGCCACTATGACCATTTTTCCAAGCACGTAGGAAGTATCCGGCGATGAGTTGAGCTCGAAAAGGGGTATGAGGCGAAAGCAGGCTACTAATACAGCAGACGCGCCAAAGCTGATGACAGAGAGAACGGCGACTTTGCGGCGAGTGGACATCTGGAGGTTGAGGACCGTTGAGATAGGCAATACAAGGATATAGATGTCTTCGATGATGTTCTGCGATCTCGGATTAAAATGGAGTCACCAGGGCTGTGTTGACACATACCAAGATGGAAGGCACGATGAGTAGCACCAGCTTCGGCAGGCACTTGGCACCCGGATGTGTTCCTGGATGGAGAATCTCGTCGAAAGGTATGCATTGAAGACACGCAATCAGACTGGATTACTTAGAATAAGGTCAACTCAAGCGTGGGTGCCACTTACATATTGATGATGAAGATGGCAACGTTGGTAGTCATGCCAATGTACACCAATCTCCGGAATGCCACGTCTGGAGAAAGTCGCAGGTAGAAGAGGAAGAATGCGGACTTGATGACCCAATGTACGAAGTAATAATAAATCTCCTCGACGAACAGAATCTTGAGAATCTGGAGTGTCTGCGAACCGCTGATGCCGTTCATATGTCTAGATGAAGTCGTCAGATTGACTTGATGGGTTTCCATAGTGTCTGCCCTACGTACAGTCCACACCCTGCTTGTAAGAATAAGTGCAGAACCACTTGTTGTCCACAGCTGACCGCCTGACTATCGTCAGAAAGAGATACTAATTGCTGCGTCGACCACTCACGCCAATGAAAAGGGCGACATTATCATCAGAGCCCCACGCCTGCATAAGAAAGTACCGGCAATAGATTCGGAGAAAGACAGTAGACAGTCCAATGCCAAACGTGGTGTACGCTACTGCATATGCCAGTGTCTGCAAAGATGCGTCAACCATTGTGATGTTCGATAGAAAGATATTCGAGACAACTTGTTGGTGAAGAGACACTGGCTTCTTGCCTTCGTTATGAACCCATAATGCCAAAAGGAATCACTCTCAAACAATCGGCTTCCGTGCGCGAAGATCTTGTCCTTGACCTCGTACCCAGTACCGACAGTTTGGACATACTGCGCAGCGCTAAGGCGGAAGGCGTGCGCATGCTCCGATGCAACGTCTGTTGCAACGGGACTCGATTATTGCTTCTTTCGTCCTTTCCCGCCTGGAAATTGCACGGAGAATGGCATTTAGATGTTCGATAGAACTACCAATTGATGTTGACGGGGTGATCGAAACAACTGCTTATCGAAGCAAAACGAACTCGCGAACGGTACCGTCGCTGCGCACTAAGCCCCATCCACATGTTCCGTGCAGCGTGCCTCTTGCAGCAAGGTGCAAATGAGTATGAATGAAAGGCGGTTATTGGAGGTTCTGGCTGTTTTATCATGACAAGGTATAGTCAAGGGCGCCTGAACCCGGATTGGGTGAGCTGCATAGTCGCCCGCGCTGGTCCAAACCACTGGGAGATCTGCCGGCAGAATTGTAGATGCCATAGGACATATGGTTATGTGAAAGGACTCTGCCGCGGGTCCTTGCTTCGGAATTCCGTAAGATTACAGGTCTACATCAGGTCGTCCAGAATCTGAAGCAAATGGGCAGACACGTGTAGGAGCATGACGTTGCGCCGCGCCGTTGTTGTTGACCCCTTCCGCACGGCACGACCCTAGTCCTTCCATGTGGGGCTCCTTGACCAATGAACGCCCTCCGGATGACACGCGCTTCCCCGGAATCCTGCTCCTTCTGGCCAATCGTCCATGATTTGTGCGCGAGCTTGATACCTTTAGGACCTTTCCCGCGATGCCTCCGCGATGCCGCCGTGCCGCAGAGGAGCGCTGCATACGGCAGCGGGAAGGAACGGTGCAGCTGTAAAAAGTCTTTCATAAAGAGAAGAGGTGCAGACCGTGGATCACCCACTACTCGACATCTTGCAGGCCTTGCGAAACGATGTCGGTTGGATTCTATTCGATCTTCCATAGTGCAAGCAGCACTGCCAGCAGCGCTGTTCTGCTTGGTGTCTTCTTTCACCAAGTCGCTCGGCATGTTGAGTTTGAGCTCTACATGTATCATTTCATGGCCCTCTCGACGGCTGTCTACTTCGGCTTGATATATGCTCTAATCCAGGTCGAAGGTCAGAGCTTGTCGGGCGCGTTCTGGGCTTCGACCATGTTCGCAACCTGCTTCAATATCACGACTCTGTCCAGCATCGCCATTTATCGTTTGTTCTTCCACAGGTGTCGCAACTTTCCAGGCCCGTTGCCAGCCAAGATCAGTCGCTTCTATGCCGCATATCTGAGTGCCAAGGACGTTCAGTACTACAAAGAGCTTGCTAAGGTCCATGAGAAGTATGGAGATTTCGTACGAACAGGTTCGTGGCACTACCTTCACGAGATAACGACATGCTGATTCACTACAAGGTCCCCGGGAGATCTCAATCTTGCGAAAGTCCGCGGTGCCACTAATCTATGGCCCAAATTCGGAGATGCGCAAGTCGACTTGGTACGGCCAAACTGGAAACGATCTTAAGAAGACATCGATCCACATGACTCGAGATCACGAATCACACAAACAGAGACGTCGTGCTTGGGATCGGGGTTTCTCGATGAAAGCTCTTGCAACGTACGAGCCGCGCATCAAGATTAAGGCAGATGCTTTCATGAGGCAGCTCCGCCAATCCACCAAGCCTTTTGATGCGTCTGCGTGGAGCATGTTCTATTCGTTCGACGTCATGGGCGAAGTCGGTCTGGGTAAAGACTTCAACAACCTGACAAGTGGCCAAGAGCATCCCGCCATCAAAGGCGTGCATGATCACATGACGATGTTGGGCATCTTGAGCACTGTGCCTTGGCTATTAAACGTGCTCAGTTCAATCCCTGGAGCAGCTGCTGGATATTCGAGCTTCTTCCACTTCTGCTCCAGTGAAATTCGAGCAAAAAATAAGGCATGGGATAACGAGAACTATCCACAGGACATCATCTCGTGGTTATTGAAGGCTGTCAAGGACAAAGACATCTCCGCTTCGCCATCGCCTGAAGCTTTGGAAGATGATACTAGGGTAGTAATTATCGCGGGAAGGTGAGCAACGTAATCTCTTCTCTGCGAACGGAGTGCTGACGAGTTGCCCAGCGAGACGACAGCTACGACACTCGCCGGAGCTTTATATTATCTGGCTAGATGTCCCGAGAAGCAAAAGAAGCTGCAGCGACTGCTTGACCACACCATCCAAGGCAACAATGCATGGACTTACGAGAAGGTGAAGAGTGTGACATATATCGACGACTGGATCAGCGAGACTCTGCGCCTGCGCCCTGCACTCCTGACTGGAGGCCCTCGCGAGACACCGAGCAGAGGCACCAAGATCGACGAGGTCTTCATTCCTGGCAACACTAACGTGCTAATCCCGGTATCTTTGATCCATCGAGACCCTCGGTGGTGGCAGAAAGCTGAGGATTTTGTGCCCGAGCGCTTCGGCGAAGAAAGGGCAGAGATGGGTACGGATCAAGCGCCATACCTGCCATTCTCTTTGGGCGCCTACAGCTGCCCTGGAAAGAATCTCGCTCAACTGAGTCTGCGAATTGCTCTGTCGACAATCGTACAAAATTTCGATGTCTCATTTGCGCCGGGGGAGACTGGTGAGAAGTTTGACAGAGAGGTTTTGGACACGTTTACAGTCACGCTTCCACCACTGCAACTGCAGTTCCAGCCAAGAGAGCACAGCTAGGCTATGCTCATGGTTTCCAGCACCTTGTCATCCTCGCTGCGATGTATCATTATCGTTTTGCGCCAAGCAAATCGAGGCCACTTTTCTGATGCGCTATCAATTCCTCTACCCTGTCGTCCAAGACGTCGAGCCCACCGGAACGAGGACACCATACAGATGGGCGCCACTTGATTCAGTGAAAACTCACTACAAGCAAGTGGATGTAGCAATCATTGGATTCAAGGGAGCAGACGAATGCTGTTCGATAGGGCGACGCGATTAGTGCCTTCCGACTTGTGGCCCTTGGATGATGTTCCTGAGCTGTTGGGAGAATCTCTTCAGACCTTCTGCACAAGCTTTGTGCATTATATAATTATGGACAGACTGAGTTTTCTAAGCTCTTGTCGCCGAACACCAGCAGAATAGCCTAGTGCCAGAAATTTCCGTTCACGAATCTTTCATCTTGACGATCAACACAAAATATACGACTTGCCCAGATCACGCTTGGATCGTCGTTGTCCTCACGCTTGCCCTTAACAAAGGCCTCGTCATGCTCAAGGGCCTCCTCGTCTCCAGAATTCCATCGCTATCGCCGTCGCAACCACCACTGCTGTTGATCTCACTCTTGCTCGAGTTTTCCTCTTCCTTCTCTCTACTCGCTTGGCCTTGCCCCTGACTGCTTCCATTAACCTCATACTCCGAGTTCGATTCATTGCTCAAGATTGAGATTCTGGCATTCGACTTGCTTAAAGAGACTGATAAAACCCACAAATATGGTTGCGCATTCGCTCGCGCCTTCGCATCCTCCTGGTCTTGAGTGCTGGGGGCGAGGCTTCGTGAAAAGCCGAGGGGAGGGTGTTGTAGCCATTGTGAACTTCTTCGCCAAAGCGAAGCTGAAAAGCTTCGATGCCGTGGTAGTTTGCGATGAAATACACGGCGATGATAAAAGCGGCGAAGATGACAAAGATCCTCAGCATCGAATTGGTCGTCATGATGTCGCAACCGGCGCTGTGGTCATGGGGCTTAATGCGCATTCTGGCTGGCGCTGTTTGTATGCACATTTGTACGGGTGCGGATTTGAAGAGCGCTGGTCAACTGTGTGTGATGTACGATGCAAAGCTCTGATAAATGGGAGAAACGACAATGTTACCTTGAACGTAAAAATTGGTGCAAACATTGTAAACTTGTGGTCCCAAACCCTTGACCTCGTAATGAATGACCCTCGTCCAATCAAAGACAATGTGTCCCATCGAACGCTGGGTCACATTGCACGTTCAACGAATTCCTGCAACCGACAGAACAATACCCTACCCACGTCCACCCGATGCACCCAATTGGCACAGATCCCTGATGGCCTCCCGAAGTATCAAAGTGAGCACTTCGTTGCAGCTTGAACGCACTCAAACATCATTGCTGAATTCGAGAACATCTCTCTTGCAGAACTACGTTCGATTTGTGAGTAAATCATGGCCGTAACGTGAAATATGCGCGCGTGAAAATCGTCTGGGCGAATGCGCACTGACTGACTTCAGGCTCTGATTGTTTGAAGTGATCGACCACAGCTATTACGATGCACGTCTTCCCATGTCCATACAAATTAAAGACGCTTATCTCTTTGGAAACACATCCGACTACAGCTTGTGTACACTGCTGTTCTTGCTCCACCTCCTGAATGACTTTCCATAGAAGTAGAACAAAATACCGAACAAGCACCACAGCAAGACAAGCGCCGCATTTGTCATGATGGGTGGGATGAACCTGTCAATCAGTAAGCCCGTGATCTCAAGAGATCATTCGCAGTGCACGACTTACCCGTCCTCAATACTCCACGGCGTGATAAATTTGCCAAACCCATAGCCCCACAAATTTTTGTTAACCGTGATGGCAACAAAAAGACTTCCAGCCACCGGCTTATAACTGTCCACCGCATATGTACTCACGATACCCGGCAGCGCCGCGACCTGAATGCCCGCACACGTGTACCCGATGATGACGATCGCCTCCCAGGGCCACTTACGCTCATAACCGACCGCGACGACGATGTTTCCCAGAAACATAACAACGACATACGGGATCATAGCCGGCAGCCTCATCTCTGGCTCCCTCACACCGCCATTCTTCCTTGTCGCCCTTGCCGCAACCCAATCGCTCAACGGACCGCTCGTGAAAAGCCCAATCAGCGCGCCAACAATGATAGCGAAGTTCGTGAAGCCCACAGTCGCAGGGCGGAAGTTGTACGGCGGGAGCGACAGGACTTGCGACTGTGTGAGGTTGATTGTGAGGAAGGACGAGCAGGACCACGAGACAACGAAGGCGGCGAATTCCACGATCGGGAACGCAAAGAGTTTCCAGGGTATCCAGAGATCAAGGAATATCGAGCGGAAGGGGTGCGCGTTGGGTTGGAAGACGCGCCATTGCCAGCGGCCGGGGGTGCCGGCGCCGAGGTAGGGATCGCGGGCGGCGGTTTCGCTGAGGGTGAGGCCGTTGGCGGGCGGCGCTGCAGTAGATGCCGCAGTGGTGACTTGATGAATTTCGCCGTCCTCGGAGCTCGGGCTCGAGGTGTTCTCGATGGTGGTTGCGTGGCCCTTTTCGTTGGGCGGGCCGGGGTGAATTTGTTTGGTAGGCACAACTGGGTCGGCGCGCTTGAAGCGGGTTTCAGGAAACATGAGGACTACCATGAGGAACGAGGCACCAATAAGTCCGGTGTTGAGCCACCAGAAGCTGCGGAAGCCAAGATCTTCTGTCATCGAGCCGGAGACGATGGGTCCTACCATCAGAGAACCCTAAAAGAAAGGTCAGCACTCCTGATTAGGAGGTGAGAGATTTACGGACCATGTATACGACCCAGTAAAGAGTGTTCCACTTCCCACGGTCGTGAAGGAAGAAGATGTCAGCAATGACCTCGGGCATGATCGTCTCCGCCGGGCCAGCGCCAATACCATTGACGATACACGCACCCATGAAGGAGCCGTACGAGTTCGCCTTAGCGCGCCAGATGCTCGTACCAAAGTTAATGAGCTGGCTAAGGAGGTAAACTGGTCGACGACCGAAAGACGTGCTGATAGGAACCCTGCAACATGTCAGTTTCTCAAGTGGCGGTCTTGAGCTTCAAAGACATACCAGATGAAGTTACTGAAGCCCAGCACCAAGATACAGACGCCAGTGAACTGGATGGCGGCAGCAAGATCACATTCAAAAGCCTCCATGAGGGCAGGAAACATAGGTGCTAGAGCAAGTGGACCAAAGCCCTGTGTGAAGGTGACCATGGCCGTAGCAGTGATACTGGCTGTCTTCCACCACGTGCTCCAGTTTAGTGGATCGTTAGGGTCATCTGATGGTTGCGGGACGAGGACATCTTTGTGAGAGCCCTTTACGAAGTGGTGGCTTCCCACGTCGGCCATGATCTCAGTGCCAGGCAACATCTCAACATGGAGCTCTTGTTCGAGCTGGCGACGCTCCTGCATTGGGTCAGTACGAAGTCTGTGAAAAAAGAAGAAGTGCGTACATCTTCGGTGTAGTCCTTAGAGGCCATTGTGGCTGCTCGGATTGCAGATTGCGCGATCGATGCGTGCGATGGTCGAAGAAAGTCTGTGAAGCGGCCGTGCAGGCAGGTACTTGTATGGCCAGCTCAAGCATAGCATTGAGCGTTGTCGTGGTCCCAAACGGACCTTTGTTCCGCGCTTGTGCTTGATGCGGAAGTATCGACGCTATCGTGAGATGAGCTATGGAACGATTTCAGCCACAGGACCTAAGTGCCGGAGAGATCGCACCGTCCAGTGAGGTACTTTCAGCTGTCGGCAGTTGCGACTAGTGAAGCTGAGCACATATGCGGTCCGAATGGACGACGGCTACAGATGTGAGGATCGGACAGTGTCTACTGGGCGAGGAATCATTTAATGTGTGAACTCGAACACGCCCATTAACCCGGTCATCTTTTGAGCACGCACAATGGTGACATGTGGGTGCAGATCTCGAATTCAACCTGCGCACGTTCCTTGCACCAAAGCGACTTGCAATATCGAGGCCATCGTGCTAGCCAGTCGAGATCCCAGCACGCTGATTAGGACCGTTCCCAACCCTGTCAATACGGGACAAACTCCTACGCTTGAACATCCATGATCGCCGTCGCTGGCAACGCGGGGTATGGGGCCGGTTGTGGATACGGCAGATGCTCACAGGTTCAACTGTAGCCTGAAGCGTATCTTCAAGCCGCCATGCCGATGAATTCACTCGATGCAGATAGACAAGCTTTTCAACCACGTGAGACGTGGCGTTTGGTGCTGCCTTCCAAGAGGCTAATGCAACTGCCGAGACGGGCTAAGACGACGAGCGTGTTGCGGGGAAATCTGGGGTCTTCAGAACACCAAAGTCCAGATCTCCGGGCTGACATGGACACCAGTCACGTTGTGATGACTGACGCGTGTCCTCGGAGCTCGGTTGTCGTTCACGTGAACTGCTGTGAGCCACCGCTGGGCTGTGGCGCATCGATGATATAGAGCGACCTCGCCCTTCACACCTCATAATCTGCAATATTGAGTTGTGCGACTATTCGTATCAGCTCGTGCAGACTTGCTTGACGCGTGTTGCCCGACTAGCGCTTACCGGCTCGCAACTTCTTTCGCTTATGTAGACCAGTGATTGCCTCCTAAACTGAGGGGATCAACGACCTCCAGACCGGAAGCGGAAGCGGAAGCGGAAGTATCAAATGTTTGACTTGATGGTTGCGAATGTTTGACGATGACCGTTGCAGCCGAGCGCCAAAGACTGGTGGAGTAACGATGCATGTTGGACTCAAGGGACTCCAGTTGCCCAAGGCTGAGAGTAGGAACTGTTCTATTTCATCCCAAAACGCTCCAAACTATGCTCTCAACCATACTCTTGCTCGGAAAGCTGAAGTGCTACATATAGCACTAGGTATCTTCATACATGAAATGAGAGTAGCATCCTGTGCCGATCTCTCGTACTGTCGTCTACCAAATCGCTCGATATGTCGTCGCACACATATATTATACATCTCTCAACGGTGCTGTTGCTCACCCTTGCGATACGCTGACATTGGACGTGCTGACCGTCCTTTTCCAGCCTCCCCATGTCCAACCGCCTGCTGCAGCACCTTCCTTCTTGGATTCTGGTACGGCAGCTGGAGTCTGTGCTGGAGTGACAACTGGACTTGCTGTTGCGCTTACGGCGGGCTGTGAGTTAAGACTCCTCTTCAAAGCTTCGAACTTAGCTTTCATCTCATCAGCCTCCTGTCGCGCAACGGCCTCTGCTGTCTTTGCGTTGACAAGCTCAAGCAACAGCTGCTCATTTTCAGCTGGCGCATTATTATCATTGGCGAGAACCGGCTGCATGGCGAGAGAAGAAGACCGCTTGTTGAAGGTGAAGGATGGTGGATGTTCACGAGTCGACTTCTGAGAGGCAGTCCGACCGAGACGCAGCTCTCTCAGTCCACTAGTAACACTCTCAGAAGTCGTGCTCCTACTCAACGTTGGTGTGGTATTGGGCGATGTATCATCTGCAGAAGTCCAACTTGCTGCAGCAGAGGCTTTGCGTGCATTCTGTCGCAGCTCGTTGATTGTCTTCTCCAGTCTCTGGTTCTGGTTGTACGAGTCCGCAAGACGATTGCGCGTGTCTTTGAGTGCATCGCGCGCAATCTGAAGTTCGGCCTGACGATCATCGAGCTCGCGAGCCAGCGCCTGAGCCCGTGTCGTCTCTGAAGTCAGCTGTTCCTTCGTCCGCGACAAATTGTCACGAAGTAGCTGTTTCGTCTCGAACATAGAGGAAGCACGGTGATGTGTCTGCGTGACGGGGAATTGAGCGTCCAAGGTTTCAACGATATCCGCATCATCTCCCGACAGCTCTGACGACGAATCACTACTGGCGGGGACATCAGTAGCGGCTGTGATCGTGGTCCTTCGTCTTGATGCGCGTGATGAGGGTGCAAACAGTGTTGGATCCTTCTTTCGAATCTTGTCTACAACAGACCGCACGATGCGGTGGTCTTCCTTGCGGTCCTCGCGTTGCTTCTGCAGTGCAGCCTCTAGCTCACTATTCTGTCGCTGCAGCTGGCTGACAGACATGAGGAGCTGTTCGATCTGATAATGGAGGTCTCTGTCCTTGGCTGAGATGCTCATGGCAACAGATGCATGTCCTGATTTGATCGACATGGTGTCTGCGTGGGAAGCGCGGGAGAGGTCTGTCAAAGCGGTACTTTGAGTCGCCGCTGAAGTGTCGGATTCGGCAGTGGAATTCAGTGTAGAAGCGAGGCTCTGTTTCGACGGTGTCCTTCTTAGGAAGCTCACAGGGCGTGAAGGCGCGGATAGGCCCGGGCTGAGGGACACGGACTTCGTAGACGAATTAGAGGGTCCCCACAGGCGGCCTAAAAACGATGTAGCGGACTTGTTGACTTGCTGCTTGGCCGATTCCTTCTCCTGGGCTTCCTTGTACTGTTGCTCTAATCCCTGTAGCTGCTCTCGTGTGACATCGTTGGTGAATGAAACGAAGTCCTGAACCAAGTCATCTGCAGAATGAGCGTTTCGGCCGTAGGGATCCCATAATTGGCGACCAAGGAGCAGCTGCATCACGTCTTCCATCTCGGTCAATGAAAGCAGCTTGGCTTCGTTCCTCTTCATCAGCGCGAGAGCAACGCGCATTATGGTTTCGGAGGCACCTTCAGCAAAGAGTACGTCGTAGATGCGGAAAAGCATAGGCAACGGGCATGTAACCGCGAAGAACGACAAGAACCACTGCGACAGGTAAGCAGACTCGATCTGCATTTCCTCAAGATGCAGCGCAAGATCTGGCATGTGCTGACTCAACAGCTTCTGGAATTGAAAGATGCGAAGGTGCAGACCTGAAAGATCAGGAAGGAAGCAGGAACGAAGGTCATAGTCCTCCATGAGTCTGTTTGAATCAGCAGCTGCCATCTCGTGAATATCGCTGCGCTTACCTAACAAGCACGCAGAAGGCCTCCTTGTCGCCCATCTGCATCAGAAGCGGACCAACAAGGAAGCCTAGACCCTGGCAGTACCCTATCTTGTTGTCATACAAGCTGAAGCACTTTAGAACACGACCAAGCATCTTCTGGCCCTCGCCTTCTGGGTCCTTGAACATCTCAACGCCAGGAAAGCTTCGACCAAGATCCTTGTTGATTATGTTCTCGTACGGACTTGACTCTCCACAGAGTGCTTCGTATTGATCCTCAATCAGCTTGTCTCTGGACCCAGATGCACTCTGCCAGACGACACCTCGCAGAGGTGCAGGTATGCCGCCACGAATCTTGTTCAGACACAGCGTTGGTAATCGATGCACCACTTGGGGGTAGTCGCGCACAAGGGCTGCCCAGAACTCGAGCTCGGTCATTGGCGGAGGTGACGGTAGTTGGGAGAACCGAACTTCTGCGGGGTCGTTCTGCACAAGCCGCTTGAGTTGCTGGAAGGACGGTGGACGAGATTGGCTGCGAGCTCGGGCATTCTTCAAGGCTGGCTTCATGCCAGCCTTAGAGTCTGACATCAAAGCGTTGTTCTCCTGTTCAAGGCGTGCGAGGAGCAATGCCATAGACTGCATGCGTTAGCATGGCTAACATGCCAGCACAACGTGTAGACCTACATCGTCCTGACCCTCGTTGCTCTGCTGCGTCTCCTTCTTCTCCAACTCGGCCCAGTTAACCTTGGCGTCTCCTGAGCTTTCGCTGCCACTCCTTGACCTTGTCAACTTAGGCCTCTCTGGCGCATCAACATCGCTGATCGATACAGTAGGACTGCCCGAGGTCGGTGCAGTGACGCTGACTTGACTTGCACGACGGCCGAACGCCTTGTGGATCTCGTCTGAACTTGGTCTGGACGACAATCTTCGCTCCTCCACTATGATGTCTGGCCGTATTATAGACTCCCTAACATCGTCGTCATTCGTGCCAGCCTCTGACAGCGGCACAGTCACCATCGAGTCGGTCGGCAGCGGCTTGGAGTCGACATGGGTTCGCGACGGCCGTGGCTCCTCGATGGTGGGCGTTGTGGCACTGTGCTCGACGTCCATGGTGGTGGCTGTCACCTCCGTCCTTGCGTGGGCGTTATGGGGCAAGCATCCAGCCTCGAACTGGTCGATATGAGTGCACGCGCTGGTATCGAGCGTGTTTCGAATCGGCGGCTGTACCGTTACGAGCGGAGACCGGGGTCTGTGAGGGCAATGCGCAGTGAAACGCGCTACGAAAAGCTCTCTGGGCTTCCAGCTGGAGGAGAAATGAACGACTACGCACACAATGTAAAGACAGGAGAGGCGCTGAGCGGCCCACGGCCTCGACGCTCAGAAAGGAGCATCAGGAGGTCGCCATTAGCTTAGCCTAGCTTGTCGCCCATTCGCGAATTGAAGGGTCCACCCACAGGCCTTGGCCGCATTAACAGGGGGCCCATCCCATTAATTGCTGCTCCGCACACCGACATCATCGAGGCCAGAGCAGCGTTAGAGGCTGACCATCTTGTGTGACGTGCAGCGCTCGTGGTGAGCACGTTGCTCCCGCAGACTCATTTCACTTGCTCGCTTGTCAACATGTGGCGAGTAAGCAGGTGCACGAGGGAGACGCGAGGGTAAACACACACGAGCGCTGCGGCAAATGAGACCAATGGGAGAAGGTGCGACATTACGTTGACTGCACCGCGCTAACGCGCCTTCCAGCCGCAAGGCCACCCCACCGACCCAGTCCTCACCAGCCTCGCCCAACGTTGCTCTCAGTCATCCCGTCGATCAAACGAAAAGAATCAGACTTGCAGCCTCGTCGGCATTGTGTCGGCTTCTATTATCGATTGCCTTGCCTTACACTTCATAGCTCTGCAGGGTGTCACCCCATCCTCTATCGATTTCGCAGGTGGCATGCAGCGTTGAAGATACCGCTGTAGTGCCAACACTTTGACTCCCCCCAGGCTGCATAATCGTATGTGGAGTAAATGATCGTTACATGGACACAGTTCAGTCATGTTGACTTCACACGACCCTGAAGGTCTTCAAAAAGCCTGTGTTGCTCAGGCAAAGCGTCATGTCCCTGAACCATTACCTTGTACATCTGACCCACGGTAAGACACTGGCATAATGCGCACAGCCGAATGAAAGCAGATATTCGGCTTTTATCGATGGCGTTAATTACTGGCATCTTCATCCTCACCAGGTTAACCATAACAAGGTGCATTTGCAGCTGCCGCTTTCATGCGCCGTACTCATCTCCACAGCGATCATGGCTACGTCCATGATACCTTTCATATCCGTTGGAGCCGCGGCCATTGTGGGAGCAATTGTGTTGCTGGTACATTGGATGGCCGATGGAAAATGGCACTTCCTATCACCAATTCGAAAATTGAACCCCATACCTGACGAAGAGGCCGCGATCGCAGTACCTACTGAACGAACACCATTGGTTCGCAGGAAACATTCAAGAATGTGCATCGCCAGCAACACATCGAGTCTCACCACAGTTCCTTGGAGAAACTGCTTGCCCAAGTATCGCATCTTACACAGGTGGACCGAGCCACAGAGCGCAGCACACCTTGGCCTCCCTCCAAAACCGCACTCTGATCTGGACCTACTCGAATCCATTTTCATACTCGATAGCTGCGAAGACTGTACCCCTTGTCCCATGATGTCGCCCTCATTGCGCCTTTACGCTTTCACCAATACACACATTGGTGCTCCTGGATTGTGCTTCGCAACTAAGGACATGTGGGACCGTGCGGCAAGGTGGGCCAGGGGTGGAAGTAAATGTGTTGAGATATCCTTCTGGACATGGGAAGGGACAAACATGATGGAGAGGATTGGACTCGCGGAGGACAGACGCATTGAGGTCATGGGGCTGGAAGACATTATCACAGCAGTGGGGAAGGGGAAGGAAAGGGCCTGAAAACTGGATGAAGGCCACCAGGCTGATCTGAGAATAGATGCCGAAGCGTTTGGCCATTATCGCCACAACAGCAGGCACAAGACTGACTTTCCGCCAATCTGCACATTTCATGACCCGAATCGTTTAGCCGTGAGATTTTGGATCTCTGCCCGAAATAGAGCGCATACATACTCCTCTTGTGGGCTTTCATCCTCATCAACCATCCGCACTGCGTTATTTTCAAAGATGATCTTCCAGTGACTCATGTATCGGAAAATCGATCACTCATGACCCCCATGTCCGCCATTGCTTGGCCAGACATCCATCATTCAATAGTCTGTGATGTTGTCTGCTTTATTTCGACGAGACCTAAAATGCACCGAAGCCTAGCATATGTGATGCGAGCTGCCTGTTCCCTAATGATTTTGCCTGAGCCTCGATGACCTCCAGCTACGCTTTCGAAACCCTACATAGTTCTGGAGAAAATGGGCCCGCTGTACCTCCGCTCGAGCCACGACTATACGATCAACAGGTACAAATTTCAATGTGCCGGGCCAGATGAGCTTATGAAAGGCTTTGCTTCTTCTCTGCCGTTTGGACTGGGCATCACTAGTACTCTTGACATTGCCGCTCCTTTCGAAAGAATCGTACGAACCGAACTTGTCAGCTCGTTCCACCAAGACTTCTTGATCAGTCTAGCAATCGCTCTGAACATCATCAAATACTTTCACTTGCTTTCCGAAATGGTTACGGCAATTGCAAAAATCTCGTCCAAAAACCTAGAAGATGTTACGCCGTGACTATGCGTCTCACACCATGCTATAATTCCGGCCGACCGAAGCTAATCAAGGCTTCAGCCATGCCCGTCCTTTCGTTCGACAAATTTGAAAGTCTAACCAAGCCACCAGTACACATACGTCAGACTACAGGTTATTCTAAAGAAGCCATCAGGAAATGTACATCCGTTGGTGAATCTGCGTATCGAACCATGGAACGTGGTCTGAGCAATCAGGCTTACCTCTTCGACACTGATTGCAGACTCCAAATATGCGAGCATCTTCCTGTTCCGGGAACACACATTTATATATATATATATATATATATCAATAGACTCCCTCCCCTTCGCAGTTCAAAAGGATCCTTCTATTCAGGTAATAGGTTCAAAGCGCCGTAATCTAGTGCCCATGCTTGCGCCTTCACTTCCGGATGCGGTGCTGATAGGTCGTATTTCCTCAATTGAGGGGTTTCAGAAATCGAATTCTGATTTGGGTTTCCGACCAATAGTACCTAATGGTCTCCCGTAGTCGCCTCACGTGTGAAGAGCCGAAGATGCGGTTCGGTCCAACCCCGTTTCGATAGCTCTAATGTTGCTACAACTCTGCCGCACTTGCGCGCTATGCCACCTCGATCTCTACTTATTCTCTGATCCTCTCCTAATTATACATTACAGACTACTCTTCGAAAGATGCTACCGTGTCCAATACACAGATCGACCTACTACTGTGTGATGCCACAATAATCACTGGTCTTCTGCCTCACATACACGTTCCTCCACTGTGTAGTTCCAATGCCGTAGTTGTCGCGTCTGAAGTATCCCTGAGTCGTGCGTGGGTACAGAACCACCTTGCCGGTCTGCCAGCTGCCACTTGCAGGAGCCGTCTTGGGCTCAGCCTTAGTGTTCCAGCAATTGATCACCTGGTATGAGGCCGGAGTCCATCCCAGTGCATTTCCGTACGACGGGCTAATCTGCACAGCGGATCCGACTGAATTTTGTGACCAACCGAGCGTTGCGAGATACCCATTGCTATCGCCGACCTCGAGGAAGTATGACTGACCTTGCGTGACTTCTTGGTAGTATTCAAAGGAGATCTCGTAGACAGTATATGGGATGGTAGGGAAACGAAGGACAGTCGAGATACCGTATCTCGGGTTGGTACCGGTGAGGGTCTGGGTGAACAAGTTTTTTTCCTTGGTGATGTGAGTATCTCCTGGCCGACTGATACTGTAAAGCTCCGTTTGAGTAAGATCGAGCGGCGTCTCGGCCGGCTCGGTCGATACGGACTTGCGACCAGTCCAGACCCAGGCTGCAGACGATGCCGTGTTGAGTACGCTCTTCTTGTAACAGGTGCCGGATGAGTACGACACATCGATGCAGCCAGTTGCTGCATCGCAGGCATCCATACAGGCCTCGAATGTTGAAGTTTGCATTGATGAGAGGTCACCACCCCAGTAGTCAACACCGCATTCGATGTTATAAGATCCTCCGTTCTTAGCCTTGTAGGTCTTGTTGTCATCCTTGTTGTTTTCGCAGGTCAGACCGTAGACGAAGGGCTGAGCGTCCACGCGGACGGCAGTCCAGACTTGCGCAGCATCGTTGGCTGTAACAACAGTGTGCTTGAGATAGCAAGTATTTCCGACGTAGCTTATGTCGCATTTATGTCAGTATAACTGCAGCAGACGAGGGACGGCTATCACTTACGAAACGTCCACGCATCTGTCAGTAGTAGCACAGGTCTCAATGCAAGCTTCGAAGGTCTTGGTGCCGGTAGAAGGAAGGTCATTGCCTGCGTAGTCCTTTCCGCACATGATCTTAAAGTCGCCTTTCGATGATGAATACGTCTTCCCGTCGCTGGAACCGTCCACATCACAAGTGAGTCCTTTGTTGGTCCTTGTCTTCTTGGCTGACCAGACGCCACCGTTTAGTTGCCCAGAGGTCAGTCTGTTCTTCAGGTAGCAGGATGTACCACCGTACGCCACAGAGACACACTCGGGCTCGGTCTTGCAAGCCTCAAGGCAGCTTTGAAAGCTGTCGGCTTGGAACGAGCGAAGATCGCCGCCCCAGTAGTCTGTTCCGCACGTAACCACGAAGATGCCGGACGCACCTTCGGTATTCGTCGGCCATTGGAAAGTTGTACCCTGCGCCTTGTCAAGGCAAGATGGAGCATCGCCCTGCGACGCGGTAGATTGCGGTAGAGCAGCTCCACGTACAGCGACTGCAACAGCGAGCGCAGACGCAGCAACGGAGAGGGCAACCATGATGGACGAGATGATTTAATGGCAAATGAGTGACGAATATAGGAAAGACGAAAAGAGAGGACGAGACTCAAATGAGCTCGAAGATGCTTGAGACTAAGGTCAAGTTCGCTGTGACGGCCATCGAAAAGGGTAGACCTCGATTATATACCCGGCGATCGCGAATGAGTTGGTCTCCCATCTGCACTCAAGTCCAGCTCACACAGGCTGCGGCGCGAAGGTTTCGTAAAAGCATCTCGGTGCGCGCGAAATACAGCTCCCTCATCGTGCGCCACGACCTGAACGTTCAGCATTGAGACTGGGACGGAACCACGCGAGAGCACAAAACCATTGAGCACAGGGCGCAATTGATGGTCCTAGTGCTGGGTGATGGTGTTGTTGATGACACGAAGGGAAAGAGAAAGCGACTTTTCAGCCCCAGTCTAGTCCGAATCGAGCAGCGACCCACATCGTCTGCGCTTCCCCTTTCTAAGGCAAGCCACTTCCAATTCACGTCAAACAAAGTATAGTCACGCCGCAGCAACAGCACCTTTCGTGAGCTCCAACTTCTTGAAGTCTACATCGCGGTCATGCTGTCGCGCCGCGCGAGACTCTTGCAGCCTGCGTGACTTTCCCCACGCTCTCCTACAACTATGATGGCACAGCTACTCTAGCCATCCTCGGCCCCAGACCTTGCTTTTCTCCTTCTCGTGTTCTACAAATTGATAGCATGACTAGTCTACCACGTCGCTCAGCGCCACGCTGAAGTGTTCAGCCGAGCTTTGTACGGGTATGGACACTTGCCAGCATTTCACTCGGCATTGTCCGCAATAGAAATCTGGCAACCTTTGTACTTGTGTCCGCTCTGTAGTGTTTGGGAAACGTGGCGGTCCTCTTCGAACCTTCACGACAGCTGGGCATCTCGGACACACAGTGATCCCTCGAGATTTTGACTTGAAGTCCAGGCTTATCCACCATATGTCGCAGGTTGAGATTTTCCAAAAGACCAGGGCAAGGTTGGACGTCTGCCTGCTTCTGCACTTGAGTACTCAGCAAGACCAACACAAATACCTCGTCTTGACTCCCAGGCGTAATGAATTTACTCATTCTGCGCTGTCAGTGACTTCAAAAAACGCACTTCACGGTGGTCGCTTCGAGATTAGCAAGTCAACGTTCCATGATATCCTCTTGTCTCCGGTCATTCCAGATCATGGTCCAACTACAATACAAGTACCAGAGGCTGGTATTATTATTTCTGTCGGAAGCACAGCACTTCCCTCAGATCTGGAGATCATAGCTCCCTCGAGGCACATCGCCTCCACACCAAAGCCAAATGTCAGATCCACGCCATCATGAGGTATGTGCCGTCTCGATTGCTCGCAAAGGTCGATCTGCTCAGCTAGATAGATAAAGATGATGACCAACACATGCGCGTCTTCTCTTCAAAATGACGAACAGATATGAGCAATGTCTTGTCTCCTCCTCATATCGACATCAACGTAACCACAGCCAAAGAAACACATCGATCGAATTTGAATGACATCGAAAACACAGGGCTCTGGAAGTCCATGTCTTGTTCTGCGCTCCCGGGATATGATTTAGCACATTTCCTCATCTCTGTCTCTGATTCACTGCACACTTCAGCTGTGTATGATATACAGAGCAAAAGAAAAGCAAATTGCGAATGCATGAGCAAATGTGCCGTACCAAAGCCACGTGATTGCCGCTGACTCATTGCTGCACGACGAGGTTGCCGTCGAAATGGATCTCGCAATCTTGAGATGCGCAATTGCCCTCTGCCAACTTCCGTACCGCGTCTCCATGCACGCTCTCAAACCACAATCACGACACGGAGTATTGTCTGTCCAAAATGCAAACTTGTATCGTTTGATGCGCGCTTGAGAGCCTACATGGTCTATTACAATGCCTTCCCTCCGCCCATAAAACATCGATGAGATGACCGAGAGTGGTACAGGTTTACTTCATGTCTACCTTTTCCTTGCACGCTCTGCAATGGGACTGAAAGCAGCTTCCAACATTTTGATCGCGTGTTCCTTCCCTGGCCTAAATCACTGACTTCGATGCGCTACTTTTTCTGCTCGAATCGTGGTACAGGAGCACCACGTCCAAAGGTATTTCTATGCCACTGTATGGCTTCCTCCCATCAGAAGAGCGAAGCAACTTCTCGATGCCCCGAGTAGGCTTCTGCGAACAGCGAGAGCAATTCAGAAGATCTAGGGAGATTGAAGTTGAAAGTCTCATTCTGTATCTGTCCCCCTTTAATCGTTCAAAAGGTGTACCTCTGGATCTCAGGTTTGGGAGTAACTAGGAACAATAATCTCGACCACACCTGTCGCGTGCCGACTCAAGCCCGAGGCGAGTCAAAGCATGCTCAAAAGTGTAGGAGTCTACTGCATCTCTGCCGTACTAACCCTATCCTATAAAACGGAGGATATGTCGACATCCGATCAATCCCTAGAGAGCGCTATACAAGAAAGAGAGTACAGATTCTGAGGAAGAAACGCCGTATCCAACCCTAGCGATGCCCGATCCCTATCGAGCATCTGAAAACGCCAAAATAATTACTCAATGAACCCGTCCCCATCCTTCAGGAATTTCACTGTCCTCGAACCCTTCCCAGGGCAACTCCTCTGTCTCATCGTCCAGCATAGTCTTTCTATCCGCATCTTTGCCAAACTCGTCCTCCGTGGTGAAATCCTCGGAAACAAAACTGCGAATCGTGACGCGTTTGCCCTGGCCCTTCTTGCCGCGCGAGAACTCGACGTGCGACATATCCACATCGCCCTCTGCGGACTTCTGTGCTGGTTCGATGTGCTCGCGAGCACCGTGCTGCTCGTCCTGAGCACGAATCATATCCGTGATATCCTCGACATCCTGCTCTGTAATATCGCCTTCCGCGGCCTGACCCTCAAGGACATCATACAAGTTGTAGATCTGCGCGTCCTTGATCTCCAGCCTGCGCAGTGTATCTTGGATGCTCGCGTTTATGTCGGCACGCTTTCGTGCGCCTTGCGACGCATCATGATTCTCGAGCATGACACGCAATGCCGCGAGCTCGATGTGCAGATGTGAGCGCTCGTCCTGGAGTTCCTTGACGACGAGGGCGAGAGCCTCCTTTGGGGAGCGTGCAGGGCGCAGGGTGGTGTCGATGTCGTCAGGCAAACGGTTTGAGACGGGGACGAGGCGTGGGACACGGAGGTCGGATCTCGATGTAGTTAGACCCTCGCGGCGGCAGACGGTGCAGTTGGCGTTGTCGTGGTGCTTATCGTGCCTGGAAATTGTGGTAGCGGTGATGGACGGACGGCGAGATTCGATCTTAAGGTCGGGCACGATGAAGGCAGATGTCATGTTGTCGGGTGCGCTGCGGCGGCGGCGGCTGGTGTTGCTGTGCATGGAAAGATCGATGGCAGATTGCTTCGTCTGCGTGGCCTCTGTGTCGGCATCGAGGTTGGACATGTTGCCCGTAACATCGTCTTCGAATTGGCTAGCGGTGGTGCGGCGAGTGGTATCCTTGAGCGATGACTTGCGGACAAGTGATGGTCGACGCTCGCTCTTAGCAGAGGCAATGGATCTAACAGTATCCTCACGAGTCTGCCGCTGCGAGCGAACAGTGTCGTCGCGGACAGTATGCACAACAGCGGCAGTCGAAGCGCGGCGAGCGTTGGCGCGCTGTTCTTCTAGCTGACGACGTAGCTGTGCAATCACGTCGCTACCGATGAAACTCAGCTCAGTCAGATCTAAGTTGGCAGGTCGCTGAGTAGTAACCGTTGGCCTTGTAGATTGCACACTGCGCGACATGTATGGCGTGCCGTGGGGCTTAAGGGAAAGGTCGGTAGTGGATTCGGGAGTCTCTGCATGCGCGTTCTTATCAGCGGCAGGTGCAGAGAAGCTTCGACGTGGTTGAACGGGGAGCGACCTGCTGAATTCCTGCCTAGAGACGCCAGTGTACTCCCTGCGAGGGTTCTCATGGCTACGGCTGGACTGAGCGAGCTCAGCGCGGCTGTTGCGCGATTCCTGCTGGACGCGGCTCTTGATGCGAGCGCCTGTGTCTTCGCGGCGGTAGCTGGGCTTGCGCTGGAGAGTCTCCTGGCGGGGGTGCTCCCTTAAACAATCCTGCTCGTTCGCCTCACGGTTGCTCAAGACTTCGCGCGTGATATCCAGGGTCTGTCTGGCAGCAGCCTCGCGTTGCTGAACCTTGCGTTTCAGCTGACTCTCCTTCCTGGCCCATCTCTCGTAGTCGTCATCGTGCTGGGCAGCGAGCTGAGCAAGCTCCTGGCGAAGGTTCTCGTTATCGAGACGCATCGCCTGGTTTGTCTGCTCTTGGGTAGCATCCTGGAAGTGTCGAATTGTCTCGTCGCGGCGGTCAACCTGTGCCTTCAAGGCAGATTCTTGCTGAGTCCACCTCCTGATCTCCTCCTCGCGCTTTGCCTTCAAACTAGCAAGCTGTGACTTGAGCGCCTCGTGATCCGCCTGCAGACGGGCGTATTCATCCTTTTCTTGACGCGCCTTACGGAGCTCTACATCCTGACGAGCGAATTGCTGAGTGTGCTCATCATTCTGGGCGTGCATACGAGCCAGCTCCGCGTTCAGAAGCGCATTCTCCTTCTCGGTCGCATTTGCAGCTTGATCGAACTGTTGGCGCAAATTCACCGTCTCTTCGCGGTGGTGCGACATCTCCTGATTCAGCTGATCGCGAAGCTCCTCGTTGTCACCGCGAAGAGCATCGACTTCCTGGCGAAGCGCGTCATTTTCGTCGGCCAATGCTAGCTTCTCGTTCTTGAGCTCTTCGCACGTCTGGAAGGCAACGCCAAGCTGATTTGTCATATTGTCGCGCTCGGTGGTCAACCGTTTCTTCTCGATCTCAAGGACCGCGACTTTGCGGTCGGCGCGGTCGAGCTTCGTTCGGAGGGTCTGGACAGTCGCGTCGAGGCCTTGATAGCAATTAGAAAACCCCATGATTCCCGTTCATCTAGCACTTACGCGTCTTTTCGACCTTCCAGTGGCCCTTGCCAGCATCCGAGTCATTCGCGCTGTCGCTTCGTCGCGATTTCTCATACGCCTGAGCGTTAGCGCGAAGCTCGATCAGCTCAAGATCTTGCTCCTCAATCCGCCTGTCCTGCTCAGATCGCTCGGCTTCTATCTGCGCGACCTTGTCCTGCAGCTGCTGAAGTGCAGAGAAGATAGCCTTCTCCTCGTCCGGGATGGGAACGCTCTCTATGGGGATATGGTTCGGACGGCGGTTGCCGCCAGGAGGTGCAGCGTAGCGCGATCGTGATGTAGTGTTTTTCGAGAAGACGGGTGTGCCATCCTCAAAGACGCCAGAGACCAGCTCAGTCAGGTTGGGCAGGTCGGGCAGAATGAAGGACTGCGCGGTCGCGTTTTGAGCGGTCGAGGGACGCGACTGAGACTTTGATCGTTCCTCTACGATGCCGTCCATCTGTAAGGAGGTCTGGCGATTGCCCCAGCGCGTGTTCTTGGTTGAATTGACGGTCAATGTGGGCGGACGGTCCTGCATGAACGACGACTCGTCCTCTGACAACTTCGCGTGAAGCTGGGCGAGCGTGTTGCGCTTGTTCTCCTTCGCGGGCAGCGCTGGAGAGTTGCGCTTGCTTGCAGGGCGTGGTGACGCGACGTCGAGGTCATTGCGCGAGGCGCGTCGAATCTGTGCGTCGCGTCGCAGGCTTCCAGTCTCACCGGCGAGAGACTTGCGCGTCCTGTTGGTAGGCGGCGTGATGTCGTAGAGGCTGTGGAACGCAGAGCTCTGCCTGACTGGGGTGCCGTGGTTGCTCCTGTTGAGGCCGCGCGCTTGTTCGACGGAGATGCTCTCCTCGTCGGACATACTCTGGTCAAAGTCGCCAAATTCTTTGTTAATCATGGAAGTGTCTGGGTTAGTCCTAGTAGACGCCATCGGCCTCCACTGGGTCATCTTCTTCGCGGTGGAGCGAATGCGCGGGTACTGCGGTAGGGTGTCGGTTGCGTCGGCAAAGTGCTGCTGTGTTGACATGAGGATATCTGGGTCGTTGAAGAAGTTGGAGGTCTCGGTGCCAAATCCTGAGCGCTTAGTGGGATTTGAGTCGCTAGGCGGCGGTGACGGCGATGGGATGTTGCGCGGGCTGTGGCTCAAGCTGCGCGAAAGCTCACGGATAGTGCGCGCTTTCCCAATGCTTGTGGGAGGAGAAGACTGCATTGTGTGCATTGTGGGGTGTTGTGAGGCTGCAGCGGCAGCTCGGGCAACAGTGGTGTGTTGATGCTGCGGCGCGTCCAAAACAAAACACGCGTCTAGGGTATACAAAAGATGCTCTGCTAGGACTACAAGAGCATTAAGAAGTATCCAAAAAGTCTGTGGAAGCTGGTGGTCGAGGAACCGCTGTGTATATTAGTGGCAGGTGCGTGTGTTTGGGATGTTTACAATGATGGGATGCGATGTCAACAGCGCCAGTCTCGCTAACACCCGCGCGCGCCACAATGCAGACCAATCATCACCCCTAAGCCGAACACTCCTGAAACCAGGGTCAACGTGAATTGGCCAACGGTTCGCGATGATATAATGCTTTTCTTGTTGGATTCAGCTGCAAGGGATATCGTGTAACATTACAATGCATTATCAGAATTGTGCGACTCACCCTCACGCCTATACTGTATCCTCAGAACTCCTCCCATGTGATACCCCGGACACAAAGCCTTCCTTTTCTCCACAGCGCCGTAGCGGCCGCTACATGCACCGCCATCAACACCAGACTCCCCGCCAGACCGCCCGTGTACCAGCGCCTCACCTGCGGAAGCACAACGAGGTGCGGGTACAAAAAGTCCAAGCTCGCCAGACCGAGTAACGAATATGCAGCCCATGGCTCTGCTGCGAACGGCTGGCAAGCACCAAACAAGCTGGCGACCTTCACAAAGAAGAGCGCCACTCTAATGATGCTGGCCGTGGCAGGGTTGTCTAGAACGATGGTGGTGTAGGTGCGTAGTCTGCGGAGACGACTCTGGCCTTCAAATGGCGGTGGAGGCAGCATAAGCCTCTGTGGACTCGGCGTTCTCACAACCTCCGGCACAGGGAACTCGAGCTTCTGGTGCCTCAGCACCACAGCCGCTTCTTCCGAGCTTGTCCTCCTATTTATATGTGGAGGAGGTGGACTGGGCGAGCGCTCCATGACCGACGCGCCGAGCTTTGAGCGTCCGGGTCGGCTGTACTGATGGGATGTCGAGCTTCGCTTTCGGGTCATAGGAGCTGGCCCTGGGCTTGGTGTGTCTGCGCGCGAGATGCGGGGACTGAAGTCATCCATGCCCGAGGGGCCAGCGTAGGCGTTGAACTCGTCGAAGACGGAAGGCGACTTGAGGACGTGGAGGATCTCTTCGGTGCCGGGACGCTCGTCAGGATTCAGTGCGAGTAAGCGTTTGAGTGACCTGTAGAGCTTCTCAGGGAGGTCAGAGCGTATGCGTTGTTCATCATCGATGCCTGCCCAGGTGGAGATCTCGGCACGCAGCTGATCCAAATCCTCGTTGTCTTCGTCGATGCCGTCTGCATTCTTATACGGCAGGCGTGCAAAGCACATAAAGTAGACGATCATGCCGAGTGAGAAGATATCCGACTTAGTAGTGAAGTTACCGTACGGTCCTCCTGGTATTTCTTGCCGAAGCACCTCAGGTGCGCAGTATGAAATGGTGCCTGTAGCGCCAGACGAGTTTCTCGCAACATTCGCTGATTGCACCTCGCCGAAGTCGCTCACTAGAACCTTCATGCCGTACTTATCGTGGTGCAAGAGGCAATTGCTGGGCTTCAGATCGCGGTGAATGTAGCCGTTGGCATGTAGATGGTTCAAACCAGATGTTATGTCCTTGAAGAACGAGATGATCTCTTCGAAATGCATGCGTCGTGGCCCAAGTGTATCTTCTGGCCCTTCCATCTGCCCTTTCGATCGCCGTCGGAGGCGCTCCTTCATTTGATCTTTGGTGGTTGTTGTCTTCATAGAGTCCAAGATGTAGCCATGCAGGTCCCCGCCATCGCAGTATTGCTGCAGGATGAACGCACATGGTACACTGGGGCCAAAGGTGTTGATCTGGTAGTCCTCAAGCCATACGTGTCGGTACGAGACGAGGTTCTGGTGCGACAGATTTTGCAGCAATTGCACCTCGATTAATACCTTCTCAAGCCATTCGTGGTCATGGCCGACTGGCACTCGTTTACATGCGAACTTGCCCAATTGCACGCCGTCCAGGACATGCTGTACAAGAAGCACAACGCCCTTGCCACCTCTTCCAAGCTCTCTCTCCTCGACGAAGAATGTCTTGAAGTAGTTGGAGCTGAATGCTCTTGCAGATATGCCCTGGTTCCTCGGAGGTAACGGCGCGCTGCCCACAAACTCCGCTCCAGCAGGTGTGTGAAACTCAGCAGGCGTGTCACGACTTAGTGCAGGGCCTAGCTGTTTATGTGGTGACGGCGGGCGAGTGCCTGCTGTGGAGCTAGGCTGGCTGCTGCGCAGCATCTGAAAGTACCCTGGGTTGACGAAGCCATGATCCATGCCAGGCTCACCTGGCGAGTGTGGGCGCTCATCGTCGCCCGTGTCGTGTGGTGAAGGTTCGCGGTATGCCCGGTGGCAGTACGGACAAGATATTCCGTCTAGGGCGGTAGATTTGGAGGCGTCGCGCAGCGAGAGCTGCTTTGACCGCTGATCGTAGACGACGACTGCGGAACCATGGCGTCTGCGGCCATGTTAGCTCGAACGAAGGGCGGGGCGACCAGCAACGCTCAGCAACACTGGAAGTTGCATATAGGGTATTAGACATACAGTACAATTTCTCGCGACTCAGCTGGTAGGTACGGTATGAGCGACATGCTCCTTTGGCGTTCGCGATCATCCATGAAGGTCGGTCAGCCCTCCCAGATGTATGCTGCTCCACCACCTCCACTTTTCCTTGTGACAGCGCAGACCCTTACTCTGCCAGTGCAAGACTACTCAATGCGCCGGACAGAAGCGCGGACCAATACGACTCGTTTGTCTGTGGTCTGCCTTTGTTTACAGGCAGTCGTGGTCTGACGTATGCGGGGAAGCTGCGGCTAGCTCTCGAAGCTTCCTTCAACCTGTGCTTCAGTCGATTGCCCAAGAACAATAGCAGAGGAATGAGCGAACGGGTTCGCTGTCGTTTTGCTTGTTTGGCATGACCGTCCACGTGCTCGCCGTATATTATTGTTGTTGTTATGGTTGGTGCTGGTGTCGGGCGGATCCCGGAATGGGTGTAGCTAGGGTTTCCTAGCCGGAAACTATTTGTCGTGATTATGTATGGAAGATAGCACATGTTTGAAAGATAACCACGCTGAGATGAGAGCGGCTGGATTAGTATCGTGGTTGGCGGTGTCATGCATGGTGCTTATTCTAGTCATGGCTGTCGTTATGCATTCTATGCTTCAAGTGCTATTTGTAGCAGAAACCATCCACAGGCACAGCCTTTATCACGTTTTACAAGTGACTCTTGACAAGCATACCGCCCTCGAAGACCTCGCCCTTCTCCAGCTTCTGCCATCCGTTGACCGCACCAACCTCAACGCAGACCATGTTCTTGTACCCATCCTTCGGCGCAAAGTCGCCGATTGCCTTAGCCTTTTCGATCCACGGGTTCCAGGTAACAGTGTCCTTGACATTGTCGCGAGTGATGTCGAAGCGGGGCTTGCCGTCCTCGAGCACGCTTGTGGTGTCGATCTTGATGTCCTTGTATACGCGATCAACCTCGCCGTTGAACTTGAGGGTGGGCTCTGTTTGTGTGTGGGTGGTTGCGTCGAGAACCTTGTCGATGTATTCAACGCTGCCGAGGCCGTTTACTGTGACCTTTGTGATATCCTGTAGAGTATGTGTTAGTTATCGCTGTCCTGGAATGGTCTCGACATATGTACCTTGATCCTGAAGTAGGTGTGTAGCAGGAACTGGAATTCGAAGCTCTCGTCTCCTTCATTGCGCACAGTAATGACCGTCTGGAGGGTGTCCTTGCTCAGTGTGACACTATACACAAGACCGAAATCCAGAGGCCATGCCTTGCGGTGCTCCTCGCTGATGCCGTTGCGATCGAGACCAAAGTCGAGCTTTACGGAACTGGTGTCAAGGGCGTCCTCGGTGGATGACTTGCCCAGGTATTCCCAGCGTGAGTTGCGGGCGAAACCATGTTGAGAGAGCTTCGAGGTAGGACCAGTTGCAGGAGGTGGGCCGAAGTTCTGCAATGGTTATTAGTACCTTTTGCCCGTGAGACCGCGCACATCTCGCGCAATTGCTCGTGACATACAGGGAAGACAACAGGAACGCCGCCCCTGATGGGCTTGTTGCCTGTCAGATCTGCTGCCTCGCTGACCCAGAGGTTTTCTGTCTTTCCGCCATTGCTCTTCCAGCTTGTTACAGTAGCACCGAATAGGTAGACCTCTACACTCTCGCCAGATGGCAACGATGCAACGACTTTCTGACTGCCTCCTTCTCCAATAACATCGACTTGTGCGGAAGGGCCGGAGCTCTTGGGTGCGTTTAGCGCGGAGGGGCGGTTGGCACGGTCAACCATTGTGATGTGGAATGTTGCCAGAAGTGGTGGAGCTATCTGGACGCTGATGCGGTAATGGTGCTTGTATGCTTGTGTTGGAGGTAGTTGGGAATGGATAAATTCTTCGAGTCAATGAATTAGCCGCGGATTGTCGAGCTAGTTATAGGCGTGTTTGCACTCACTGTTGCTGTTGGTGGCGTTCGTCGATGGTCGACGTCGAGAGTTTGGAGGAGGGGCGCCAGGGAAGCTCCTGCCCCACTATGATCGCATCGAGATGAAACTCACCTGAAACACTTCTTGCATTCGCCTAAGTCGCGCAAAATGCTACCATTGGAGCATCTGTGCATCCTGGTATCCTGAACGCATTGTCATGCATGTTGATGGGGTTCACCCGCATGTTCACCTGGCAGGTGATCATGATCGACGTTCATATTCGCCAGCTCACCACATGTCGTCAATTCACCTGAATTCTGCATGAGCTACTACTTCGCTCAGAACTGACACCTCACACATCAAAACCCGTCGAACGGAGTCTCGTAATACGAGAAGGACTACCTTGTGCTGGCAATCAAGCCTTGTATGTTTCGGTCCGATGCCTCGGTCCGGTGCTGATGCTACGTTTGTCGAGGTAATTGCGCAGGCTGACCATGGAATCTTTCACGGCACAGAAGCTGAGCTACATGGAGTGCTTCGAGACCCGTAGGTAACACGTGAGGCTTCAGACGTGGATGACATAACTCGGAGGCATTATATCACACTACGGTACATCTCTTCCGGCAAAGCAGCTCATCATATTGAACCCAACCTCGGTAGCTCATTCGCGAAACTCCCTTTCAAACCCTGTTTACACGGCCCCAGCCTTTCCAAGAACTTCTTTGATATTCATACTCGAACATGGAGCCCCTAAGCCATTAACCTGGAGGTACGCAGTGCAGTCACCACACCAAAGCTGGCTTTCGAAAACCGCTCTGAGAAGTAGCACGTCCTTCACGCGCCTTGCCAATGTTGACGAGTCCCAATCATCTGCCTCTCGGCACGCAGTACTTCACGATAGAGGAAAAGACTGGCTTCTAGAGAGTGGGTATGAGTACATAGATCGGACCTATTGGCGAGAAAGGACTCAGGGAACACAAATCGCACAGTTCCTCGTCCCGTTCACAAGCAGATATATTCGCAAGACTATTAGCTTTGGGGAACAAGGAGACATTAAGCAATTCCAACGCTCTCATCCAAGCAGACAGCACACGAGTGACCTTGACGGCGCTTTTAGGTGCCTCCAAGAGGAACAAAGACATCGTTGACCTTGCTGACCTTGTCGTGCAGACAGCACATGTTGCAAGGCCGCATACACAAGTCAGCACTCTGACCGGTGACCTGTGTTCTGTGCATTGCATGGAGATGTACCAGTCGCTGATTTCAAGTGCAGAGTTTTGTTTTCCCTTTTTCCTTTTTCCATAGACGCGAGCTGCCTTTCATCCGCTTTTCATTTTCGATAACAAAAGCAGAACAGCAGCCATAGCAAGGTAGTAGGCATAGTTTGAAGGGCGAAGAACTTCTCATTCTCCATAGCTGCTTTTAGATAAAGCAAATCCACATGCTGGTCTACTTTTCTGGTTTCGAGGATACAGAAAGACAGACCCACGGGGAGAGAGGGAGCAGAAGGTCGAAACAGACTTTATTCCCTCACACAAGGCCGGATTGGAGACATGCAGTCGGACTCTACAGCATTCGAAGAATGAGAAAGATTGACACAGCGAGACGTGTACAGGTCGACATGTGATGGTGGACGTGCCAGATGATGTCGAGGTCTTACGGAATGCAGAAAGCAGTATGAGTGTCAATCACAGCCTTCACAAATATTTATTTTTGAGAAACTAGAAAATGGCTTCCTCAGGATCCTTTACCAAGAAGCGGGGCATGCGATGGATCCTTGGAGCTATGCGGTTGAAGTACAGAAGACGGGAAGTCGCAAATGCATAGCCCTACAAGGCGTACCAATTGATCAACGTTAGCGGGAATCAACGTTCACAGCAGCCATTTGACATTGCAGTGGATGTCTTGGTCGAAACAGACAGAGAACATCTTGCGCGCATGCACTTTTGCCGGCTAGAGAACATAGCCGGGGTACGAGTTTGTTTTGCAGCAGCAGGTCCATTAGACTTATATTCAATTTTTCGGAAAACATTGGCAATTGTGTACAATCACATAGAGGGATGACGCCGTGCGAAGTGGGTCTAATACGTGCTCTGTCGCGTGATGCTAAGCAAACAAGCACGAATAGCTTAAATGCGTGATTTGCAGGCCAGTTCAGAGATACTGTGAGTAACATCAGAATCTTTGTGGACGTTGTCGCGAACATTCTGGCTTGAAAAATGCGAAGAGGACAAGAGTCACACATGAGCATTGATCTTTGCGCTTTTTGGGCAACTGTAGAACATGCATGTCTGGCGCAGAAGCATCTGTTGCTTCGAAGCGCTTTTTCGAATGGTCATAATGGGCAGGAGTGGTTGATGTAAGACTCAAGTAGATCACCAGGAGATATTTATACCTAACCGGATCCGTTGCAGACCACGCACACTCGCTTAATGATTCGTCAGACGTCATTGCCCGAGACGGGAGTCGTACGATGCACACGGACAAGCAAAACGGGAATCTCGGGCTTCATCAGACGTGGGTATCCATTATTCTCATCTCGATACTACGATCTGAACCCTGTCTCTTCGTCATCTACACATTATCCAAATCACTTCCATGCCTCCTCACGCCTCCTCATCCTCCGGCGCCGCAGCATGCACCCTCCTCCGAATTGCAAAGAGCATATCATCCATTTCCCTCTCCTCCGCTCTCGTTACCGTGAGACCTGGAGCAGCCAGGAAATAGTTCTTGATCTCCTTGAGCTTGTTTATGAGGCTCCTAGGCGTAAGAATGACACGCTCAGCGAAGGAGCGATTGGGCGTCGTGCCGGTCGGCGTCTGTTCTTGAGTCTGAATCTGGCTTTGAGCCAAAGTGGGCTGCTTCATGACGGGCGCGGTGTCGGCGACTGTGGCTATGGAGGCGGCGATCTGCTCTGTCAGAGCAGGTGCCTTGATGTGTCTCGGCGTGACTTGGACGTAGCTGTTACGTTTGCTTTGCGAAGAATGTGTTTCCTGGGGCTGAGGAGGTGGTGTCGATTTAGCCTCGCTGACGTCCATGTTCAGGCTTTGCCTTACGCGTTTTGATGGCGCAGGCGTGTCTTCAATGATATCGACCGCACTCTCAACCTGACTGAGGTTCGACTGCGAGCGGCGTATACTGCGTTTACGTCCTGTGCTAGGACTGCCCATCATGTTCTCCAAAGGTGTTGGAGAATCGTTGATTGACTTCCTCTTCCTGGCGCTTCTAGTGTGCTCGATGGGTGACGGAGCAACCGGGAACTCCACATCGCCCTCAACCTGATCCTGTTGCGACAATTGTGGGGAGGCTGGTGAGTCTTCACCCGCAGATTCCTTGTTCTTCCTTCGAGGTTTCTTCTGCCTCTTCACACGTCCCAGCTCGACGTGGATGGGGCTCTCCATGCTGTGACGAGTCGAGCGGCGAGTTCCCTGCGAGCTGGGAGTGCCCTTCCCGGGGGTCGAGTTGAAAGAATCTCCGACACGGCTTGCGCTGCTTGTGTCGGCTTTCTTGTTCTTTCGTGTACGGACCGACTTAGGTGTAGGTTCGACTTCTGTGTCGCTTCCGTCTTGCGTTGCAGAGAACTCTTGTGAGGCTAGATGAGATGCAGCATCTACGAAAACGTTGTTAGATTCTGGCACTGTCTCTTCAGGCCCCACCGTAGCTTCAGCAGCCTGCATATCTGCGTCGATCTGCGCTGTCAGCTCCAAATCGACCGTGGAACTTGGCAGGTCAGACATGATTTCGTCGTTAGGTTCGTGGTAGCCTCGAAGTTGCGCATTTTCTTCTGCCTCTTCGGCTAAGGTCACCGCAGCAGCCAGTGCCTCTTCATCGATTGTAGTGCCATCATCGAAAGACGCAGAGTACAAAGGTTCAGCCTGATGGTCGTCGAAGCTTTCCGCGGCTGCGCTTGGTAGCTGTCTCGATCTGATCGTGCCGTCTTTGTCGAACCGAGGAGGCGACGAATCGAGTTCATCGTCACCTGCAACACGCACCGTGCGCACTGCAGTAGGGGTGGCGATGTCCGTATCATCGCTGACGATCTTCTGCGAGCTGCGTCGTGCGTGAGGTGTAGGCGACGAGCCTAAGAAGGCGTCCATAGGACCCATTTTGGTCAGTGCTTTGAGAGGCGTAGTGCGTGTATTACGGGTGGGCAGATCATCAACACTCTGCACATCAGAATGGATTTCCATGGGAGATGGCGGTGCATCTCGGCTGGGTGAAGGCGCGCCCATGTTTGCGAACAAACCCCCGGAGAGCCTTTGGCGTTCGATCATCTCCTTCTGCCTTTCCGTCAAGATCTGCGACTCCTGGACGAATGGATTGGAAGGCGACGATACAATGGCTTCGAATTGGATTTGGGAATCGTCGTGGCGTAAGCGTACTTTAGGTGTTCGACGGGAGGAAGTCCTCCGGCTTGCCGGAGATGAGACAGCGGGTGACTGAGGCTTTGAGTTGCGTGCGGATTTGATGATTTTGAAAGGAGACTCTTTGATACGAGAGCTTCTGGCACTTCGACGGGGCCCTTCACTACTGTCATCAGAGTCGTAGATAGACACTTCGGCACCCTGATAGATGATCAGTCTCATAATGCTAGACATGTTGGACAACTTACACTCTCATCGTCCTTAGTGTCCAGCGATGGCAGAGTAAGATCGACAAAACTACGCAAGCGACGTAGAATAGTTTCGAGTCGCGAAGGATAGCGCAGGCTTTCCTGCTCACCGAATGTCTTGTTCCACGTCGCGATCGATACGTTCACAATACCTCGTCGCCGACTCACAAAACCTGCTGTGACGAGTGGCTCTAGGGTAGCAAGAACCTGGCCATCCTTACGAGGAAGCCTTTCAATTGCCTCGTTTACTTCTGTCCAGAGGTACGCAACCTGTCTCTTGTTAGTAGATAGTATGCTATTGTCAATCGTTAAGGCCTACCCCTTGATGCAAAGCTTTTGCGTTGGGCTCTGTACTTTGCAGCTTCTTTTCCGAGTCTTCCACCCAGATCCGGGTCACATCCTGGATCTTGCGCAAGTAGACCGCAAGCAGTGAAGTGGAACAGTTTCTGATTGAAATGCCCAATGCGAACAGGAATCCTTTGGTCGATTGTACGTCCGCAGAGCCAATCTCATTGTATGCCGCAGTACCCACGGACTTCACCGCGCTGTACAAATGGTTGTACGGATCGAAGTCGTAGTTGCGTCCGGCTGCAGGAGAAGATGGCCAAAGTGCCTGCCTACCTTGATCAAGTACACGTCGACTGATGGTCTTGCTCGGTAGGTTTTGCAACAGGACCGTGGTGTAGGTGAGACCTGTGGATTTGTTGGTCATACCGGTAAGGACACGCTCGGAGATTCTCTCGATGACAGCGAGGACGAGTGCACCGTCTCCAGCTTCTTTCCGCACCGCTGTGACGAATGCTGAGAGAACATCAAGACCTTGTGGCGTATCGAGCAGGTAGTCCGCGCCTAGACCGAGGAGTTCGACTACGACATCGTATTCCTTGCCAAGTTGACGCGAGACACGCTCGTTCGAATCAGGTACTTGCTGCTCGATAGAACGCTTTAAAAGTGTTGCGACTTGTGACCAGAAGTCTAATGCCACAGCTGCCTTCAGAGACCCATCGATGATCCCAGCGCAATCTCGAAGGAGCTCGAGCTTACTGAGGCGAGTGTTCTGAGCGTTGAAAGCTGGCTCGACGACCAGCTTCATTGCGCGCAACCGAACGACGTCGGATAATTTGCCTTCTGACTGGTTCACCAGAAGATCGATGAGGTAAAGCAATGGCGATATCCTGGTCCCGTTGACCCGAGATCGAAATGAAGGTGTTGACGCAACCTCGAACTCATCTTGACTATTCCGAGTGAGACACTTGTCCGCGAATTGATGCGCACCAAGCTTTTGCACAACGCTCTCAACCAGGAAGCAAAACTTGTCTGCCCAGCTGTCTTCCTTGTGTTGAGGAAGAGCCAGCTGAGCGGTGTGCCGATCCCACACGCGACGAAGCAGGTTGACAATGTGAGCCATAGCATCCTTCGTCTCGCTAGAAGCCATGACCTCCTTGCTGCTTGCCTCGACCAGAGACTTCAGCAAAGCAAGCCACATGGTTTTGACGGGATCGTCCTCTTGTTGTGAGTTGCTGGACCATGTCGTGGCATCGAGCAGAGTTTCCACATGCTTCGATATCGAGGATATCGATTTGCGGACCCAACGTGGATCTACACAAGGAACTTCGGTGAGTTGTGTCATCACCTGAAATCTCAGGTCCAAAGCTCTCTTCTCGTTCCATGGGGTCCGGGCTCCATTCAGCAGAGCAGTGACCACGCGACATGCGTGCGCCGCTTGTACGGGAGAAGCCTGGTGTAGTAAAGGTTTCCAGAAACCGATCACAAATTCGTTCCAAAATCGGTCAAGCTGTTCGTGATTGGCATCGGGGCGAAACGCATGATACAGTAGCGTATTGTACCCGCAAAATATGACGTCTCGTTCAGACTTCTTCAGCGGTCGTCTTCGCTGTAATTGCTGCAGAGGCACGTTCAGCAGGAACTTTGACCAGCCTGCGGCGGTGTCATGAGACGGATTTACAGCATAGATAAGAAATCCATATGCCACGTTCCCGTAGATCTTGACTTGATCGTTGTCACACTGCAATGACTTCTCGTAGACTTTAAGCCATTCTCCAAGGTCAGTAAAGTGCCTCGCGTCGAAGTGATCGCGCAGAAGCCCCGTAACTGCCGACCAGATTTGCGGAACGAGAGCTGCGTTGTCTCCGTCAAGCATCTTCTGCAGCTCCAGTGCCATGATCTTCGCCAGTGTGGTTTCTCCGTCGCTCCTAACCTTGTTCAACACGGCGAGCACTGATTTGGCAACAGATCGGTCTTGACCAACGGCTTTGGAAGCTGCGATG
The DNA here is from genome assembly GCA_001599375.1 of Phoma herbarum. NCBI lineage: Eukaryota > Fungi > Ascomycota > Dothideomycetes > Pleosporales > Didymellaceae > Phoma > Phoma herbarum. The sequence goes on from BCGR01000004.1 coordinate 1,186,894, forward strand.
GCGGTGTCGAGAGCGCTCTGGTAGATGTCTTTGTGGCCGGAGACCAAAGCCTTGAAGGTGTGCTTGAACCATCGGTCTGCGTGCCGGGTCATGAGGTCGGGGCGCTGTTGGATGAGCTTCCTGTATATCCGCAGGCGGTATGCTTGGACAGAGAAGCCCTTCACGCGATCTTGTATTGTGTCCAGTCCGTCCATGATCTTTTCCACCCGCAGCGCGGTCAGTACTTTTGGCCTGAAGTTCTGCTGCATCAGCATAGCGAGATGTGTGTTGACCACGCTTTTCGCGATTGAGGCGTCTGTGATGACCTGTATGGTTCTATCCAGCATGTAGGAGCAGAATTCATCATCCATGGCAGCCGCGACGTCTTGTATCCGGAAGAACGCCAAAAGCAGCTTCAATGCTTGCGCAATGAGCTGGGAGTCGGAACCACTGCCGGTGGGACTAATAGCTTGTGTGTCTCGCCGAATGAATTGTGTAAACAAAGACATCTTGTTCTTCAGCGCCTGCTCATCGGGTATCTTGTCGTACGCCTGCATGGTGCGCTGCAACGCGTGGTATGCATCCAGCCTTGTGGGCCGGTCTCCCTGGGCCAACTGCTTCACAATGGATTCCAACATCTCGGCAAACGACTTGAACTGGTGAGCGGCGGTGCTCTCGTCGGCCGGCGGGGGCGTAGCTGTTGCGTCGGTTGGTTTGAGGATCGACTTGAGCGGCAGAGATACGCGCGTCTGGGGTAGAGGCCGAAGAGGCGAGCTACGTGTAGGTGTCCAAGACTTGATGACAGCTTTCTTTTGCGGCGAGTCGCATGTCTGGACCTCGAAGTTGACTCTCTTCTTCTGCGCTGAGCTCGAGGGGACGTCGATGTCGGAGGACGGCGATTGCTCTGGTGTGTTGAGCAGCTTCTTCGCAGCGACTTTGGCGATGGCTTTTGGCCGTGGTGGCTTTTCGCCGAACGGGTCCTCGAGGAACTGGAGAGTCTCGTCGATATCGACGTCCTTGTCGCTGTCTTCGACGTCTTTTGGTGGAGTGGGCGGGCGGACGGAGAGCGATTCGAACTTGGATAACACCATGGCCATGCTTAAAACCACCTAACGGAAACAGACAGAAAAGAAAAAGATCAAGTTCGCATCGCCGGTCGTGTACGCGCGGAAGGGGACGTCGAGCACGACGGTCGAGGTGGTGGTCCTGTTCCCCAGCTTGGAAAGCTTAGAGCGGCACGTTCGACGCGTTGCCGCGCGAACGAACGCGCCTTCCCGCAAGCGCGTAAAGTGGTTGCCCAGTGTTCCGCTTCACGCTCCCAAATCCCCTTGACTGGATCCTCTGAAATCTTGCTACGTGTCAGTCAGTCCTTTGCTTCAAATACCACATGCGTCCCATACATGAAAGCTCACGATTGTGATTCTACGATGGCCGCCGCATCTCGTTCGCCTTTGAAGCTGCAGATGTTTCAGGAAGATCTTTGCGAACGGTCTGACGCTCTTACATCACTTCCTGCCTCACAAAGATTCAAAATACAGCACACTCTTGACGCGCATGGCGTTCATTGTGCTGATACTAGATCATGCAAATGGCTTGAGACATTGGATCTGAGCCTTGTGGACCCTTGCACGCGATTGATCCCCACTGTGGGGCACCTTGATCATCATGCCGCGGCGTTTCTGTAATATGCTCCACCGACTTTCCTCGCGCCTCCTTTCTTGCGTCCTCGTTCTACACCTCTAATATCAAGCTACAATGTCTGCTCAGCAGAGGTCTGGAAAAGGTGTGTCAATCGTCTTGAAATGAGAGTATGCGCTAAGACATCGCAGCGAAGCTTGACGACGTCACCAAGATTCTAAACGACTTGAAGACCGACCTCGATGCCCCAAAGCTGTCCTCGCAACGTAAGCTAGCTCGAATCGCCCCTTCGACCATACACTGAAACATCTCCAGAACGGAAACAACAACTCGAGCAACTCAAGGTTTACGGTCGAGACCCCACAAACGCCGATCCCATTTTCACACAAGACGTATGATAGCTCCTCACAGCAGTGTTTGGGCGAAAGGTGACCTCTCCAGGGTCTCCGGACATTAGGCCGCTATGCCTTCAAGGAGAAGGATGCAGCAGTGTCGCAGGAGGCATTGAGATGCATAGCCAATGCCTTGCTTCTGCAGCCAAAGGCCCGCCAGATCTTAGTTGATCTGGGACATGGTACAGACGCAGCGGAGAAGTTCAAGGCACGTACAAGCAGGACCTTGAGCGACGAGAGATGTTCTGACTGTCGACAGGGTGACAGCATCGACGACGAATTCCTCCTCTCCCGCGTCCTCTTCCTCACAACGTACGGCGCAAACCTCGACTACAACGAGCTTGTCAACGAGCACAACCTCGCAGACAGCATCAACGCCGCTTTGCAGCGCCATGCAGACCGCTACACCGAGCCACGGCAACGAGCGAAAGAGCACATCGCGCCTATGGACCTGATGGCTCTTTCAGAAACGCTGAAATTGCTCTTCAACATCACACACTTCCACCCCGACCTCTCACAACACTTCACCAGCCCAATCCCACACATCTACAAGATACTGCTCCGCCGCGATGCTCCCACAAAGCCTCTCGACGCACCCGTATCCTACCTGATCAACGCGCTGCTCAACCTCGTCCGCGAAGAAGGCACAGGCGGCACCTCACAACCACACGATCCAGACCTACACGCCGCACTCTTCCCGTCCACCGACCCTTCCATTAACGTCACCTGCATGATCACCATCCTCGATACGTCCATCCGTGCCTATCCCGCCTCTGAACTCGACGCCACAATCAGTCCGCTTCTCACACTCCTCCGCCGAATCTACGAACTCGCCCCAACAGATGTCCAAGAAACGATGCAATCCAAACTGCTCCCCTCAAACAGCGACCGTGCACAACCGCTGGGCAAGACATCCTCCCTCCCCTCGCGATTACTGCAGCTCAGTACATCGGCGCAAACACCCGCACTGCGCGACTCCATCTCGGCGTTCCACTTCGAGCTCTCCTCCAACGATCCGGCTCAGTACGTACAAAACGTGGGCTACGGCTACGCATCTGGCTTCCTGTTGTCCAAGAACATCCCCATGCCAGAATCTGCGCTCAAAGAAGCCGGTGTGGCAGACAATGGGGAGGGGGTCAGTGTGCCTGTGAACCCGATTACGGGGCAAAGACTGGATAAGGAAGAGCAGGTTGAGATGCCGGAGATGTCGCAGGAGGAGAAGGAGAGGGAGGCGGAGCGGCTGTTTGTGCTGTTCGAGAGGCTGAAGAAGACGGGGGTTGTGGATGTCAAGAATCCGGTTGAGGAGGCATATCGTAGTGGGCGGATTGAGGAGATGAGTGATTCAGATTGAGCGATGGACATCGAGAGCGGATGTTGACATGAGTAGGGGTTGGTAATTATATAATAGATACACGACTACCTCCACATGCCTGGCCATAGTCCACCTGACGTCTCCAAATTGCGCCGATAGATGTAACATCGCCAAAGCTGCTGAGACGATGACTCCCAAACGTGAACGGGAAGGACTCGTCGTCGATATTCGAGTTGTTAACGATACAGTATGGCGTGTGATCGGTACTGAGCGTACGGTCGGATATATTGATGATATGGAGATGTCGTGGTATTGTAATTGTTGGTCAGTCGTTCGTGAGATCTCGTTATTGTCTAAGTCTTAATCGTTGTGGCATCATCTAACAGACCTGAACAAGTGGGGGGTCCTCATGGCTCGACCGAATGCGAGCTGTCTTGATCAGAAGGGCAAGGGCAGCCAATACGCTTCTCAAGGTCGTTAAGCTTGCGAGGGAAAGAAGTGCGAGGTATCTCAACGCTTGGGAGCAGTCCTCTGCCGCCTTCGTTGCTGTATTGTCGCACCCAATAAGAGCTGATTATGCGAAGTAAAACATGGTTGATGACGTTGCTGACGTGCGATACAGGGTACGTGGCGAGCCATAGCACCACGACGATGCCGAAGCCCTTCTGTGTCGCGTTGAGATTCTGGATGCGGTTGCTGAAGGAGGAAGGGTCGGCAGGTTCTGAGAAGCTGTTTGAGAGGCGCGCTGCGAATTCGTAGAAGCCGCACAAGTGCATAAGATATGCTGTACTGCATGCTCCAGCAGTGTATGTCGCAAGCCGTCGGCTGAAGTGGTAGAGCAAGACGAGAATGAACGTTGCTCCAGCGGTCGCAACAAGGCCACGAACGAAGGAAGTTAGAAGCTGCGGTAGGCTGCTGAAGAAGGCGAAGCCTCTTGCAATGTGCTCAGCTTTGCTCGACAGACTGTCTAGTCGATGCTCAATATTATCAATCTTGGTCAAGGAGGCATCCGCTGTCTCGTTGATCCTTGAAGCGGCGTTCGTGATGTCGCCCATGTAGCCGGAAAGAATCTTGTGATTCTCCATCTGAACTTGGTGGTTCAGCTGAAGGCTGATGATAGCTCGGTCGTGGTGTTGTTGCAGTTCGGTAGTGAGGGATTTCGCGAGCTGAGAGGTCTCGACGATCATGTCCTGCGAGAACACTTGCATCTCTTCGCGTATACGGGTGATCCCAGCGCCCCGACCATCTGCAAGAGCGGTAATGAGCTCGGAGATCGACGTCTCCATAAATGTGTGGAACTTGTCGTCCAAGCTGCCTACTGTTGCCAGTGCCTTGTCTTGCACTGCCGAGACATCCTTCTTGAACTGCCTTTGCGCTTCGCGGAGCTCGTTTGCGAACTGCGTCTGCTCATGTAACAGAGACGCGTACTCCTCGGTGGTATTCTGAATACTGGCAGACACGACACCCATAACTTGCGTCAGATTCTTGAAGATCTCGAGGTGATTCTCACGTTCAATAGCGTCCCTGCTGGCTTGACACATGACCACTGCATTCTGACGTGCGTTACTGAACGACGTCCAGTATTGTGGTGAAGACTGGAGAGTTTTCAGGCATTGGCTGTACTGGTACTCCTTATGCTCCGGGTAGCACTGTCTTCCGGTTTTCGTGGGCGCCTGCGACCACCACCCGCCCTTATTGCAAGCTCGACTTGAGGGCACAAGGATGTCGCAGTGCAAGGGTGGTACAGCACTGTTGGGAGGCTGAGCGCTGAGTAGCTCGCAGACAGCAAGCTTGGCAGCATACTCAGTCTTGACGTTGTCGAGATATGCTTCTGGGCGACTCTTGGCGAAGTCTGGTGCATGCTCGAGGAGCTTGCATTCGTTCATGAGGTGCGAGGCGGCCATGCGTGTGCACGCGGGTGCTGTTTGCATTGAACTGACGAAGTCGACTGCCTGCGAGATCACTTCGTGGTTTCTGGAAGATGTGTACTGAAATACAGTGTCGAGGTTAGTGGTTGCCGTCGCGTCTGCTGATAGAGAGTGATAGTAGGACAGTGCCACGTGGGAACGCAGCAGCATGCTTGTTAGCACAGCGTTTCGAAGTCTCATCTTGAGCATTAGGTCCAATAACGGATGAGCCACAACGCGTAGAACCACCCGGCGGAAGGTCTGTGGAGCTGGTGAGCAAGGAGTAGAGCACGATCCTGGTCAAGTCGAAGCAGATGATGAAGGAAATGAGGAGCAAAGTTTGCGGAGAGGTATTGGAGGATGTGATATTTGTTGATTCGCAACGGCAAGGCATATCAAAGTAAAGGAAAATGAAGTGCAGCAGTGTCTGTAGGCTTGACGCGTGCTGTCGTGACCTGAAGCCTGGGTGAGAGCGATAGCTGTATGGTGAGAGGCGTGGTTAGTCGGTGAGCGACTTTGCTACAACACAAGGCGGGCTGCAGCGGCAGATATCAAAGGAGCAGCACAGTATGGTGGCCAGCTCGGTATTCAGGTGAACGTCCAGGGGCGTCAATCGCTTGTATTATAAAGTTGACGCATCGTGGAAAAAGAAGAAGGAGCTGCGGAAGAAGTCGCGTATCAGATGGGATGATGGGGATGACTAAGCTCGTAGGGCTGAACATCGCAACTTCGCGGTCGAACACCCAAAACTTTTGGTCAGCACCCGATCGCCTACATCCACACCATGTTCGCCCCAGCACGCCGACGATGCGCGCAAGCCGTCGCAAACTCAAAGGCCCCCGTCGATTCGATACCGAAGTTCCTTCTGCCCCGTTGCACGGCGCCCAGAGCCTTCACCACGACCGCACGATGCGAATCTAAGATTGGGTCGCTTCCGCTTTCAGTACCGCCGAGCGTGACCTTGAGCGTGATTCCACCGAAGACAATTGGCGGCAAGGGTGCAAGGACACAGTCGATGAGCACAGTGCATGTCAAGGGGCCGCTGGGGGAGATGTCAATGGAGATCCCATCATACATCAACATTGATCAGCAGAGCTACACGCTCAGCTTGACAGAGGACGCTACGGACAAGAAGCAAAAGGCCATGTGGGGTGCGCAGACACCGATGCCGATCGATTGAACCTAGCTAATAAGGGCACAGGAACAACACGCGCATATCTCCAGAACCACATCCTTGGCGTTAGCGAAGGTCACAGCGCAATCCTGCGCTTCGTCGGTGTCGGTTTCCGAGCGTCCGTCGAAGATACCGCGACTACCGTCACCGCCGACTTTCCCGGCCAGAAGTTCGTGAACTTGAAAGTTGGCTACTCCCACCCCGTCGAATTGTGCATACCCAAAGGCGTGACCGCAAGTACACCGCAGCCCACGCGCCTACTACTTGAGGGCCCGGAGAAGGAGGTTGTGATGCAATTCGCGGCGAAGATCAGGAAGTGGCGTGTGCCAGAACCGTACAAGGGCAAGGGTATCTTCGTGAACGGCGAGACGATCAAGCTGAAGAACAAGAAGGTCTCGTAGACGTGGAATTCAAGAAGAGGAGGCTGGGTTGTGTTGTATATCTGTATCATATGCATGGGCGTTGTACTATACTTGGATGTACGAGAAGCAGGCGCTGCGAGCAGGACAAGGCGCTCAACAAATGATACCGCATCGAACGACTCTTTCTCAGGCCGCAGATTCCTACATGTCTTCCATTGGCCGTCAAAAAAGCATAAACTTCGGCAATATATTGTTTGCGTAACATCTCACACGCAGCTCTCTCACTTCCACCCAACAGCAAATCTGCCGAAGTCGCAATTGGCGCAACATGGAACGTAGGTGAGAGCGAATAGGCCGAGCTCCGAGCTCGCAGATTTCGACTATCTGACGTTCTTTTATTCGAGTTTGGGTTATCCTCCACAAAAGGGATAAGAAGATTTCAGATTCCTGGAAGATCTGGCAGGAAAGGTAAGGACAACGAATCGGCTCGATCATGTTGTAGATACCGTGTGCACCCATCACGCTTGAAGTGCAGTAAGCTCGTAACGTTGTCTACAATCCAAAAGCTTCTGCTGTGGTGATGAACCAGTAAGCTAGGAATGACTATCTCCTAGATCTGACATAACCTAATCGAAAGCCTTGATGCCCTTCTCTGACATATCCACCGTCTCCACGACTGAGGGTGCGACTGGTCGTCATTACTCCTTCCCGTTGCCCCACCTCCCGTCAATGCCGAGGCAGCTTTGTGTCGTCTCGTCTCAACATCCATAACGCAACATCCAATGCACGACGTCCTTCATGTCGACCCCACCCTGCCGGCCCGATCGACGAATAGCTCATGTCGTGATTGGTGTACCTTACTTACAACCCTGCGAACACCAGCTGAGCCACCGCTAACAGGTCCGGACTCCCAGCCGCGAACAATGACAGCTGAGGCGCGCGGGAACGCTAAGGCTGATGGCCTGCTTTCCATACAAAGAGACGTACCCCGCGGCAAGTCGTCATTGAGCTGTTGAAGACCGCACTCCTTGCTTCGTGAGAACTTGCAGCTGGCCCAAGGCTCAATTCCATCAGCTTCACTAAAGATATTACGACGTTCGAGTGCGAAGAGCTTAGGAAGAATCAAGGATAAGTGTATGCGAACATGCCTTCTAAAGGTATCCTGTGCTACTCCTATATCGCCGTAGACGGTGTCGAAATCGAGTTCACTGTCCCAAAGAACTTTACAACCAGACGAGACCAGCGACAATTCAACTGCGATCATCTTGAAGTTGAGTCTTCGAACCTTGGCCATTTCAAGTTTACAGGGCGATTCGAATTCATCGTGAGGAGGGACGGTCGCGAGCTGGTCAAGCAATGGGTGGACGTGAACAGCATGACCGGTGGGCTGAGCGATGGGACAATGAAGACCATGGTACACAATCGACAGCCTCAATGTCAATGCACACCCGACTGAACGCAACAGGATGAGACACCGGCCATCTTCGCCGAAGATTTGATCGTAACATACGGCTTCTATGACGCCGGACCTGGCCTCGCAGCTCTGCCTAAGCAACACCAATGCTATGTCACTGTAACTCACAACTATGAGAACTGGATGCGCGACACCATCCAGCCCGGTAGCGAGCTAGCCAACAAACCCTTCAATCGTATGGTGCTCCCCTCCTCGCACGACATCGGCATGAACAGCATGTCGACCGCGCTGTCCCTCCTTGAGAAGGCCGGCACAGGCGTGATCAAAGAAGTCCTCGGGCGCTCGCTCCCCCGCGCATTCGACATCATCAACAAGGTCGGCGACAAAGGCGTGAACGCCATCGCGCCCGACATCATCCGAGCGCTAGCCATCACGCAGAAGGATACGCTCGACACTATTCTCAAGCTAGGTGCAAGGTACTTCGAATTCAGACCCGCGAAGTGCCACCGCCAGATCCAGGCTGTCAGTCCGCTCGAGGATACGTGGTACTTCCAACACGGCGCGATCCCGGGGATGCCGTACCGTGCTTTCCTTTCTGATATCGTACAGTTTCTGTCAGACCACAACGAAGAGATCGTCGTGGTGCAGAACCGCTGGGACGGCGTGCCGGGCGATTGCCCACGACCGAGCGAGGACGAGCTGAGAGACGTGCTGAACTCGGTGCTTGAGGGGAAAGACTTACAAGCCGGTAACCAGGACGACATGATGCAGCGCTCTGTGCAGGACTTGCGGAACGACAGAAAGAGGCTGATTGTGCTGAGGGATGTTAATCAAGTCTCCAACTACGACGATGACGCGAATGCCACATTGACTGGCGACTCCATGGTCGCCAAACTGCAGACGATGAGCGAGAACCCCCCGTCTGGACATCCGATTACGCTGCTGCAGTGCCAGGCGACGGCGACGAATATCAGGGATGTCATCATTGCTAGCGTGCTCGACAGCGATGTGAGCACGAGTCCGATATTGGCCACCAAGCCTGTGTGCGACAGCAAGATTTTGCCACTCCTGCGGGGAGAGTGCGGAAAGTGCCTGAGCAGAGAGGAGAGTGTGGTTGTCCTGCTGAATGATTTCTTTGATGGGGCGACGGCAGATGTAGCAATTGAATTGTGTAGAGAGCGACTGGCGTAGATGCAGGATGGAGACGAACGGGGTAAGTTTCTGGACGGGCAACAGATTGCAGAAGCAACTCAACGCTTGAAGGGTATCTACATCACTCGCAACATCCGACCGCTTGAACAATGCCACCACCACGAGCACCACAATCCTCTTTCATGTCCTACTCGTCCTCATTCTCGTTCTCCTTCCCGCTCTTACCCGACTTTGTGCTCTTGATGCTTTTCGCGCTCTTGACGCTCTTGACGCTCTTCAAACTCCTCTTGCTGGTGCTGCGCTTCAGCTTGGCCTTGAACTTCTTCCACTTGTTCGTGATGGTCTCCTCGTCCCCTTCATCGTTGTACCCAGCGACCTCCCTGGTCGAGTCTACGCTGCCGCGCGGATACGTGGTCTCGCTGCCGAGATCCACGCTCTCGATTCGCTCGTGCGACACACCCTCAGGGCGCGCTCGTTCCTCGTGCGGCAGCTTCGGCAGCTCCTTGCCCGCGCTGTCCTGCACGGACATGCGATTCCCCTTGCCGACCAGCATGAAGACCAGCGTCTCCCACGCCGGCATGCCCGCGATCGGGCTGTCCGCGGAGTTGCCCTGCACGACCCCGTTCTTCCACGGGCAGTGTTCGCGGTGGCTCTCGAGCAGGTTCAAGCGCAGCGTGTCCACGGGAACGTCCAGCTTCCTGCTCATCTCGTGCAGCCGAGCGTCTGAGCTCATCCACAGCCCCAGCCGCTGGAAGCAGTGGTTGCACACGGCGAGGCTGATGCGCGACTCGACCACGCCGGTCCAGCCGAAGAGCGCGAAGGCGAAGGCCGTTCGTTCAGCCTCGTTGGAAGGTGCGGCGAGGCCGGCGGAAGTGAAGAAGGTGGAGGGCAGGCGGGAGAGAATCGAGGCGATGGACGGACCGGGATGGGTCATGTTTTTCGCGAGAGGCAGGTCGGAGGATATGGCGAGCAGGAAGGAGTAGCGGCTCAGGAGGTCGGCAGTGGAGCGCGCGCGCGAGGCGATGGGGATGTGGTATATATCGTCTGCGGGCTTGTTAGTGCTTCCACTTCAACGACTCAAAAGATACAAGGGAGACGTACCGCCGCACCCGGTCTTCCGCCACAAACACTCCCTCTCATGCCCTTCCACTATCAATTCTTGGTACCGCTCGACCAGCCCCGGCGCGACGTCGACGGCCATGTCCTCAGAGTTGGCTATCTCGACCCCATCCTCGCCTTTCCGTCTGGGGCGCAACTTGACAACAACGCGCTTCTCGCACCCGCCCCTGCAGGCGACGGTGTTCCAGGCGTCGCAACTCCACCCGCGCTTCGCCCAGGCGACTTCGGAGATGGGGTCGGGCTTGGTGCTCCACTTCTTGACGTCGGCGAAGGTCTTCAGGCGCGCGAGGAAGGCGTCTTGGCTGTAGGGCTGGAAGTTTGGTGTCTTGCGGTCCTGGGATGCGAGGTTGAGGTTGGTGGACGAGGCTTTGGGCACGACGCGCAGTGTTTTCTGCCGCTCGACGCCGGTTCCGAGGGGGGGTTTGGGCGAGAGCAGCTGGTCCTTGAGCGCTTGGATGCGCGCCTGTCCTGCGGAGACCTGGCGCTGCCGTTCGGTGTTGCTGGTCAGGGCCTCGGAGCTGCGTGGCCGTTTGGCGAGCGGCTCCGGGCTGCCGGTGCGCGGGAGCGAGCTGGTCGACACGTTGGGCGACGAGTACAGGGTGTTGAGCGAGGTCGCGGAGGTGCTGGCGGTCAGGCTGTCGAGGAGCTTGTGGAACTTGCGCTTGGTGGTTGCCAGCGCGGGCGGCGAGTCCGAGGGCGTTGCCATTGCGGTTGTGTGAGGGGAGAGGCGAGGTCGAGGCCTTCGATAATACTACGACTGACGTTGGATGGCTGGGACCCAAAGCACCAACATGCACGACCAGCGCATCGCTCGCGTGTTGTATCGATAATGACGACGCCGCGTTGTCCGAGCACCGGGCCCAAAACAAGCACCCCCGAGCTCTCTCCGCAACCAGACAGCAGTCCACGGGCCGTCGCAAGGCCCATCGCGCAACCCCACCAGTTACGCAACCACCCCGACAAGGCCTGCCCTTGGCCCAATGCCCCCCATTGCGCCATACAGAAACTATTTCCTCCTCGCCGCCGTCATCCTGGCTTCCGCGCTGCTGCAACCGACCGCTTTCTTCCGCCACGCCGCCCGCCTCTTCCAGATCAAGAGCCACCTCGCCGTCCCCGCGCAGCACACGACCCGCACATTCGCAGCCATGGCCTACGAGAAAGAGCTCGAGCTGGCCCTGCTCGCCGTGCAGCGCGCCTCCATCCTCACAAAAAGCGTCTACACCTCGCACTCCAAGGGCACGCTGCACAAGTCCGACGCCTCGCCCGTCACCATCGGCGACTTCGGCGCCCAGGCCCTGATCATCGCGAGCATAAAGAGTGCCTTCCCGGACGACGAGGTCGTGGGCGAGGAGGATGCCGACGACCTGCGCGCGAACCCCGAGCTCAAGAGCCTCGTCTGGGACCTCGTGCAGGCCGCCAAGCTCTCGTCGCCCGAGGCAGAGACCAAGATCGGAGGCCCCATCAAGAGCGCAGAAGACATGCTGACTGCGCTCGATGGCGGCGCGAGCCAAGGCGGCAACAAGGGACGTATCTGGGCGCTCGACCCCATCGACGGGACCAAAGGCTTCCTGAGGGGCGGCCAGTACGCCGTGTGTCTTGCGCTGATGGTCGACGGCGTGCCCACGGTCGGTGTGATTGGGTGTCCCAATCTGCCCGTCGACGACAAGGCGCCGCTGGACGCCAAGATCGGCGTCGATGCTGATGCCGCCGAGGGCAAGGGGGTTCTGTTCGGCGCGGTCAAGGGCCAGGGAGCCACAAGTCGCGCGCTGACGGATGGCGAGCTGGCACGCGAGAAGAAGATCCACATGGCGCCGCTGCCGGACGTGAGCCAAGCTACTTTCTGCGAGAGCGTCGAGGCCGGGCATTCCTCGCACGGCGACCAGGCGGATATCGCGAAGAAGCTGGGCATCACCAAGGAGAGCGTCAGGATGGACAGCCAGGCCAAGTACTGCTCCATTGCGCGCGGCGCCGGCGATCTGTACCTGAGGCTGCCGACAAGCAAGACCTACCAGGAGAAGATCTGGGACCACGCTGCGGGCGTCGTGCTGGTGCAGGAAGCCGGCGGCGAGGTCACAGATGCGTGGGGCAAGCCGCTCAACTTCGGCGTTGGCAGGACGCTGAAGGAGAACAAGGGCATCATTGCTGCGCCCAAGGCAGTGCACGGGAAGGTCATCGAGGTCGTCAAGGAGGTCTTGAGCGCGAAGCAGGATTAGGATTAGACACTCACGATCATGAAAAGAGAGACAGGATAGACAAAAATGTACGAACGGACGATAATGAACGACCGTGTATTACTACTGCATGAACAGCCGAACCTTTGACACTGTGAAGCTACCCACTTCTTCCTTCGAAGTCTGAGTTTCAGTCTGAACAACGGAGTCAGTCCATAGAAAAGCCGGGAGATTTTTTTTGAAACTCCTTTGTCCTTCAGACATAATGTCTTCAGTGGAAGACTCCAACTCACAAAACTTTCGAACAACAAACATCTTCGCGGTGTGAGCTGGACTTCTGCTCCCTGCTACGTTGATCGAACCCGATTCAAACAGAGACAGGACATGTGCTTCTACATCGTCATCCGCTATGGCCCAAACCCGCTGAATCCTTTAAAGCAGCGTCTGGGCATGTATACGCCCAAGATGGCAGAAGACGTCGAATGGGGGGTCCATGCACACAAGTCGAGCAGGATCTCACAGCAAGTGGAATGGGAGATTGAGCGTTTGAGCTTCGGAGATGGAGGGCGGTTGTTGATGTGGGCTTGGGCTGGTGGGAGAATATCTGTGGATGGTAATGAGAGGCAGCCGCTGCTGATGTGTGATTGCTGTGGGGATCCCATTGTGGTTGTTGATAGTCAGATGCGGCGGTGTAGCTGTTGAACATCGTGTCAGATTTTTTTTTTTTCTCTTTTTTCTTTTTTCTTCACATTGTAGTCTGGACTGCGCAGTGAGGTGGAATGACTTTTTGCATTGTTCTTCGCGGATCCGCTGAAGACTTTGTCTATGCTAACCAGTGCATGTGGCTCGGCCTGCCCTCGACCCGGTCCGTCAAAACAGGATCGGACCGGCGAGCGCCACACTCATGATCTTCATGATGGTATCGTTGAATGTAACCGTTTACTCCACCCATATAACCCAGCACCAACTTTTCGCTCGCGGAGACGCTTAGTTCATCTGCCTGACGAGAGCGTTGATGAAGTGCTCGCGGTTGCCAAGGTCACCACCCTCGATGAAGTGCTTGAACTTGCGGGGACGGAAGCCACCGGTGGGCGAGGACAGCTTGAAGGGCCACAGGAAGTTGGAGGCCTGCTTGAAGTTGGGGCCGACGGTGTAGATCTCGTGGATGAGGTCCTCAACGCAGATGATGCCGTACTGGCCGAGGTTCTCCTCGATCAGCTCGTTGTCGGTGATGGGCAGGCGCTGCTTGTTGACCTTGCCGTAGCCGCGCTTGTAGACGAGCTCACGGACAGTCTTGAGGTTGGGGTAGCCGTAAGCGACGAAGGGCTCGACGATCTTCAGCATCTCGGTGGTGGCCTTGGTGAGGCGGATGAAGACACCGTTGTTGATCTGGAGGAGACGGAGGAGCTGGAGGGTCTTGCGCTTCTTGGGGTCGATCTTGTTGATACCCTTGATGCGGACGACGAAGGCGAGCTTGGACTCGGCGGGGACGAAGAGGGAACCATCCTTCTTCGCCTGGCGCTTAGCCTCGATGATGTCGCGCTCGGCCTTGACGTACTCCTGGTGGTACTTCTCGGCGCGCTTGAAGATGATCTCGCGCTTCTGCTTGTTGGCCTAAGATGTCTTAGCCAACTGTGATGCTCCTATCTGCTTGCGCAGGTCTGGGGAGTGTCTATCGTACCTCGCGCTTCTTCTGGAGGTCGGCAGCCTTGCTGTCGGTCGCCTTCTGAGAAGCCTTCTGCTTCTTCAGAATCGTCTCGGGGACGGCGATGTCGTTCTGGGTGGGGACGCTGCGGTTGTTAGCATCTTCTGTAGTGCTCTCTGCAATCGATGCGGGACGTACGATGAGCGGGCCATTGTGCTGGTGGTTAGTCGGCTTGTCGTTGTCGAGGAAGCTGAAGAGGAACTTTGAAGTTCGCAATTGAGAGGGTAAAATCGCTGGTGCGGCCGACCCACTCCGTGATACTGATTGGCTGACAAGCGAGGCGCGAACGGCAGAGCGATCCAGTTGGCCCCACCAATTGAGTCCCGCCGCTGCAGCCAGCCCTCACAGCTCGAACTTTTTTGAGCGCGACGACTCCCAGCTCGACAACTTGCGACGGCGAAAGGATTTCGCCATCAACTTCACGCAGAACACCCTCTATCGCAGCAATGGCAAGAGGCGGTGGTCGTGTAAGTGTTCGCAGTCACCGAGTGCATTCGCGCACCGTCTAATATCTGTGCAGGGCCGCGGTCGCGGTGGTAAGAGAGGTGGAGGGCGCGGCGGCGGAGGCGCAAGAGACACCAGGTCCGAGCCGTGGTCGGAAATCACGCGCAAGAATGAGCTCTTCGAGAGCTACTACCGCAAGGGCGGCTTCATGGACGAGGCCGAGTTCGAGGAGATGTGGAGCGCCCTCAAGCAGGACCTGCCCAACAGTTTCCGCTTCACAGGCACCAAGTCGGACGCCCTCGCCGTGCGCGAGATCTTCAAGCAGCGCTACATCCCCGCCATCTCTGCGCAGACCTTCGAGGGCAAGCCCGTGCCTCCTCCCGAGCCCGTGAACGCCTTCCCCGACGAGCTCGTCTGGCACATGAAGACGCACAAGAAGGTCATCCGACGACATGCCGCCTTTGCCAACTTCCAGAAGTTTCTCGTCGCAGAGGCTGCATCAGGCAATATCAGCAGACAGGAGGTCGTCAGCATGATTCCTCCCCACTTCCTGGACGTCAAGCCTGGAATGGTCGTCCTCGACATGTGCGCTGCGCCTGGCAGCAAGTCTGCTCAGTTGGCCGAGATGATCCACGGCGACGAGGAGGAGCGCGTCAGGAGAGCTGCAAATGGCGAAGATGTCGGAAGCGGCGCTGATGGCGACTACAGCGACGACGGTCGCTCCACTGGTCTGCTCATTGCAAACGATACCGACTACAAGCGCGCTGGCATGCTTGTCCACCAGGTCAAGCGCCTCAACTTCCCCAACTTGATCGTCACCCAGCACGACGCGTCCATCTTCCCCTCGATCGAGCTTCCCAGCGAGGCTGGCCAGAAGAAGCAGTACCTGAAGTACGACAGGATTTTGGCCGATGTGCCCTGCTCTGGTGATGGCACTGCCCGCAAGAACCCCAACGTCTGGCAAAAGTGGACGCCCAAGGATGGTCTTGGTCTGCACAACCTGCAGCTGCGCATTCTCTTCCGTGGTCTGCAGATGCTGAAGAAGGGCGGACGCATGGTCTACTCTACATGCAGTATGAACCCTGTCGAGAACGAGGCCGTCGTCGCCGCTGCCATCGAGGCTTGCGGAGGAACCTCCAAGGTCCAGCTCGTCGACATGCCCGATCACTTGCCTAACCTCAAGCGCCGACCTGGTTTGAACGCCTGGAAGGTCCTTGACACTTCTTCTGTGCCCGGCAGCAACGACAAGACCGCGCACATGTTCACTAGCTGGGAAGCCTTCGAGAAGGCCAAGGCGAAGTATGCCGTCGAGGAACCCGAGCGTACCTTCTCGCAAAAGATCTCCAAGGGCTGCTTCCCCCCGATCACCGCGAACCCTGACGAGCGCATTCCGCTTGAGCGCTGCATGCGCGTATACCCCCATCTTCAGGACACCGGCGGCTTCTTCATTGCAGTCATCGAGAAGCTCGACGACATCAAGGTTGCGCAGATCCAGAACCCCGAGAATGCCGCAAAGTCGAAGAAGCAGGAGGAGAAGACGACCGGCAACACCTCAATGCCCACCCCCGAGGAGAACGTCATTGAGGCGGACGCTACCAAGGATAGTGACAGCTTGAAGCGCAAGGCCGAAGACACCGAAGAGTCCGCACCCAAGAAGACCAAGACAGAAGAGAATGGCACGGCAGAGCCGACGACAGCCCCCGCGTCCGAGGCCACAACACCTGCCCCAACGACGCAAGTCACCAAACTCAAGCCCGAGAAGCAGGACCAGAACAAGGAGTACTTCGAGTACCTGTCTCCCACCGACGAGACCATCGCCCGGATCCTCGACTTTTTCGGAATCAGCGATCGCTTCCCACGCGACCGCTTCATGGTCAAGAACAAGGAAGGCCTCTCGCTCAACAAAATCTACTACACCTCCGGCTTCGCCAAGACAATAATAAACGCCAACAAGGAGCGCGGCATGAAGTTCATTCACTGCGGTGTCGTCATGTTCGTTGCGCACAAGATCAAGGACGCACAGTACATGCACGCTCCCTGGCGCTTGCAGTCTGAGGGCATCTCGATCCTCGAGCCCTGGGCGAGCAAGCGCATTGTGAACTGCACGTCCAAGGCAACGCTCAAGCAGCTTGTTACTGAGATGTTCCCCAAGCTGCCGAAGGAGGGCGAACATGGGTTGGGCGAGGTTGGTGACCAGCTCCAGGGTATGGATATTGGGTGTTGCTTTGTCCGCGTTGAGAAGAGCGAAGAGCAGGATATCCCGTTCAGGATGGTGCTGCCGCTGTGGAGACATCCTGGCTCAGCCAATATGATGGTTGACAAGGACGATCGCAAGGCCATGCTTTTGAGGTTATGGGGCGAGAAGGACACCGAGATCATCAACCACGTCGCTGACAAGGCGAAGAGGGAGGCCGAGGAGGAGCAGGCAGCTGAGGAGGATGCCAAGGCCAGCAAGATCGAGGGCGAGAACGCCGAAGAGATGGACGTTGATGAGAACGGTGGTGTTGCTGTTGACACTGAGGCCTAGGTGTGCTCCATGATCAATAGAACCCAGCCGCCACATGACTTTGAGGCACCGACGACTTCAAGCCCCGAGGCGGCTTGTCGAGATAAACGACGCCAGCATTATCGAAGGACTGGATGTCATGTGTGTACATCTCTGCCCTGATACTCGAAAGCGAGTGGTCTGGGCGTCAGTGACGGTCGCCAGCTGCTTTGTTGTACGGAGGCTTCTAGTCTCGTATGCATTGGACATGGCGTTATGTATTCTTATGATATTCTCGCTCCAGAGGTTCGATCAACATTTACTTTCTTTCTCGATGCATTCTATTACTGACTGCTTCAACTCCAACTCGAAGATCCTACCGAGACTGACGTTGAGTCTATCCAACGGAGGATGGCAATGCTCGCACTAGCCACGTGATGAAGAATCGATTCCAATCCGTCATCATTTCGCTATGCGTAAGAGACATTGAAGTCTCGGCAGGACGAAGGTACCCCCAGCCAACTCTCGAACCCCAAAATGAACCAATCGCCACACTACTCCCGAGCCCACGCCACAATCCTCTCCCATATAAATACTCCATCATGCGCAAGCGATATCCTCTCCTCCATCTCCTTCCTCGCCTCGTCAGCACCACCGGCATACCTCGCACTCCCTTCCAGCAGCTGCTTTGACAGTTCTGCATCCATCTCCGGATGCCCCTGAAACGTCAGAATGGTGTTTGCGCTGTTGACGAAGC
This sequence comes from Phoma herbarum, assembly GCA_001599375.1. Classification (NCBI taxonomy): domain Eukaryota; kingdom Fungi; phylum Ascomycota; class Dothideomycetes; order Pleosporales; family Didymellaceae; genus Phoma; species Phoma herbarum. The sequence continues at coordinate 1,204,905 of BCGR01000004.1, forward strand.
ACTGATTTCCCTCTGCCAGGGCGACGAATCCGTTGCCGGGGTTTTTCACGCAGCGCTCGTGGAACTGGTGGATGGTGAGGGCGTCGATTTGGGCTGATGCTGGCGATGGAGGGATCGAAGTTCGGGGAGAGAAGAATGCGGATCCGCGTTGTGTGAGGGCGAGGGCGTGGACGCCGACCTGAGAGCGTCAGTGATACGCGGTGCGTGGTGGATCGTAGCGTCCGAGAATGCACTGAAACGTAGGAAACACACCTCGAACGCCCCGTCGTCCATCGCCCCGACACTGCCTCCCATCGCAACGTGCGTGACCTGGTGGCCCCAGCAGATACTCGCTACCTTCTGCCGCGACGCAGCCATCCTCCGCACAAAGCCCTGCAGCTCGTCTATCCACGGCACGTCCCGCGCGTCCGCGTTCCAGGTCCCGCCACCACCGGTCAGCACGATCAGATCGTATTCTCCTGCCGAGGGATAGGTCTGCGCTTCGATGGGGTCGAAGAAATCGACCCGAGCTTCGGGGCTGGCGGTGGTGATGCGGTTGGAGAAGGCATGCTTGAAGGCTGTGTCGATTGGTGCTGTGCCGGGGCTGTTGACCAGGACTGCTGCTCTGAAGGGAGGTGTCATTGTGGTGTGGGAAGACGCGTGTGCAGGTTGTGGTGGGAGATGGGTGCAATGTTGGTGATCCGGCTCGCGAAGGTTGTGCAGCTGGATGAGAGCAAATGCAAGAACAGGAGATGCCGAAAGGGGGATACTACTTGTTGCCTGGACTCGCGGAGTGCTGGACGTGTCGCTGTTTAGGAAGGAGCTGGGTATGTTTCGTCAGCGCTACTACAGAAACGCGATCTGGGTCACTGGTGTTGAAGAGCCTGCCATGTCAGTACGAGTAATTGGCCTTTCAAATGCCAATTGGAGACCTGGCGACTTTCCAGCGGGAAGAGGAATGTCAAGGGCGGGAAAAGGGCGGCGTCCTTAGCATCAGCAATGTGCAAGACGTATTCTGCGCGCGGCGGCGAGGGAAGAACATGTTGATTATAGCAAGAATGCTGCGTTCGCGGTGGAACAATCGATCTAGTGTCAGTGGCGCGGCGGTGCCATCTGGGTCGTGGGAGCGGAAGGGTGGGCGGGCGAAAGTAGGCGGAGAAGAGGGGAGGCACATGGTGGCCGTTGATGGAATGTGCGAGTGAGCGGCTAGCAGGGAATAAGAGGCGGTCGTTCTGTGTCTCGTGTATGCAGCGTTGTTGCTGTTCGAGGCGGTCGGGAAAGGAGTAGTCCAGGGACACAGCGCAATGTATCTGACAAGCAAGAACGGATCGAGTGAATGAACGTGAATTCTACCTGGACGCCAGAAATGCGAGTGCTAAATGCCTCAACTGATCCACTGCGTGGAGTCCATATGCCATGTTGTTCCTTCCCAGTGCCTTGGATATCGTGATAGATGAGTGTCCTCCATCTGCGCCTTCTGCTAGCTAACCATACGTGAGCGATAGTAAATGTCGCCGCGCGAAATGAACATGAAATGAAGATGCAAAGCAAGTCGAATGCACCTCCCAGTATTACCTCTTCTTTTTCCATCTCCTCCAGCAAGTCGGTTTTAGAACTGGGCTCGTTCCGCTCGCCTCAATCAAGTTCCCCAACGACGACCGTAGGCGTCAGCGTCCCCTCGACGCCCTCGTCTTCATCGAGCACGTCGTCAGTATCCACGTCCGCCTCCTCTCCTTCATCGCCCTCGCTTCCCTCTAGCTCACCCTCCTGGTGGTACACCACAGGCGCCACGTGCTGCGTGGGTGGAGGCGTAGTATTGTTGCCAAGACTGACGTTGTACATGTTCTGCATCTGCTGCTGGAGGAGCCACATGTTCTGTTCTTGCTGGTGTTGCAGGGCCACGGCTGCAACCCAGTCTGTATTCGACAACGCTGGGTTAGGCTGGGCAGTGTCTTCGGTGTGGATGATGTAGTTCGCTTGGTCGTCATGCCCAAGGTTGTGGTGGTATTCGGGTGCTCCATAGTGATCACCGTCGTGGTCCTCGTTGAACTCGACTTCGTACTCGACGTCGACTTCCTCGTCATCGTAGGCATGCGGTCCACCACCAGCAGAGATGATTGTCACGTTGCCTGTCTCCTGCAGAACCCCAAATTCTGTCGTAACCGTGATGCTGTCCGGGCTATTGAGCGGGAGATCCGCGAACGAACTCGTCATGGATGACCCCGACGCGTCAGCAGGCACATCATTCTCTGTGTACAGCGCAGCAAAGAACTCGTTCATCGCGCCCGCCAGCTCATCGGCCTGACCGCGCTCCATCCGGTCACGCTCAAGCTTAGCTTTCGCGCGCAACTCGGCGTCTCTCTTGGCCTTGAGCTCGGCGTCTAAGCGGCATTTGACGCGGACGTGCGGTTTGCGCGCGCAGTGGGGGCAGTGGAAGTTGACGGTGCAGAAGGTGCATGTGCAGGAGGGGTTAAGTGACGCGCAGGCCTACGACGCGTCAGCAGAGGTTCAAAGATGCGGTAGCAATTGTACAAGATTTGTGGCGAGGTTTGGGAATTGGAAGTGGGTGGAAGCGGGAATTGGATGAGGGACTTACGTCGCAAACTAGAACCGCGCACTCGGAGCACTCCTTGAGGAGCGCCGGACACTGCGGTCTATTATCGCCCACGGGCCGCGGATACTGACAAAAGTACGCGCCGCAACCCTCCCACTGCACGGGATGATTCCGAGAATGGCACGGTAACGGGAGAGGGTTGGATATCGAGGTCGGTGCAGCGCCACGCGGTGGGTTCGACCAGGACACTGAGTTGCGGCTGCGAACGCCCGAGGCGCTGAACGATCGCGGTCGAGAGGAGCTGACAGGAACGAACGATAGCGAGTTTGTGATGGTAAACGGATCGGGCGTTGTGGTGAGGTTGAAGGACGACGTGGTGCCCATCTCGGTGGATCCCGCAGGTGCCATGAGAACTTGTGACTGCGACATAGGCGTGCCCTCGGAGGACTCGGACTCGTTGTCTGCAGTCGAGGCCGCGTCTAGTTGTGAGGATATGGTCGGTGTGCGCTCCAGGTCCTCGCCAGCCTTGTGTGGGTTGAATTCCGGGATCACGAGGCGCTGTGGCGGTTCTGTATGTGCGCGGACGTGATCGCGCTCAGTATGCAAGTCTCTGTATCCACACTTGCGGACCTTCAGCGCTCCAAAGTCATGTTCCTTACAGATGGGGTTCTTGCACGCTCGACATGACACCTTCCACCGGAAGCTGCGGTAGCAGTCGTTGCACAACCCTCGTGGACATGTCTGCTGTTGCAGCTCCAGACTGTCTTGCTTCAGGTAGTTCAGGATGTCGACATCTTCGCCGAGAACATATTCGTACAATCCGTTGTTCTTGAGTTCGCGGATGTAATCGACTGGTCGGAGCTGATTCGAAAAGTCAGGATCTTCATACTGCTTCGTGCGCGGTAGAGGAGCGGCACGGATCTTATCAGCGCCTCTGCCACCCAGCCCAGTGCCTAGCACGGCGATGCCTCCACCTCCTGAGAAGATCGGCTCCAGGCAGCACCAGTGCATGTTCAGCTTGGGCGGGTCTCGATGTGCGGGCGGTCCAGGAAGGCCGTTGTTGAGCGTGTCTTCCGAGTCAGACGAGTCGTCATCGTGCGCACTCTCGCTCATGAGATTCGGTGATCGCGTCGCGCCAGGTGCCCACCAGAAGCGATTCTTCTCAGCCTTTTCCTCGTGTTTCCTATCCTCTAGCGAGGCAGTCGACGCAGAAGCTTGCCCAAGCGTACCCATGGCAGTTCCAAAGGCCAAGCTCGCGAAGTGCCGTGTCTTTGCTCGCTTTCGCGGTATCGGCCGGTTGAACGCACAGCTCGCGCACAGCGTCTTACGGCAGCCCATGCAGTGCATGCGGACACTGCAAGACTCGCAGCGCTCCAGGATGACATCGTCGCACTGCGAGCACTTGATGTTCTCGACGAAGGTTGTGTGGCTCTTCCTGGCGTGGGCGGGCACATGCTTGCCCTCTCCAGCAAAAGGCCCGTTCTCTGTTCCCAGGGGTTCGCCATCTTGACCCTCTTCGGCAATTTCCCACAACCTCCCGTCATGCTCGCCTAGCCTCTGCGTGCCTTCCACAGGCCCTATGCGGTTGCTCGAGCGCCAGAGCCGGTCGAAGGGGACCCAGACCTCCATGTTCTGCGGTGCGGCTCGCCCGGCATGGTAGTCCTTCCTGCGGTAACAGCGTCCGCCCGGCGACGGACACCACGCCGTGTCTGTCCATATGCCAAGCTGGTGGCAGATCTCGATGAGCTGGTGTGTGGGGTCGGAGTCGGAGTCGCGGCGGACAAGCGACGACGGGAGGTAGGGTCGTCGGCGGTGGTGTCGGCAGCGGTACGTGTAGAGGCTCTTGAGGGCGAGCTGGCTGCGCGTCCACGGGGCGTCCTTGAGCGTGTACGGCTCGAGGAACGGCACAATGTGGTACTTGATGGAGACGTTCTTGCAGCCGCGGACGGAGAGGTGCTGCAGGGTGTCGATGTGCGGCGCCAGGACGCTCCCGACGAGGGCTATGCCGTTGACGGCCGTGTTGCAGAGGTCGAGGTTGGTGATGCGGGTCCCGTTGGGGGCGACGACCTGCTTCAGCAGGGCGTCGAACGAGTACTGCTTCGACTGGCGCTCGCGGCCGTCGGGCGTCTCGTTGCCCGGCGAGCCCACGGTGGCGGCGGGCTGGGGCAGGCGGAACGAGAGCGTCTTCCACGCCAGCGGGTATCGCTGCAGGAAGACGCGCAGGTGGCGCGAGGTGTGGTAGAGCTCGAGGAGGGCGGCGGTGGGGAGCTGCGCGAGGAGCGATTCGAGGACGGGCGGGTAGGTCGTGACGACGGACTCGAACAGGCTGAGGGCGCGCTGCTTGCCCTTGTCCTCGGCGCGCGGCGGCCCTGTTGTTGTTGTTGTCGTTGTTGTTGTTGTTGTCGTCGTCGCCGTCGTCGTCGGGGCGGGCTCGCAGTCCCAGAACAGGTCCGTCGCCTGGCCGTGCTGCTGGAGGGCCATGCTGCCGACGTGCGGACGGGCGACGAGGCCGAAGCGCTCAGCGAGCGCGCTCCCTACAAGACAGTCTTCGCGGCGGAGAGAGCACGGGGACATAAACCATGCAGCGGCGGGCAGAGCGTCCTACAGCGCCGGTCGGGCGAGAGACGCGCGCGGGTGTGGAGGAAACAGGCGTGGTCGTGTGCCGTCGATGCGTCGCTGGTCGTGCCTCAGAGGGCGTGGAGCGCAGCGGCGACTGGGAACGACCCACACGCCTCGTAGATCACGCCGCGCAGCCGCCCACTACCTACTACTCGCGCGTCGCCGCCTTGCACTGTGGGTACGTACCCAGCGGAGCCTGCCTCGACTGCCTCGACGGCCTGTCCCTTTTGACTGCAGCCTTGCTGTGGTCAGATCTGTTTTGTCTCGAGACTCGCAAGCTGAGACGTCTAGCGCTCCAACATGGCCGCGGGCCCTTCGCCGGAAATGCTGTCACAGCGACCGATGCGGCAGCCAATATATGGGACGCCGCCCAACGCATTCGGTGCTAGCAGCCTTGCCAGTACTGCCTGCGACCAGCACCACACGGGCTCTCACTGAACCGTACTCGGGTCACGCAGCCCCAATTCACCCCTCAAGAAAATGCAAAATTAGTAACAGCACGTAGTCGCTATATCAACCCATGTCGCTGCGTACCGGAAACTTCATCATGCTGATTCGCCATGCGCCAGGATATCAAGTTCCAGAAGGCCCAGGAATGCGACTAGAATACCAACCATGCACCGAACGCCTTGCTAACTTTCCCACTGTGGGGCGCACCTCCCACGCCCACGCCCACGGGTTAGAACACCCAATTGCCCTCCGTATCCTTATCCTCCAGCCCGTCAAACAGCACCATGTCCCAGTCCAAATCCCTCTCGTACCCGTCTTCCTGCTGCGGCCAAAGCGCATTGCTCACGAAGCTGAACACTGGTAAATGATGCCCCGTAGCGTTCATCTTCTTGCCCGTGTCGCTGTCGAGATCAAACAGCGGCCGCAGCGGCAGTTTCTTATACTCGAGCACCATCGTGCCGAAAAACGGGATCGTGAGTCGTGCCGGGCCGGCGTTCTGCCTGCTCGGATCGAGCGAGGACAGCATCTTCTTCAGCACGACAGCGCTGCGGGCCGCGATCTTCTCGCGCGTCGACGCCCGCGCCAGCTTGTCCATTTCGCCAATGAGCCTGCAAATCATGGCGAAGTCGGTGCCCTTGGTTTTCTGCACTTCGCTCTTCTCCTTGACCGCGAGCTCGATCACAATGTCGAGCGTGAGCGTCACCGCCGCGATGAACACCCCAATCTCCCCGAACCGGCAGCACGCCTGTGTGATGCTGGCGTTGCGCAGCGCGAACCACCGCATCAGCACGTTGCGGCTCGCCTGCAGCGCCGTGACTTTCGAGAACTCGTACCGCGGCTCGAGAGGCGCGCGCAGCAGGTACGGTAGGTGCACGAAGATTTTCATCTCAAAGTGCCACATCTGCACCATCAGTCTCTCGAGCGCGGCGAACGACTCGGGCGACCGCGCCGTCGACGGGATGTTGGGCACGTCCCAGAAGTCGGGCGGCATCTCGCGCATGTTGCTTTCGAGTTTCTCGTCGAGCGAGAGAGCGCGCGCGTACGATTGCGGCGTGATGCTGCGGTCGAGGTCGGCGATCTCTTTGCTCAGCGCGTTGATCCGCGCCCGGTGGATGACTTGCGGTTCCGCGTTGGACGAGACGGGCACGTCGTCTGCGCCGAAAGGAAGGCGGAGGTGTAGCCCCAGGTAGCGATCTAGGTCGACGAAATGCCGCCAGAGGCTTTTGGCGTTGGTCACAGCTGGTATTGGGGGATCTAGATCGCGTTGGACCACAATGCGGTGGAAGCCCATGAGGTGTGCCAGGTTCATTGCTCTCCGGATCACAAGCCACGCTTGTCGGAGATTGGCACTGTTCATGTGTTGGACGGCGAGCAGCATCAGGCACTCAAGGCCATGGAGTGTCAGCATTTGCTCGTCTGCATTTGTTACCAGCGAATTGACCGTGGTAACGTAGTTGGTCATTGTAGCGTCGAGGGACCAGATGTTCCGCAGACGAGTCTCGTCGAACTCCGGCGGTAACGAGTTGATGCAGATTGCTAGATGGAGAAGAGTTCGAGCGACGATGATCAAAGGTTGCTGAGCCACAGCAGTCATGTCCAAAGCGTACGACTGCTCATCTCTGTTGACGTAGATGTCTTTTGAGGCACTGTATATGCCGTCAAGGATCATCCATCCATTGGAAGATTCAAAGATGATATCGGCATCATGCTGTGACGGCAACAAGGCGGTAAGGGACCTGTGGACTGTATCGCAGTCCGAGGGGTGCGTGCTCTCCGACTTGCTCTGTAGCGTACATACAGTTGGTGCAGACTTCCACGTCTGAGCTCCGAGCTACTTCTCCGTAAGGGCTTGGACATATCGTATGGGAGAACATACTTACAATTCCGTCGCCGATCGACGAAACACTCTGCGCATCGCTAGAGAACATGGGCATAGATAGCTTGGACTGGGTGTCGGACGAGTCTACCAATGTAGGGCTACGCGGCGTCTCCGAAGATCCTACAGCCGAGTTCTTACGACAAGCGAATCGTTCGAACAACTGTTCGAGCTTTCCTAGTCGTTCTCCGATATGTAAAGAGCACGGATTCTCCTGAGCGATCCGCTCCGTTCCGGTCGGTGTGCTCATACTGGAGTATTTACTGATGTCCGTCTGGCTTGAGTTCCCATGAATCTTTCTCTTTTTGCCTTAGAAATGAATCAGTATCTTGTGGGCTCGACAACACGCTCACAATGGTCGCGCTCTTACATTCCCAGCATGCTCGTTTCAGACCTTTCAGCGGCCTCTTATTCCCGATGTACGTCGATGGGCACTTTGACTCCATTATGAGAAGATGTTCTTTTGTTTGGACCTAACCCGTTCAAAGCACGTTGTCCCGCTTGCAGATCGGTGCAAATTGGGGGTGAGGAGACATGTCGCTTTCATAGTGGGGTGAGTGTCGTGTGTATGGCAAATGCTGAGGTGTGCAGGTGTGGAGATAGCCCGTTAGGATTCGCCCGAGGCCTCGTCCGTACCTCCATCACCCTTGGCGCCGTCTACCAAAACGGCTGTCGTAAGACCCTGCATCGATCTACGTGCGTTTTAGCGCGACAGCACCTCCTCGGCTCAGGAATAGATCCGTAACCGCGGTCGCAGCCCTCTTCTCGATAAAGCATGCTCTGCCCCTCCAAAATTTACAACAGAACGCTTTGCAACAGTTGTTGTGACCGTTCAGTATCATGGCGTTCGGCATGGGGCAATGATAACCCCGGTTGGGCCTGGTGCCACGCAGTCCGGCATTTGCTTACCCCAGTTAACTCCGCTCGTACATTCGCACGAAGTGTGCTACTTATCAAGCCAACCGAACCCGGAATCTCACCACGACGAGTGCAAAGAACTGTATTACCAACATGACATTCAAACTTATTTTGTCAGGCGTGACAGGTCGCATCGGGAAGCAAGTACTCCATCATGCGCTTCAAGATCCGACAATTACATCGGTGATCGCGTTGTCTCGGCGTTCCTTACCAGACCTCGTACGACATGCCAAACTGAAAGTGCTCGTGCTGGAAGACTTCAAAGTATATCCGGATGACGTAGTTGCCGAGTTGCGAGATGCCGATGCATGTATATGGTAATTTTCTCGAGGCCACTATGGTAATGCGGCACTGATGTTGCAAGGTGCATGACAACGACGTCCGGAGATCCAGTCTTGGAGCTTGAGTATCCAAAGGCTTTCGCAAATGCCATCGCGTCGAATATTGCCATGAGTAAAAAACAATTTAGATACCTGCATTTAAGCGGAGCAATGGTCGAGCGTGACCAGAAGAAGTCGCTATGGATGAAAGCGAACATGAGAAAGACAAAGGTGTGTATCACGAAATCCACATTCGAGATCAATCGCAACAGCTGTAGTCTGATTGGTAGTGAAAATGCGCGCTGTCGCTTGCGCTGACAGTCACAGGGCCAGGGTGAAACGCAGATGATCGAAGTCGCCAATGACTCGAAGCAGGGCGGCTGCTGGGAAACAACGATCGCACGTCCGGGCATGGTTGTGCAGAGAGGCAGTTACATCGGGGAAGCATCCATGTGGTTCGCGGGTTCTTCGGGCTCATTCATCAGATCGGACGAGCTGGCCCTCGCGTTGATTGATGCGACAAGACATGGCAGCCACGGTCTTCTGCTCCCTGATGCGCTGGTGCAGCGAGGTCAAGAGCTAGCCAAGGCTCGCAGCTCGATTGGAATTAAATGACACGCTGGACGTACGGCAGGGCATTGGGACTTTCTGTTGGAAATCGTAATTCTTCGTTACGCTGGTGACTTGCGCGCTACAATGCTGGTATCTCTCCGGAACGCCATGACCATGCAGAGACTCCGTGTGCGTATCATGCGTACATGTCGTCGTATTCCTCTTCTTCGTCTTCGACAGGTGGCGGAGGCGGTTGTTTCTTTTTGAGCAGCTCTTTACGATCGAGCGGACAAGTTGAGTTTAGCTTGAGCCAGGGTCGTATGCAATCCAAGTCAAAGTAGTGGTCCTTGTGGCAGGGCAGCTGCACTACGAGCGGGTATTTGTCTGTTCCGCGCCCCGGGTCAGCCAAGCTTTCAACCCCTCAGGCCACAACGATCACTCACCCTCTAAGAATGGATTGACACAAATTGGACATGTGTCTGTAGGCTTAAGCGACTTGTTTGGCACCCTCTCCAGCTCGTCCAAGAAGCTATCTGGGCAGCCCTTGAGCTCTGCTGGTGGGTCGTCTGCATTCTGCCGCAGCACCTCAATCATGTTCGCCAGCAAGTCGTTCTCGCCGCCACTCTCGTCCGCAGGTCGTCCGCGCATCATCTCAAAGGCATTTGCAAGCAGGCGGAATGCCGCCGCCATGTTTTCCGGTTGCGGCAGGGCATGTGCATTGGTATGCGCCTGTGGATCGGAGGTATCGACGAGCTCGAGCTGTGAGAAGAAGGTGGACAGGTCAGGCCGGCGGGGCGCTGGTTGCGCCGTCTCCTCCTTCGTGGAGATGTTGTGTTCAACTGCTGCCAGTCAATTGCTGTTCAGCTGTGACCTCATTCTGTGCATGATACCTTCGTAGCCAGACATGTTTGCAGTGTGACAATTGTTGCAATGCGCCGAAGGTGGCCGCAGAAAGCTGATGAAGCTCCGAGAGGAACGCGTCGTCAATGGCTGCCTGTCGGAACCACTTCGGAAGGCGCGACTGCGTTAGCGCGGGGTCGAACCAGCTTTCAGCCACACACGCCACACTCGCCACAAGCTTTTACAGCCAACACCTCACGCGGCCAGCGCGATGCTTGAGACAGACAAGCTCAGGGGTGCAGAATGTAATGAAGTCGTCAGATGATCACTATGGATGACTCTTGTAAAACCGTCATTCGTGAGGCTGTGCCTTCGGCCGTGAATGCTTGTCGGACCACACAGTAAGGAGGTGCTAAGCGCAGCAGACGGAGCTGACATCAATACATACAGCAAGATTGAGGACTTTGACTTCAAAGCTACCATCCTTATAACCAGTGCGTTGGCACGCAGCCTCACAACAGCATTGACAGCAAACATGGTGAGTCTGGATTGGTGGCCGGGCTCCACCGATCGGCCAGATGTTTCGCGCCTGCACAGCCACTCGAGAAGACTCGTCATTCGTCCCGCATACTTCCTGGAATGATGGCCTCGCGACACGCCTCGAAAGGGGGCAGTGAATGGGAGACTTCGCCTCCACCGTGAACAAAAAGCCACACGAGGCCGACGTTGTGAGGCCACCACAACTGACGAGCTCATATCTCATCCTCAGGCAAGTGAGATAAGCGCTTCACTCTGCATCTATCAGCGTCACCTTTCACCGCCAATCCGACACCGTTTATCCATCGTCCAGGTAGTACACATCAATGTCGCTCCTCATCATGCAACCCACACCTACACCGACAATGGACAGATTGTCGCCAGGATGGATCAGCCGCTCATTATCACGGAGAAAGAGGTCACCAGAATCGCGACCAACAACAGCAAACAGTCAAAACTCACCACAACCGTCTCGAAGATCGAGCACCAGCAACAGTTCGCAACGATCGAGCAGATCTGGAAGCCGGTCGATCCGGGGTATGGTGAACAGGATACGCTCAGCATCAAATGCAAGCATCCCAAAAGACCAGAATCAGGAGCCGGACTTCAAAGAGATCGACGATTGGTTCACTGGATTCCAGAGGTACAACCAGCTCGTGACAATGTCCGAGCGATCCCACACGAGCCCGGAGTTCATTAAGGCTACCAAACAGTTGACCAAGAACTGCGGTGGCAACTTCATTCACGGCCTACCTGAAGCCATGTTTGATATCTCTCTCCTCTGGTGCCCAGCCGACGCGTCAACAAGCAGGGACGACGGCGAGCCCTCTTGGAGCTGGACGTCCCACAGCGGGCGCATGAATTTCCCCTTCGACCCCACCAGCTGCCCCGATACCTTCACCCTACCGCGGAGCACCGGCGAGAACTTTCGCTCCGAGGTCCAAAATTTCCACATCGGGTCTTCCTCCAATCCCTACACGGTACGGCGCGACAAGCACTCTTCCCTACGCATAAGTTACCCACCCTACTTCCACGCGCCCCGCGGCCACGATCCCTCCCTGGAATCCACCACTTTGCGTTTCACCACCCAAACCATCCCCGCAGACGGTTTCACAGCCTCGCAACTGCACTACGCCGATCGCGAGATTCCCTGCTCGCAGCTCATCAACCCGGATGGTAAACATGTTGGCGTGCTCATGAGCCACGAATCCGCCATCTCGGCGCCGCACTACCACGGTCCGTATGAGTTCGTGCTGCTGAGCAGGAACAGGCGCGTTGAGCCTGCTGAGGGGACGAAGAAGCCTAGGAGCGGGGTTATGCATCCGCCCGGGACACCAATCTGGGATGGGGAGGCATTTGTATGGGATGAGGAAGTTGTAGATTTTGATGAGGGGGTTTTTGAGAAGGGCGAGTGGTGTGTGCTCAACGTTATGTTGATTCGGTGGGATGAGGAGAGGGGGATGGCGGAGAGGGTCGCAGTGGGGAGGATGCACGAGGATGCGTGGAATATGCTGGGGCCAGCGAGGAAGGACATCGTCTTGAGCTGAGACATGTGTCCTGGGATTGAGGGTTCTCTTATATCTTCTTTGTATATTTGTTTCAGTCATACAGCGTACCCACAAAGCAAGGGTATAAATTCACTTTACTTCAAATCTGACTTTGGCTTTTCCTGCGTGTCTATATAAGACCTCCAATATATTCAGTATAGAGACGTGTTGTGCGACCACCACCACGTTCCTCAAAGAGACCTGTTCTGCCTCCCCTTCTCCAGCTTCTCGACCGCCTCATCAATCTTCTTGAAACTCCAACTGCTCCAAAAGCTCGGGTAGCAGAACGGCCTGAGATCAAACCGATTATCCTCAGGCGAATAATCCTCCATATGCAAGCTCGGCGTGATTGTCGTCATCTTATGGCGGTTAATCGCCCAATAGTGGTAAAATCTCTTCACCTTATCAGCCACCACACGCGGCTCATGGAGATCCTTCCACTCGTGCACCAGCCGCTGGAACATGCCATACGGCCCCAATTTCTGAGATTTGCGCAAGCGGCCGAACACGCTGAGCTCGGCGTACGACATCCCCATGTCCACCTCGTCGGACTGCACGTAATCTTCCGTCAGCGGCTCGAGTTCGGCGGTGGGTGTGGCATCGAGGAATTCCCGCAGGATTGGGAGCGAGAGGCGGGTCTCGGCCCAGGCTATGAAGCGCTTCAGGTCGGTCTTGGAGATGCCGCCGATGGGATTGATGTCGGCGGACGAGCAGTCATATTTCGTGAAGTAGCCGCGGAGTGCTTCGTCGACATTTGCGGAACCGAGAACAAGGAGAGAGCCGCCGTTAGGGCGCTGGCGGACGGTGGGGAGTAGCTGAGCGAAGACGTAGGACAACACCATGCGTGAGCGCGCTTGAATGTTTTGGAGTGCGAGATTCTCGGCGTGTGTTCCGCCGTGCACCTTGAAAGCAGGTTCGTGGCCCGTGGCTTTGGTCAGGACGCCTTTGAAGGCTTCGAAGATGGAGTCGATGTCCATGTCAGTGTGTTGGGCGCCAACGTCGCGGGAAAGGCGCTCGGCGCGGCTACGGGTTTCTTTGGAGGACTGCTTAGCCATGCCCATGAAGACGGAAGAAAAGACCTTGGAGCAAAGCTCTTGTGGTGACTTTGGTAGCCAACCTTCTGGCTCGCCAGGGCCGGCAATGCGCTGGATGTCGGCCTTGACTTGGGCGTTACCTGCCTGGAGGGCCTCGAAGGCCACATTACACATGCCGAACACTAGCACTGCGGTCGAGCAACTGTCGATACCACCAGAGAGCGGGATAAGGTAGCCGGCCTGGTTAGAGCGTCTAAGGTAGTCCCACAAGAAACAAGAACCACTGAGGTAGATCTCTTCTTCAGGAGCGTGCACCTTGAGTTCTTGGGGCGGGCTAGGGGCCAAATCGGGGTCGAACACATCGCCGCCCTTGCCAACATGGAAGGGCGTCTCAACGCGTTCGTATGTGGGAGCGTTCAGCGCCTGGTTGCCTCTCGATGATGCACAGCGGTATGACCTGACGTCTTCGATGTCGACTGTAGCAACACAAACCTCGACATCGTTGAGACTGAACTGCGATGTTTGCTGAACGATCTCGCCGTTGATAATAATCATTGCACAGCCGTCGTAGTACAGGCGGTCACCATCCATACCTTGCTGATTGGAGTAGAGGTAGACACCACCAGACTTCCGTGTGGCTTCCTGGATCAAGCTGATTCTGGTGTTCAATTTCCGGAGAGAGTGGTGAGAGCCGCTAGAGTTGGTGATCACTTCGACGCCGTTCAGCGACATTGCTAAGTGAGGCGACAATGGTGTAAAGAGCTCTTCGCAGGTCTCCATGCCAATGCATGTGTCTGGGGTAGAAAGTACCATGTCTCCGATCGGTACCTTGGTTGCGCCCTGAATCCTTTGGATGAATTGTGGCAGGTAGTACTCTTCGTAGTGCTGTGGTCGATTCCAAGGGATGAAGTGCCTCATCTCCCGGTAGTTGCCATCGTTGGCGAGATACAGCTTTGGCCGGATGAACAAGATTTTTCCATCGAGAATGATGACACGGCAGTTGTACCTGTTGTTGCGGTGCATGATTGGCATGCCAATATCCGCGATGATGCCGTGGATCGACTCATCTTGCAGGATTATGGCGAGCTGTTCCCATGCGTGCAAGTAAGTGTCGCCCTCGAGGAAATGATCCAGCAGGCCGTAGCCAGTAATTTCAAGTCTGTGAACATGTTACTATTGTCATTAAAGAGGGATGGCGCATATCGTACTCGGGTCCCTGTACACAATCAGTGAAGGGCACAAGGCTTCCTCTGCTTTTCAACATACGGTACGAAACCCAGCCCCGCGCTTCTTCGCAATCTGGATGCTCTCTACAATTCTCTTGCGGTTGCCTTCCCAGTCAAGAACCCATTGGTTCAGATTACAGCACGCAAACGTTAGAAGTCGACCTGAGTGAATGGTGCGTCAGTACAACGATCCGTGGCAACAACGCAGCATCGTACATACCCATTGTGAGCTCTACAGATAACCACTGACGCAGTATGCAAATCTATGCTTGGTATGGGAAAGTGGTAGCTGCGGTGGTCGAGCTCTCCGAATGCGATAGGCGGGGTTACGCAGCTGCCCTGTGCGGCAAGCGGCAGCGGCTCAAGTTGGGACCTCTTGGCAATTATGCAAACCCAATCTCGACTGCCTAACGCTTAACGGCAGCCGTGGTGATCTACAAACTGCAATTCCGTGGCGACGCTCAGGGGTGGCCAGCTCGAGAGGCTCCGAGGAAACGGGATGTGTCGCTGGACGCAATGCGGTGCATTTCTTGAGCTTTGTGATAGTATCTCACGGTCCGAATGAGTCTTATCGTAAGATCATGAGACATCCTTGAACTTTTCGGGTCCGCAGCTTTCCACGGGGCAGCACCATAGTCCACGACGCCTGCCTCGCGAATCTCATGCCTGCCTGACGTGAAGGCAAGCCAAACAACGTCCCTCAAGCTCGTACCGCGCCTGCGCAATCCTCCCGCCGCCCTGACCGCCCTCAGCCCGCCGGTCAGCGCCAGACTGTGAGACTTCCGGCTGGCTGTGATTTGGCTCCACCCCGCTCAGTGCGCGCTTGCTAGCGTCAGACCCTGCGTTAAGCACTCCCGCTGCCCTCTCTTCTCCCGGCGAGATCGCAAAAGACTTCTTTAGAACAAAGTTGCCGTTCTGGGGCTTCACTTAGTGGATGCACAGGACATGGTTGCGCATTCTGGACGCGACTCGCCACTGCTAGCTCTCCCATGATTTTAAGTACAGCAGAAGTACATTGCGATGATGGACCCCAGGCCCCAGGACGCTCGTCTTTCGGGCTCTCACGCAAAATCACGAAAGAGAACCATGGAGCATCCGGACCTCGCGAAAGAACGCGAGTTCTATAGGTGAGCTACAGAAGATATCTCAGTCAGAACAATAGCTGCTAATCTCTGTGTCTCAGGTACTATCCGCAGCGGACCACCTCAAACGAGGGTCTCAGCCGCCAACCATCGCCCACGCCTGCCCATGACACGCCTGCGCCGCCACGAGCACTTCCCTCAGGCCCTGGACTGGGAATCGCAGGTGCATTCGAGAAACACCCTCAGCCCTCAGAAGACAAGGCATTGACTGCATTTGCACAACTGGGTGCGCTGCGACTCAATGCGCGAAGATGCCTTATCTCGTTCTTCGACCGACGGAATTGCTACATCCTGGCTGAGGCCACCAGGACCATATCCCTACACACAGGTCAGCCCGAATTTAGCGAAGACAGCCTGTTCTGGGGCAATACCATCGTTCCCAAAGAGCAGAGCATCTGCTATTACACAGTCAACCTGCCAACTACGGATCGGTCTGGGCTAGCTTTCGATGACTACACCAAAACACCTGCTCTTGTTGTGAACGATCTGTCGACCGATCGACGCTTCAAGCTTTTTTCCTCGGTCGCAGGAGACCCTAAATCTCGTTTCTATGCCGGAGTACCTATTCGCAGCCCAAGCGGGCACAACATTGGCACATATTGCGTTCTAGATGACAAGCCGCGGGACGGCCTTTCTGCACATCAACTAGACTTTCTCAAAGACATGGCCGGCACGGTGATGCGTCACCTGGAGATGACAAGGGCAACTGAAGACCATCGAAGGGGCAAGATCATGGTTAAGAGCTTGGGCTCGTTTGCTGAAGGAAAGAGCGGGACCGAGGACTGGTGGCAGGATCCCTGGGACACCCCGCTCTCTGCAGGATTGTCGGAAACACCTCTTCAGCGACAAAGACCAGCCGCGCGGTCCAACGCCGACCAAGAGCCATTCGTTATTGACCGAACTAACAGCGCTATTTCGAGCATAAAGAGTCCCACAAACACAGACACGTCAAGTGTCCGTCCCATGAGCAGTGTTGTCACGCCGGCCTCCGAGCTGGGACCTGAGCCACCCAAAGCGCCAGTAGAAGCGACCAGGACCTCTTCTTCTTCGCAGAACGACCAGAAGAGCAAAATCGCACCGGAGATCCAGGCTGCGTTCGATAGAGCATCGAACATGATTGTTGACGCGATCGAGGCCGATGGCGTCGCTTTCTTCGACGCTAAGATTAGTACGTTTGGTGGTCTTGTGGAGGATGATTTCTTCTCCGAGGACTTGCCAGAACCCGATAAGCCCTGTGTCCTGCTAGGCTCTGCACTGAGCAAGAACCACAGGGAGGTGTCAAGTCTCGCCGACATGCAATATTCAATGTCCGAGAGCGTGCTGCGACATCTCCTTCGTTCATACTCGCATGGCCAGATCTTCAATTTTGACGATGACGCCACAACTCCAGCGATCAATTCGCCTTCAGCAAATGGAGACATGGAGTTGTCAGACGGCTTTCCGTTCCACGTCTCGCGCAAATCTGAGTCCACTAGAAGTCAAGACGATGAGAACTTCCTCCGAAGCGTTTTTCCGAAGGCCAAGAGTTTGGTACTCTATCCATTATGGGATTCGCATCGCGACCGGTGGTTTGCCAGCGCAGTCATTTGGAGCTCCGACCCTATGCGTGTCTTTACCAGTGAACAGGAACTGAGCTTCCTTGCCGCATTCAGCAATTCAGTCATGGCCGAGGTTGCACGACTAGACACCAAGCTTGCAGATGCTGCAAAGGCTGACTTCATTTCATCTATTAGTCACGAGCTGCGATCACCTTTGCATGGCATCTTGGGCATGACAGACTTGCTCAAAGACACAGCAATTGACGGACAGCAGACGAGCCACGTTCAGACCATAGAGACTTGCGGCAAGACCTTGCTGGAAACCATCAACCATGTGCTCGACTTCGCCAAAATCAACAACCTCACACGAGGAACATCAAAGAAGTCGAAGAAGCGTACCCAGAGCGCCAAGCACGTTATCAGCCCTGGACAGAGCCACACAAACGACATTATGACACTGATCAACGACGTGGATATGAGCGTCCTAGCAGAAGACGTTGTAGAGAGTGTCTTTGCTGGTCATGTGTATCAGAAGTTATCCGCTCAAACATACGAGCTCAGCTCCTGTAAGAAGGAGGCACTTCCCCTAACTCTTATCTTCGACATCAACGAGAGCGAAAACTACGTGTTCCGCACACAACCTGGCGCATGGCGACGTGTCATCATGAACCTGTTCGGCAATGCTTTGAAATATACTGAAGCGGGATACATCAAAGTCAAGCTTCAAGTGATGCCAAAATCAAGCCCTACGGAGGACTACCGCGACTTCCGCTTCACAGTGACCGACAGCGGTGTTGGCATGTCGGAAGACTACATCAACAATCGGCTCTTCCACTCGTTCGCACAGGAGAATCCGCTAAGCCAAGGCACTGGCCTCGGTCTGAGCATCGTGAAGCAGATTGTTGAATCTCTTGGAGGTGAAATAGAAGTCACCAGCGCAAAGGGTCGAGGAACGAAGTTCACAGTATCCTGCCCTCTCAAGGAGTCGATCATGTCGCCGTCCTTCTGCCCCACGGAACCCGAGCAACAGAAAGAGAAGCATCTACGAGAGGTCGGCAAGCGTACCAATGGTATGAAGGTCTGCTTCAAGGGATTTGATGAAGAGGAGGAATACTTCGTTAGGAGTCTGAAAGGAAAGAACGCCACTCATTTGTCCAGAAAGGCAATCGACAGCCTATGTGCTGACTGGTTTGGCATGAAGACATGTGCGAGCGGCCCTTGCGCCGCAGAGCCAGATCTCATCATTGCAACCGAGTCAGTAGCAAAGGTACTACGTGCTCAGCACAGCCAAGGAGTCAACAAGGCCAACCATCCACCAGTCATCGTCGTCTGTAATGGCGCTGCATCCGCACAGTCTGTTACCGCCATCACAGTACCCGGTGTGATCTTCGAATGCATCGGACAGCCTGTTGGGCCTCACAAAATGGCCAAGGCTTTGACTTCTTGCCTTGACCGCCACGCAAACCGACTGATTGATCAGGTTCACGGGACTGAGGCGACCTTGCAGAAAGTTACACAGCTGAGTCTGAAGGAGAATACCCCGCCGCAGAGTCCGGACACGTTCACCCGTCTTCTTGACCCAGCTCGGCCGGCTCTCATGTCAACGATTAGCGCTCCTGAAGTGCGTTCTGTGAATTCCAGCCCGGTCAAGAAATCGGCGTACTCCACACCAACGAGATCTTTGAATTGTCTAGCTGTTGACGACAATCCTATCAACCTGCGACTTCTGCGTACGTTCATTGACAAGCTCGGCCACCGCCATGTACTAGCAGTCAACGGTCTCGAAGCTTTCGATACATACAAGTCCGCCCAGGACCTGTCGTTGATAAGCGGCTCAGCTCAGGCTCACACTGCACCCGCCAAGGCAGCTGTGGCAGACATGTCTGCCCGCATCGACGTCATCTTAATGGACATCAACATGCCGGAAATGGACGGTCTTGAAGCAACACGGCAAATTCGCGCCCACGAGATCAGGAACGGGCTGCCGCCAGTCACCATAATCGCGCTCACTGGCGTTGCTAGTACCGAAACACAGCAAGAAGCCAACTCCAGTGGCGTCAACCTGTTCTTGATCAAGCCAGTGCGTCTCGCCGATCTAGAAGTCGTACTCAAGGGTGTCGTCACGGGACAGGAGAAGGCTGAGCGTGAGGAGAGGGAAAGGGAGAAAGAGAACCAGGGCACGATTCAGTCGCATTCGCGCTCGCAGTCGCTGAAAGAGCAGGTGCTGGCGAAGACACAGACACAGCAGATGCCGCCCCCGCAGATACAGTTGCCGTCGAAAGAGACAGCGTTCCCCCCACGGACGCAGCAAAAACAGGTAGCGACGCAGATCCAGACTGCATCACAGGCAGCGCCCAAGGCCGAGGAGAACCGCCTTATGGTGGAGGACCAAAGGGCAGAACCCAATGTCACTGTGAAAGAGGTCAAATGACTCGCAGTGTTAGTAGTCGGTGTCGCACTTTTCGGTATTTGGGCAGGAAGAACCCGATGAACGAGAAGCATAGTCAATCTAGTCAATTTGAGCGCAGGGAATGATTGGCGTTATACCCATTTCTTTTACGATGGAAGGTATAGCATAGCATGGTATGGCGTTAGCAAGGGCAGATGTCGGCTTTCAGGTCACCTGCTTTGGGCAATGAAATGATATTAGTATTGATGTAAACATTGGAACTCGCACAGTTGGCCGTATCGATGATGGGATGATACTGTAAGCATGACGGATTTGCACCATCAACACATGTGCATATGGAGCGAGCAGCACGGTATGAGTCGGGCGTGACAACAACTCCGGCGATGCGAAATCCATTAGCCCTACGATAGTGTCCAGGCGTCTTTGAGTCGATCCGATTCTGATGATGCATTTATAGTTGGGGAGCTGAAATGGGTTTCTGTTACACAATCTCGATCTCCGCTTCAACTTCTGTGCTTTTGACCAGGGTGTGGGATGTTCCTGCATCTCATGAAACACGTCCACATTAAAGGCGGATGGGTTTGGTATCTTTGTGAAGTTTCAAGTCTCACTCGCAGCTGGGCCAAACGTTGTTTGGCACACTTGCTACCTAAGTACCCTACCCTCCTATAGAGTGGCTTTTTGGAATCGATACATTCGAGAACGAGACCCTCGTCCCCCAACGTGACATCCGCGCGGACTGTTCATGACGTTGGTGCGCAGAACTGAGCGTTGACTGCTAGTTGCTGTTTCCCAGACATGGACTGCAAGGTGCAGCAGCTCAGCTTTGTAGGCAAGAACTTAGGCTGATATGCAAGAAAGAAGAGGCGCATGGTCGTGACCTCGTGTGTTGACGTGCGAGAACTACCGCCAGCATGAAGCGATTAGCGGCTTACTCTGATTCAGTCTCAACAGACGAGGATTAAGTACCGTCTAATGGAAGGGGAAGTCAAGATGTACAATAAGGTGGGTTTGGCATGTGGCACCTCCTTCCTGGATGTTCCTCTTAGGCCGACAATTGTAAG
This sequence comes from Phoma herbarum, assembly GCA_001599375.1. Lineage (NCBI taxonomy): Eukaryota > Fungi > Ascomycota > Dothideomycetes > Pleosporales > Didymellaceae > Phoma > Phoma herbarum. The sequence continues at coordinate 1,225,511 of BCGR01000004.1, forward strand.
ACGTAAGGCGTTTAACTAAGGATTTTAGGAAGAAGGATGGTATTCAAAGAAAGGACTGTGTAGTCAAGTAGTTTACTAATTACATCCAATACGCCTACATTCTGTGCCAAAAGGAACCCTTCCGCAGACACCAAATGAGCTCCCAATTATCCCATCTCACTGTCAAGGCAGTTCTCTAATTCTGGATAGTGAAGCCCTCGTGCCTAGCCTTAGCAAGGAACTCACCAAGCTGAGGGCCCATAACAGCGAAGACCTCGAAAGCCAAAACATGTCCAATGACAAACATGGCGAACATCATGATGGCCCCGATCTTGACATACAACTTCAAGAGACGACGGCGAGCCTCCCAGTTGAAGCTGCGCCATGCATCAAGGAAGCCAATCTTGCCGGATCCACCAAGAAGCTGGCTGACGACCTTGCCACCGAAGGAGCGATCGAAGGGAACGATGGTGTCCTGATCCTCAGGCAGGATGGAGGACTCAATACGGACCTGGGTAACGACAGCGGGGATGCAGAGGAAGAGGCTGGTGAAGATGGCGAAGACGAGGGTAGCGAAGATGCGGACGGCAAGGCACATCCACTGGCCCTGAGAGTACTCCTCGAGGTTTGCCTGGTCGAGCTTGTGCAGACCGAGGAGGATCGCGACACCGCCAGTAAGGTAGAGGCTGATGTAGGGCATCGCGGTGGAAACAGCGGCTGCGGGGGCGAGAGTCTTCCAGTGTGACTTGCTGGGTACGCGCTGCCAGAAAGTGGCCTCAGAAGGCATGGAAACAACCTTGTGGGTCCATGCTGCGTGAATGTTGGCAACAGCTGCGCCGGCAAGACCGCTGACGAGAATGGCCTGACCAGGGAGACCAACAGGGAAGAGGGAAAGGAAAAAGCCCGTGAAGAAGTTGACGGCGAGGGCGAAGATGACGGAGTAGAGCGCATGGATCTTGAAGCCCCTGAAGCGGGCGAAACGGCCAGCATTCGCAACGACGTGCTTGATGGTGGTGCGGATGCTGGAGGTGATAGGCTTCTGGGGGACGAGGGTGACGGTAGGGCCTGTCTCAAGAAGACCCTCCTTCTCGTCTTTGCTGGCGGGCTCCTCAGAAGGAGAAATAGTGATCGCGGCGTGAGGACTCTCGATCATGCAGAGGGTAGCAACGACTTCCTTAAGCATGTAGGACAACTGAAGTAGTTAGCATTCCAAGCGTTTCGAGGTTCAGGAGGCGAGGCTGAGGGTACTCACCAGGCTCATGGCGATGATGGCAGCGTAGAAGCTGACGCCCAAAAGGATCATACCCCAGACAGGCATCTCGACATCCCCACTGTCCTCTCCATTGCCAATAGTGCGCTTGACGAAGCCGACGGTGGAGGGGTGTGTGAGCGCACGGCGGACGGCGCTGGTGATCTCCTCGGCGCCGGCGGTATACAGGCCGGTGGCCACGTTGAATTCGAGTTTCGCGACTCCCATGATGTCGTGTGGTCGAAAAGAAGTTACAAAGGAGAGAGTGTCAAGGGGACGAGTGTCGTCCTTGATGTTGTCTTGACACTGCCTCAGCCTTTCGCCGCTCGACGTCAGCACGGATCCCGGCACGGACGGCCTTTGCGCAGCAGCCTACGAAGAGCTCGTTTTCCATGAGGAATAGCGTTAGCGCGTGCATATCTTGGCAACACCTTGAATTTCTAATTTCTATGGGAACTCTACCCAAACAATAAATTAGATAGTAAAATAAACTTATAGGGGCTTCTTAATATGCTGTATTTCTTAATTAGGACAATTAGAGCAACTTTCTAGTGTTAAGAGTGCGTTTTTAGCCTCCGCTGTTATAAAAACAGTTGTCTCTATAGTGCTTGATTATCTGGCGTACAACGTTGAGTATGCCGTCTATCCACTTGTTGATCACCTCTAGGGGTATCTGCTCCCACTCATAGACCCATTGTTTACGGCACTCAGCTGCGCATGTGGACGGTGTGAAGTCCTTTGTCAGGTGACGTCTGATCCATGGCTATGCATGCTCCTCTGCGTTGACGTCGGGACTGTGACCTGGCTAAGGGAGCTTCTCTATGTGAGACACCTCTAGATACTCTGTGGCGATACGTGATTTGTGAGCTGGAGCGCCGTCTTCGAGGAGGATAGGACGTCGGCCCTTCTTCTCTAATTGCTTAAGCTATAGCACGAGGAGAGGCTTGAGGACCTCCTCTTGGTGTCAATATCCGTCAACGCCTCCGCGCGATTAATCACCGCGGGCTAGTTGGTGTTTATTTGTCTATAGGCGCGCGCGACTATTAGCCGCGTTGTCACCTATCTCTCTAAGAGTAGCGCGCGCCTGTGGGACAAGCGCCTCCTTCTGCAGTTTGTTGCGCTAATTTTCCTCTTTAAGGGCAACCTCTGCCTTGTGTTTCTTCTCCTGCGTCTCCTTATTGTAGATATAGCAAGGGCCCTTCGCGTTGTAGGTAAACACTCTGTAGAACTGTAGGGAGCAATTGTTGCAGATTTTTGGGCGCTTAACGTGAGAGTAATAGACCTTGTCCTCCTTCGCCTACGCACGTAGTATGCCGCGTTGTTCTCCTACTCTAGCAGGTGTTTCGTTAGTGTATACTACTTGTTAAAAATTGAAGCCCTTATTGTCGCCTACTTTGTGCAGGTCTAGGTTGTAATTAAGCGCCCAGTAATGCTGGCAGGCCTTCTGCCTATTGTGGAGCGTTAGTTTACGTCCTGGAGCTCGGCGCCCGTACCTAGCTTTATACATAATATTTTCGAAGCCTGTAATTGTGAGAGGCCTAGGGAGGTCTAGATGGGAGAAATCTCCGTTAGCGATTGCCTGCTAGCTTTGTTTCTCACGGGTCTCCTTGTTTTAGGTGGCAACAGCGATCACCGCCTGTTTCTGGGCCTCTAAAAACACTAAGGTTTTGGTGCCACGTCCTATCTCTGTCTGGTAAACGTATGGATCCCATAGAGGCAGCTGGGCAGCCTCTGCACGTGCCTGTGAGCGGGCCAGAAGCTTGCTGAGGGCTCTCTAGGTCACAGGGAGTTGTTTGGCTAAGGAGTACTGTGATGCACTGGCGATTATGGCTTCTACTGCGTACGCTTTCTCTACTAGTAAAAGCTCACGCCGCAACGTCTTAGGGATATACAGTTTTTTAGGGACTTTCTTGCAGGGCTTTCTGCGCGTCACAGGCATGTCGAATTTTAAAAATTAGGCTTGATTTGGTCGAGTGATACAATCGTGAAGTCAATATAGAGAGGTAAACAATGGTGTTGAGTGGGGTGCGCGGGGCCCAAGCTTTACGCTATTCCTCATGGAAAACGAGCTCCTCGTAGAATGCAAATCATTCCAGTTTAGCGCGCGCTCTATAATTGGCCTTTCACCATCCAACACGCTGTGAACGGACGAACACGAGACAGAGTTTGTTCAATATCAGTTATGGGTTGCAACACGGCGCAGCAGTCACCGGTGATGAGAGTCACGTAGGGTGTTTCGTTGTTGACTTGACTGCAATTCTTTTCACGTGTTCTTATACTTAGATGCCGGACGTGATGCGCGTGATCATAAGGCGTATTGTGTTGGACGTTCGACGTCCAAGTAGCGCTAAGCCATGGGGTTTTTGGTCTCTCAGATCACAAATGATGCACAGCATCAAGGCAGTGTATACTTGAAAGTGAGTTATGATTACTATGCCTGAAACAGTATCGGACAGAGACTAACTCCTGAATGCCTGTGACTTTGTACGTCCCTCATTCGTACCGTGAAAGAAAAGAGAGAGGGAAAAGTATATCAACGCTAAAGTAGATGACGGATCAACTTTTAGGAGAAGGTGATGTACAAGCGCTGGGTATGTCCAATCTGAACCGTTCGTGATTGTCGTGAGAAACCAAGCATGGGAATCGTCTTCCGAAGTCGTCGTTAAGGTGTATGTGCGAATGTGTGGGACCTTGTTGGCCTTAGACGGAAGGTCGAGTGGCCGCATGTTGCAACTCCGCAAGCTCTATCTGAGTAGGATATCGCTGCGTGGAGGCAAAATGCTTACAAAGCGGTCTGGGGAACCAGAGAGGGCTCATTCTCGTGCTTTGTGGGGAGCTCAGCGGCGGGCTCGCTCTTGATGTCGGTCTTTGGGGCAGTGGGGAAATCTTCCTTCTTGACCTCAGCAGAAGGAGAGCGTCCACGGTACTGGTTGATGGTCTCCTGTGCCTTGGTTGTGTACTGCTGTGTCAGACCCTGGACGGTCTGGGAAGCGTTGGCAGCCTGCTTGCTGGCGAGGTCCCGGATCTGAGTAGCCTGCTGGCTGGCAAGACTCCTGCCCTTCTCGAGCTGAGCATCAATGACCTCCTTGTTCTGGATGTAGACGAGCGGGCCAATGTAGGCAGTGACAGTAGCAATGAGGGCAAGGCCCCACATAGGAACGAACTGGTCTTGGTGTCAGCATTGCGCTCTCCAATTGTTCACTAGAATGCTTACCTTGATGAGGAAGTAGGAGATCAGGGAGGCGAAGAAAGCGGCGATGGTAACATAGATGTTCTCGGCGAAGACAATACGCTGGGACTCAATGACGAAGAAGTTGATGAGCTGCTCAACGTCGTCGAGCAGACGCTCGAGCGATGCCTTAGGGATGGTGTAGTATTGACGCGGCCTGAACTGCGAGGTAAGACCCTTTCCGAGGGCAGCCTGTCCGGCGACCTCTGCGGCAGCGGTGGTTCCAAGCACGATCCAGGTAAGCTTGATGATGTAGCGGATGACGTTGAGGTAACGGGCGGCGAAGATAAAGAGGACAGCGGCAACGAAAGAGATACCGGTCGCGCGGGGGTTCTTCCAGCTCAAGAGACGGTAGAACATGCTGTGGTAGTCTGCGCGGTGTCAGTAAAACATCCCCAAGCATCCTTTGGCATTGTCGCTCACGAGTAAGGTTCTGACCAGTAGCGGTCTTCTGCTCGGGGATTTGCTTGGAATTTGCGAGGTCGGCGAACTCATCGCGAGTCTTTGCACCCTCTGCCTTGGCCTGCTGAGCGACGGGTCCTACAAAATCAGTTTTGGGCTACTGGTGGGCGATTCGGGCATCTGTGTCGCGAGACCACATTAGTACTCATCCTGGAGCCTAGATAAGACGATGTTGCACTTACCATACCGTTAAGAACTGTCTCCTTTGCGTTCTGCACGGAAGGGTGGTTCTGAATGGAAGCCATGGTGCTCTGTGCTGCTGTGCGGTTGTTAGAGAGAGAAATCAGGGTGGTGTGCGAGGCGCAGATAACACTGTCAATGGCGTTAGTTTTCAAGGTTCTCGGCTGCGGCGGGAGGCGTTTTGTGTCCCACTCACCTCACTCTCCAGGATGCTGTTCTTTGCGTCACCTGCAGTCTGCTGTGTCGAAGCCTGATTTGCGCTTCCGTTCTCGTTTGCCATTGGGGGTTGGGCGTTGCCCATGCCGTTGGCAGGGACAGTGGTCAGGTCGGCCTTAATGTCAGAGAAATCCGACAGATTTGTGCCGCTGAGCTCGACACGGGGCACGTCGGACATGATTGCGCTTGTTTAAAGGTAAGATAGGTAAGGCAGGGTGAGGTTGCTCAATTGCAGCTGCGTGGAAGTTAAGACTGAAGGCAGAGTGCAGGGGCACGTTTGGTTTTCTAGGGAAGAGCAGAAACGCTTTGTCCCTTCGTGCGGTCACTGCGGTGCACACGACACACTGTTCCAGCTTCCCGCTGAGGCACGTCATATCTGCGTTCACACAAACAAATCGTGGCGGGTCCTCCTTGCTCCACAGAATTGATGTCACCGCTACGACGAACATGATGTGCACTTCACGGTGGCTTTCGACAGCCTTCCTTTGGGCATCAAGCCTGGCCAAACCTGCGTGGCTGCCTCCCGTCCCCAAAATGTCGTGCTCTCCCTGCTGCTCGCTTGTGGATTTTGCATGTGAAGCCCCTCCAAGCTATCGCCAATGACGTACTAGCGCTCGAAAATAAACACACCAACACGCGAGCTCTCTGCGCTGGATCAGGGTTTTGGCAGATGCGATACAAGTGAAATTCCATGGTTCCATGGGCTCCCTGATGCAGTGCCAAGTACCGCCGGAACCATGTGCAAATCCTCCTGTAGCTCGCGCCTGCTGCAGCTAGAAAAGAAGAGCGCAACACCACGCCTTTGCAGGATGCACCTCATTTCCTCTATACCGCGTGGCTCAGGATTGCTGCGCTGCAAATGGCCTCCGAGAGATTGGACGCACTTGCGCGAGATTTGAACGCTTGTGTGCTTGCTGGAAGGCTCAAACGCACAGGGCCATCGTATCTCGCGCGCACTACAATGATCAATCACAACCTTACCTCTCTTCTCGCAGGGTCCCATGAGTTCACGAGAGTTAGCATGCTGTCAACACGGTCACTTCCACGATCCACCAGTCTTGCACATTGGCATGTGATGAGCACGTGCCTGCGTCTCCTTTCAGGCTATCTCGAGATGAGACCAAACGCAACTGTATCAGGCTCGCGAATGCAGCTGCAGCTCCGAGGAAGGATGCAGTGGCGACACTGCGTGAGGTCGTTAGGTCAAGACGATGAACTGCAGTTCTTTGTTACGAGCCTCCAGCGGGCTGATTGTGCTGCGGTGTCCATGAGTAGCTCTCCAGTGACCAGGCTGCCTGAACCAGCTTCGAGCCTTGCGTATCATGACTTGCGAGAGATCGGCGCTGGATAGCGGACACTTGCAGGTAGCCTTCCATGCTGCTGGTTGTGATCAGCAAGGCGGCTCCGCCCTCTTTATACTCTTTAATAGCACGTCTTCTAACTCGTTGCTTACTGATGGCTACTTGAGATGCCAACAGACTGACAGCGCTGTTGAGGTCTCCAACGCAGCCTCACCGGCGGTAAGCTGCGTCAATGCACAAGAGCGGGGGACGGAGACAGGCGAGCAAACGTGGGGGCTGCGTCTGCAGGTCTGTTCGCCAACGATCAACGGCCGCTGCTTTTATTCCGCGCACTCACGGACGCTCTCCACTCCATGTGGTCTTTGCAAATTTTGATAGGAATCCATTTGTGCTGGGACCTGCTCCTCGAGTGCCTAAGCTGGAGTGACTGACAGACACAGCTGGAGGCACTCCTTATCTCAAATCTGCGCTCGAGGTTCAATACCCGAGTGATGCTTAGCAGCCGTCAGCGATCTGAAAGGGACCATATGATACCAACCCAACCAGTCAGCGGTGAGCTGAGTCCAGCTCGGACTGCTCGGTCCAGGCACTCTTGGGCAAGTGCCGTTCATGCCTCCGACTCACTGCGAGATAGAGAAAAGCGCTATCGTATCATGCAGGCCTCCAACATCAGCCCGTGTCTCTGCTCATCTGCGAGATTAAAGGCTGTGAGGGCTCACGTCGCCTGCTTTTGACGCGATCACCAGGGTTGCTGCGCCCTATCAGTGCGTCTCGGTATTTGTCCCAAGAGGGCTCGGCCGTGTTGGCGAAGTTGGCGGGCGGCAGCAGTCAATGCCCGTGGACTCAGACTAACACCGCCACATACTCGCTCGACCCGCTGATGACCCTCGTTCTGGGCGGGATGCGATAACGCACATGGCGCGGCTCCTCATCTACTCGTGCTCAGCCTCCCGTCCCCGTCCCTCACGTCTCCTCCATCGTGAATTCCATCGACGTTCTTGCTGCCCCTGCCGGCGCCCTGCCTGCAGCCAGACGCCGTGCTCCTCGACCGCGCCCAGCGCCTCGGTACGCCAGCGACGACGTAAGACAAGCGAAGACATGGTCCAAGCACCCAATCTTGCACCGCGAAGACCCACCGCTATTGCCTCGAGTCACTGAGCACGCGACATCCAGCAGCGCTCCCTCTCCGGAGGTGAGAGTCTGTGAGGACTGCTCTGCAGCATGATACTCCCGCGCGGCATCTACAACGAGTCACCACCAGAACGCCGCACCCGCGCCACCAACAACCCGACCCTCCTCTACAGCTGGTGGTGCACTATCTTCTCCCTGGTCATCATCGGATTCCGTTTGTCGGGTCGTCTTATTCGCAATGAACGACTCTTCCGGGAAGACAAAATTATGGCATGGAGCATCATCCCTCTGATAGCGCGCATGAGCGTGGTGCATGTGGTTTTGATTTGGGGCACCAACAACGTCAATGTCAGCGCTTTGAACGACCCTGTCAAGATCCGGCACCGAGAGATTGGCTCACAGCTGGTTCTTGTAGCGAGGATTTTCTACGCCATGTTGTAAGACAATTGTCCTTAACTCCAGAGCTCCCTACTAACAGCTTGCAGCATATGGATGGCCAAATATACAGTATCCGAGTTCCTGAAGCGTTTGACTGAACGATTCTGGAAGAAGGGCTACGAATGGGGGCTGCGCGCTATTCGGGTTTTCCTGGTCGTCACCTTCGTCGCAGTCGTCATTGCAACCCTGGCCGAATGCCAGCCATTCACGCATTACTGGCAGGTCAAGCCAACCCCGAAACCACGATGTCGACAAGGCTTCGCGCAACTCATCACCATGGGCGTAGCCGACATCATCACCGATGTTCTTCTCATCGCCTTTCCCATCCCCATCATCGTCCACTCGGGAATGCCTTTGAAGCGCAAGATCTCGCTTGTGGCCCTCTTCTCCATGTCGATTGTTCTCATTGTCATCACAGGAGCACGAGTTCCAATGGTCATCGACAGACGTGGACTCCAACAGTTCCGTTCCATGTTCGCATCATCTGAGATCCTTGCAGCGACTATCGTCTCAAATGCCATTGTTCTTGGCTCGTTCCTTCGCGATCGAGGTTTGAAGAAAGCGAAGTTCAAAGCTCCGTCTACCACTGATAGCATGGAGCGCAGGGGTTCTGCGCGCACGCACACACTCCCACAATGTAGTAGCGACGAAGATCTTGCGCGGTCACTTGGGTATCGAACAAAGCCCGAATTGGCCGAGAAGAAGACGAGTGTGCCTAGACCAGCACCGATGGCTGATCTGGGTCTTTTAGCGCCGACACAACAGCCTGGACCCTTCGCAAACACTAACTGGCAATTTCCGGGGAAAGAAGATGGATCTCCGACCGCCGGTAACGTACTTGTCAAAGCAGCGGACATTCGAGATCCTATGCCGAGTCCACGTGCTAGCAGTGGTAGGCGAGTGTCGTTCTTCGATGTCGGCGGCCTACTCGAGAATGGTTCCAATGCTCCCTCGCCAACCGACTCCGTGATTACGCACGACTTCGCTGCGCAGCCTCGTAGGGGATCAAGAGCGTCCAATACGTTGCTGCCCAATGGTCGCGCTTACCCGCCGCCCGCACGTCGATCGTCACGATTGTCGCAACAATCGGAGGACTACGATATGTCTTCACAGCGTAATCAACTACGCGACCCTGGTGGCTTGTTATCGGAGGATCGAGAGATTGAGATGGAGCGGCAAACACGCGCGTCGCCCTCGACACACTCAAGCTCATCGAACAGCCTTGCCCTTCAAAACGCGCGCACCACTTCTCTGCATCGCACTCCAACGCAACAAAGCAACAGCGTCCCGTCGTTACAAGACGTAGGTGGTCTCGCTTCAAGCCGCTCCTACGCACCTATTACGCGCAGCACCACGCATACCAGCTACGACACACCGTCTCTGCAGGATGCCGGTGGGCTGCTTTCTTCTTCCAAATGATTCTCAGCGTGATACCCAGCTCCGGCGCGAGCTCTACATATGCATGGCTTGCCGGTCCCATTTCCTTGTTCTCATTCCCTTTCCCTCCTATACAGCGCGATATCCCACATGGTCGGCGTTCATGTTTACGACTTCATGTCATGTTACGAGCGATATCTCCTATCTAGGCACAAGGCAATATTGTAGGATAGTAACAGAGCAGCTATCATGCTGTCGATAAGAATATATAATTCATACCCAAACCTGGCTTTCGCGGCATGTGCAATTCAATGTCGATATGGTTAACGCAAGGCTGACCTGCCCAAAGCTCGCAGCCCTGCAGCCAGCCGTTGAGAGTGACGCGCAGTAGTTCCAAATAAGCTTCCGACAAAAGCAAGGACCTCAGGCACAGTGGAGCTGCTGGATCGGAGAATTGGTCACAGAAACGATGATCGAGGATGCACGTGGGGTCTATGCGTTGAATGTCAAAGCTTCAAGTCCACCTCGGTTCTTGCCATGCCTCCTCACGTTGACAGGGACGCGGCGTCACCAAGGGAGCCAGCTGCTCAAGTCAATGGAGCTACCGAGGAATCGCCAGCTGTACTTGCTTCTGCAACTTCGAGAGATGCGCTCAACGCTGCGCCAACACTCACAGAAATCACCCAGCTAACCCGCCACGAACTAAGAACAGCGCAGGATGACGACTCGATCATAGACTGCGGTCGCGCTGCTTTGGCCCTGCTACAGACCAACCCTGACCTCGCACGAAAGCTTGCATACCAGAAGTTGCACGATGTTCCGTACAAAGAAGTTAGGACTTGCTGGCGCAGGCTGTATACAGATGCGAGCCTGCAGAGGGTGCTGGCGGTGACTGAGGAGTACCTTGGCGCTAGCGAGCGGGCGCACACAAATGGAGCGTGGCTCGATGAGGTGGTTCATCTGCTGGATATGGCGCTCATTCTGACAGCGGCGCCTGGGAGAGAAGAGTTGGCAGAGTTGTGGTTCGCAGCGCTGGAGGACGAGCTATCCACATGTGAGCCTGAGGATGCGACTCACGAACAACTCGAGCGTCCGGCGAAGAAGCCGAAGCTGTACCATGCCGCCTCGATACCATCGACTTTCCCCACTTCCCTGGCCGAGCCTCCGCTCACGCTGCGACGCCCCATCCCTCCAAGCGACCATCCAAGTCTTTCCGCTTTCCAAGAGAAGCTATCCAACCCAACAACACACACCCCCCTTATCATCACGAACGCAATCCAGCACTGGCCCGCACTCTCAGACCGCCCGTGGAATTCCCCATCCTACCTGCTCAAGCGCACGCTCGGCGGGCGCCGCCTCGTCCCCATAGAAACGGGCCGTTCCTACACAGACAGTGGTTGGGGCCAGAAGATCACATCCTTCAAAGACTTCATGTCGACCCACATGCTCGCCTCATCCAACGCCCAACACCTGGACGAACCTATTAAGGACACAGGCTACCTCGCACAGCACGATCTCTTCGCGCAAATTCCCTCCCTCCGCGCCGACATCAGCATCCCAGACTACTGTTTTACTACACCTCACCCACATTTACCCGCAAACATCAATCCAACTTCGACTCAGAATCTCGAGGATCCGCTGCTGAATGCGTGGTTTGGACCAAAGGGAACGATCTCGCCGCTGCACACGGATCCGTATCATAATGTACTTGCGCAGGTTGTGGGGTACAAGTATGTACGTTGTTATAAGCCGGAGATGACGGAGTGGTTGTATCCGAGAGGCAAGGAAGGGGGTGTGGATATGGGGAATACTAGTCTGGTGGATTTGGACGAGGCTATGGACCTGTTCCCTGAGATTGGGGTTACATTACCGGGCTTGGAGACAAAAGGGTGTGTACGAGGTAGTGGGTCAGAAGGTGAAGAAGAAAAGACAAAGCAAATGAGGGAGGAGTTCGAAGAGATGTTCCCGGGTTTCAAAGACGCGGAGTATGTCGAGGGCGTCCTTGCACCTGGTGAATGCCTCTACCTTCCTCCTGGCTGGTGGCATTATGTCAAGAGCTTGAGCCCGAGCTTTAGCGTGAGCTTTTGGTTCAACTAAGGAGAGCGTTGCTCTTGTCCACATAGCTGGCCCTACCTGCTTCATACTGACAATCAGGACTATGCTCAATCCAAAGCAACCATTACGTGGAGACACAATTGCGAACGCAGACTTGACATCTTTTTACTGTACAACCCTTCATGGCCGCAAGGCTGACATCTACACCAGTGACGATTGCAACCTCTCGACCGCAGCATAGCGCCCACAAAGCTAGATGTCGGTCTGCACCTGCTTTCACAGCTAGTGAGTCCCCTGCGAGGAGCTATCATAGACGTTCTGCTGATCACATCAAATAGACCCCTGCGTGAGACCTAGATTATACGCTGATCATTATGTTGGCCATTACCATCACGATATCGAAACAGTATATCAACCAGATGTGCCGTACGAACTTCGCTCTTTATGCAGAAACTGAGTCTTTCCGAGCATCTGCGCAGCGTTCGTCGCCAGTCACGACCAGCGGTGTGCTATTCACTTACTTTGGAAGAGGGGCAACGTCTTTGAGCTGCGGATTCGTCAAATTAGCTTTGACGATTCTTCAATGACAGCCCCGGCCTGATGGTCAACAAACTTGACCCCAAGACGACTGACTGAGATCCGTCCGAGCATTTGCCTAATGATACGATCTCTGCATTCGCAAATTTTGCTTGTTGCCAATAGTAGTGGTGGGCATACAATGGTAAGACCTTCCGCTTTCTCGATGTACCGAGAAAGTTGTGTCTATGCATGGACGATCAGATGATTGGCATAGCACTTACCTGTGGCCGCACATGACTCGATACCGACGTCTTACAATCGCTTCCCGACGGACCCCAGGTACTGGAAGTGACACAATACATCTTCCTGCTCGACCCGCAGCCGGGAGATCTGCTACATCTACGATGGCCATACGATGTCGGTACAAGCCTATTCTAACTCGATCCAGATGGCAATAGACCACCACCACCGACTGCAATGGGTCTAGCTAGTAGGGTTGTAAAGCTCGAGTGCGATCAGTCCGACTGGAACAGCACGACGAAACAGTATCAGAACAGCCAGACTCTCGGCAAGGTTCTTCCTGGGGTTCAGCGGAGATTGCCGTCAAGCGTCCTTCGCCGCATCTCTCTTGCACTCCCCAACAAAGAGTTCCTCAAGCTTGTTGGTATAAGCAAATCTCCGGGCCACCTGCTCTTCGACATCAACCACTCCGCAGCTATTGACCCCATGCGAACTATATCCACACAGGAGACCCTACACCTCCATTTTCAGATAACTGTGTTACTCATCACATTTTCTGATCTTGAGCCATGGACTTATCCGTACCGTCGAGCCCAACGCACTCCACTTTCTTGCCAATGGAAAATTGCGGGCTTGTTATTTGATGGGAGTGAACTTTCGACAAGGAACGGAAAGGCATCATATACGATGTATCTGCTCGCGTCGATCTTATTCGCGCAATGCACCCCCATGCACTGTATGTTCAACTCCTATGATCTTCGAGATTTTACTGACCAATCCTCGCCAGTCCCTTGGCTTGCGGGTGTACGCGCTCTTGTGCGTATTGGCAATAGCATGATTCACATCCTGAATCGCGAAACGCTCGGACTTTAGGAATTGTTGATTCCGTAAATCCCAAGACCAGACTCCACCAACTACGATCCGCACAAGCACGGTCTTTTCACGTGGGAGGACTGAGTTACGGCAACACGTTTTGTCTTTCAGCAGGGTGTTCGTGACGATACTGCTCAGTGGAATATGCAAATACGTGTGAGGATTCGATGAGCTAGCTCAATGCAACGAAAATAATTCCTGGTTCGTTAGCGCCGCAAGAACGTATACATTATGCTGTTCGATATCCACGTACATTAGGCCCCCAGACATTGTGGAGTTAACGGCGCTTCTCGGATTAAACCCGAGAGGGGCAGTAGTAGACTATAATAGGCTACATCGAAGCTTCGGCTTCGACTTGAGGTGAGCAATACACCAATACCTAGTCTGACTCTTTCACATCTTGGTAGACCATGTCTTCTACTGCCGGCCAGAAGATCATCTTCGTAACAGGTGCCACATATGCCTCTTGCAATCTTCGACCAGACTGACAGGCAAAGGTGGAAATAATGGCATAGGCTTCGATACAGTCGCAGCCCTCACTGCAGCCTCCGCCGGCTACCATGTAATCATTGGCTCTCGTAGTTTAGATAAGGGCAACATCGCTCTCGAAAAGATCAAGTCAATGAACCACCCTGGATCCGCCTCCCTCGTCCAACTAGACGTCACATCCGACGCCTCCATCACTTCCGCCTTCTCTTCAATCTCCAAAGAATTTGGACGACTCGACGTCTTGATCAACAACGCTGGCATCTGTCCGGAGCCCGGGCCCGACCCCTGGCCAACCCGCGAGGAGATGCAGAGCATCTTCGACACCAACGTCTTCGGCCCCACCCTTATGACCCAAGCCGCCATCCCACTGCTTAAGACCAGTAGTGATCCGAGGATCATCAATGTTACTTCCTCGCTCGGAAGCATATCTACACGGCTCAACCCAGACGATATCGTTGCCGGCGCCAATTACCCTGCGTATCGTATGAGCAAGGCGGGCCTGAATATGTTGACGGCGTACACGCAGACGTTGGGTGAGGTCAAAGGTGTGAAGGTGTGGAGCTTCTGTCCGGGGTATGTGGTTAGTGATCTTGGGGGTGATCGGAAGTTGAAGGAGAGTTTGGGCGTAGATAGTAGCGAGACTAGTGCGAGGGGGATAGTGGAGATCGTGCAGGGAAAGAGAGACGGGGAGGTGGGGAGGTTTATTGAGAGGGAGGGGAGGAGTAGGGCGTGGTAGTTGAAGTAAGCTGCGATTCCGGAAGGGTTAAGCGTGTAATATCTTACTCTCGCCTTCGGCCTTAACTATGTGGGAAAATGACGTATGGCGCGGTGTCAGTAGCTGCGATCGTGTTGTTGAGGCGCAAACTGGATGTGTAAACAAGTTCCGGGAGCAAGGTTTGTCTTCAACTTCCAACATCCAACCGCACAGCTTCTGACTGGCCACATTCCTCGACACATCTGTTCCGCGCTTGAATCGTTCAGATGCGCCATCGCTCTTGCAAAGACGTGAAATCTTGGTGAAAAGTCGTCGCGTTACCCTCTCACCGGTGATCCAAACATTCAGTTCAGTCCGTTGTCTCGCGCTCGCACATCCGCATCTACCCCCACAGGACCTCAAGATCAGACAGCTTCTAGGGAACAGAAAATATGCAGCACAGGGAGTCATTTTGAACCTCTAGGTCGGAGAGGGCACCAATCACATCCCGTTTGATTACTGGTTGGATGCTAGGTCGAAAGTTTGGCCCGTGGTTCCTTCGGCAATGGAAAGGTGGTGGAAGTCAAATGACATGAGCTTCACAATCCTCGATCTTTCAGCAGAACTCCGCGTGTAAATCTATAGACTCCCAGCGGGCACATATGTTTGGCTTTGCCTAAGGTTAATAGCTACCAAAGTCGCCCCCACAGCTGTACATCCAGACCTTCCATGCTCTTTTGAAGAAAGGAATCTAATGCGAAAAGGCGGTTTATATCTCGAAGGAGCGCAGCTTCTCATACAGGCATCAAAGTTTGCGAAGCGCAGAGAAAGCGGATGTCTGCTGCCAATCATCTCAGATCACTCGAGCTCCTTGTCCATATCCGGCTCCCTTGGGCAACAGCTAAAGAGTCCATCAAGGGGCCAGGTCCATTGTAGATCTGTTGCCTCTGAAAAGTATCGGAACCGCGCCGCTTCCTAAACTTACGACCTTAGCTTTCAGCATGCTTAAGTTGAGAATACCGTATATCGGCACCCAAGGGCAAGTTCTTACGCATCATCAGACTTTCATAGACATGCTGGCTGAATCTGAGAAAGCAGCTGATATTGCTTTCCGCAGCGATGTGCGTAGGGTCAGAACTGGGCCTGTGCTCTACTCTTTGCCACGAGGTCCTCAATTGCTTTCGAACCGTACTCAAGAGAGCTACTGTGAGAGTCGTGTACGTAAATGGCCACGCGTGGATATGATGCTTCGCTCACGATGATGCCCAGAACCTGCACATGCAGTCTTGACCAAGTGCTTTGTAGCGTGTGCCTAGCCTTTCGAGAAGGTTACGACCAGTGGGCTGAAGCCAAGCGGCAGAACGGCAAATCCCATCGACCGCCTCGTGAACAGTGACAGATTGAACTTTCGGTCCTGGGTCGGACTCGCGACGCTCCCGTGGCTCGTTCCCGCATGGTGGCGTTCCGGGGTACGTGTGCGCGTATCCTCTAACTACAGAAGGCCATGAGTGCTTTCTTTAGCCCTGACGTTTGTGTTGCTGCGCAAACATCTTTTGAACATTTTAAAATGCATCTGTGATGCATCGCGCCGTTACTGCGGTGGACGAAGGTGCCGCATGGTGGACAATCGCTGCTGCTAGTTGTTGTGAGGGGAAGGGAGACAGCGGCGACCACGAGGCTGGGCCCGCCTTCCTCTTGATAGCGCGGAGGCTAGCTGAACATCGACCCACGCCCAAGCCAACGCTTCCTCTTCCAGGTCATCACCTCGAAATCTAAACTTCATTTGGACGAGCCAGCCAGCCACAAAGCCGATACGGGTGCTGAAGGACATGGCCTGGCGAGGTCTTCGACGCGTTTTCGTACCGCGGAAGCAACTCTTTGGATGAAAAGAAGCAACACAACCCCTAGACGAGGCAGCTCCGGATGTCGACGCGAGTCTGAGATTGTCTCGTTCGTTCTGCATCAGATACTGATGGGCAATTGACAGAGTCGCTCTTGCCGTGGCAAACGAGCTGCAGCTTGACCCCGTCCGAACTGCCTTGGGGCTATGGGCAGTCCGCTCTTGCTCACGACCCGCTCAGCCGTGCCTGAGATAGACTGCGGTTGCACAATCTGCTGCATACGCGTAACCGCCGTTGATTGTCGGTCTGTTGTCCTACCATCCAATGATGGATCTAGGGGTTCTCTGCCATCTTTCAGACCACGAGTTCACCATTGTGAGCCGCATTAGCGGATCCTGGAGGGGTTTGACACCGACATGGATCTGCGGGATCTCCGCAAGGACCGCTAACCCAATCTGTAAGGCCCGTGTTTTGCGATGAAATCGACGATGCCGAATCTGGTACGCTCGAAAGCCGACTGTACGAGACTCTTCTCGCTTACAGGCTCGGTGGAGCCCCAAGAGCCCGTAAGCCATGTTCAGGACCATTTCAATCGTCCTTCATGTGGCGTCTTCACTTGTGGCTGCTGTTTTTTGGTTAGAGGAGAGCTGAACAATACCATATCCGCATAGCGTAGCTCGTCTCTTGCATATCGATCTTGCGCCATGGTTCAGTCCATCACACACCTCAGCCTCAAGCCAGTCCAATGACCAGTCAGAACGAGCGAAATCTGTGAGTTGGAATCCAGAACGAATCGGCAAGGCCTACAATCCCCAGGCTCGCTCCTTCGCTGGGTTACCTCAAAGTAGACTGAAGCTGCCAGCATCCGCATACTTAAATCTCCTTTTGCCATGTGTGGTTCATGTGCTTAGGTGCTCTCCTCCAGTATTCCTTCGTTCAGTCCATTTGTTGCTGCTTTCCTTCTCGATATACCCGACCTAGTCATCTTTCTCCTTCACCTTTGACTGGAAAGCAATCTACCATGGCGCCTATCTCGCTCGATTTTGCCTCTGTGCCCAACAGCCTCTCGAAGGGGCCCGAGGTCGCGGTGGCCGAGCTTGGACCCATGTCGCCTCGCCTCGATGCATTAGAGAGCCTTACGGTGCCCAAGCTCAGTGTCATCCGTGAACAGTCTGACTTGACGGTGACCGCTCGCCCACGCTTCGGCCGTTCTGTTAGCGTTGCTTTTGAGGGCAAAGGAACAGTACATGGCTTCCTTCGCTTCCTCAAGAATGAGCGCTTCCGGCACATGCCTCACGATGGCTCTAGCTGGGACAAGATTCTGAAGTGGGCAGACAACATCGGTGGAGTCGTCTTGCTCAGTGTCGGGGTCTTAAGCGAGTTCATGCTCAACAGTGAGGAGGCGACACAACTGATATGCGATAGCTGCACATCCCTCATCCAGGTATGTCAATCAATTGGCTCCTTGCACACTTAATGCTATTGCTGACCCGAACCATGTATTAGCTCGGATCTGCGCATATAAAGACTTTGATGAAGGTCTTCAGCCAGTTGCACAAGATCGCCCTTGCTCTTTCTGTTTTCTTGCGCCAGAACCAACTCATCAAGGGGAATCCTGATGTTCGTCGCGAATTGGCACATGCATTCCAGCAATTTGCGCACCTTTCGCGCGATACTCACGTCTACTGCGTGGCTCGATGCAACGGCATACTTGCCGTTGATTATGCTGAGCTGGGTTGTTTCATGATGAACGGCTCAGCGTCCTTCTATCGCCACTTGGAAGGAGTGTCGATCTCAATGTGGTCATCTCACAAGCACTGCTCACCTTTCGATATCCGCGCTATTCGAGGATTCCTAACGCCCCAGGATAGCGCCGTGAAGACGATCATGTCGAACCAACTATACTCAGAGGCTCGCCGCGCTGAGTACACATGCGAGTGGTTCGCAGCTCCTCTCAGAAAGTTTACGAGGAACGGCAAGAATGTACTCCTCGTCACTGGAGCAGCCTCCACCGGCAAATCCGTTCTTGCTCGATGGATTCACGAGAAGCTGCAAGAGTCAATCGACGACGAGCCGTTCGATGTTTTGAGCTTCACCATTGGTAAGAGAATCACCCCATGAAAATTGCTATTGCTAAGCATGCGCAGACGCAAGTGTCAAGTACACCACGAGCTCGCTGAGCCTCGTCAAGAGCTTGCTCTTGCAACTGTTAGATCGTAGGATCGGCCGCGAGCATTTATTGTCTCACATCAATGAAGCAATTGAGCATGCGCAATCTGGCTGCACGGCCAGTGAAGTCGAGGCTGCTCTGTGGAAGGGTCTCGAGCATGCTCTTGATGATCGCAAGCTGCTGATTCTTATCGATGGCTTGGATCAGCTCAGCAGTGCCCGCATTGGCAACCCACCTGCACTCGAGATTCTCGATCGTATTACCAGATCAAAGAAGAACGTCAAGGCTGTCGTTCTTAGCCGACCAGTGAGCGATGCTGCCCTGAAGCATTGCCAGGAACACATTTCCTTAGAGAAAACCCACAGTGAAGGCTCGCCAGACATCAAGCACTTTATCCAGGACTTCATCTACCATCGTGCCGAGTTGCGACACCTCAAGGAGATCGACCGACACGAGATTGTCGATAAGTATGCCGAGGCAGCTCACAACTCGTATGTGCATGCCGAGCTGCTTCTTCGACAGATCGATACAGAGGATTCTGCTGCAGATATTCTGAAGGCTTTGAAGCCGTCCAAGACGACCGAAGAGCTTCTCGACCGTCAGATTGGACGTCTTGACTCTAAACGCCCCGAGACAAAGCACATCCTCACCTGGCTTGTGGCTGCGGAGCGCCCACTGTCCCTAAAGGAGATCAAAGCTCTGCTCGAAGTTGATCTCGACGGCTGTGCTTATCGCCCATTTTCCGGAGACGTCGAGAAGACGGTTCGCCAACTCTGCACCCCACTTGTGATGATTGGTGACGGACTTGTCTCCATCCGGCATCCAAGCATTCGTGAGCGCCTCTTGTCCCACAAGGCATCAAAGTTCGCTATCGATCTCAAGGATGCTCACCGAGAGCTCGCTACTCGCACCATGGCCTATGTCAAGATTCATCTTCTGCAGAAGGACATCAGCCCAGCTTCAAAATTGTGTGACGTGGCTGATGTCCGTAGCAGCTTCTTGCAGCACGACCTGTTCGAGTACGCAGTGCGTTACTGGACCTCCCATTTCAGATCCTCTTCCATGTACGACAAGTCCACTGGCAAGATCTCACCATCGGCACAATTCAAGATTGCCTTCTCGAATTCGACACGCTTAGCCCTTATCGAAGGCTCTTGTATCGCGCGGCAATACATCGCTTGCGATGCCGAGAAGCTGCAACACCTTGCATACAATGTTCGCAAGACACTCCTCGGCGGACATTGCGCCGCCGTTCTCCAGACCTTGATACTTGAGCTTTACGTTGGACGAAAGTTCAAGGGCACTACTACATTGTGCGAATACTCGTTTGAGGCATGGAAGCTCAGCCGAGATATTTGCCCCGCTGTTACGATTCAGAGCCTGGCTGAGTCCTTCATCGGCTACTCTAAGACGTTGACGGTCTCCGAACATTCTCACATATGTGCCCGCAAAGTTGAGGTCCTTGAGTATCTGGTTGAGCTATACAGCCACGGTCACGCCGAGCTGAAGCACATCGAGTATTTGACCATCTTGGCTGAGCTCCACGTTGAGTTCGGACACATTCAGAAGGCAGTCGTGATCTACCGACAGCTTTACCGCCTGCGGCTCCACGCCTGTGGTCATCTTCACGAGCACACCCATACCCTTTTCCAGCTTCTTATCTCATACTTGAAGCAAGTCTCGCTCCACGATGAGGTTCTCGAAATTTATCTTGAGTACCACGCTCATGTCGACACCCTCCTCGTCACTGACGAGCGACGCATCAGCGCCACCCTGGCCCTGATTGCGATCTACGAGGAGCGCAAGGAGATGTTTAAAGCTGAGCAGGTTCTTGTAAGCTTTTGGGAGAGCGTTTCTGTGTCCAAGTCTACTGCCCGTATCAGTGAGCTGAAGGTCGACTTTGCTCTCAAGTACTCAAAGTTCTTGCTCCGTCACTCGCGCAAAGAGGAGTCAGAAGTCATCCTCCGCGGCGTCTGGACTGAGATCCAGTCTTACAGCTACGAGTCTCGCTTCGAATCGACAATGATCAAGAAGGTGCAGAAGATTGCGGAGTACTTCTCGCGGCTTGAGGTGTTCAGCATGTCTCGCTCGATCTACCAGTCACTGTACGAGCACTACGAGAGTCACGAGCAGCGCACTTCGACCGAGTGCATCACTATCGTTCGTTCGCTTGCTGAGACCATTACCAAGTCGATCTCGTACTCGAAAAGTGTTACGAAGTCCGAGACTAGCAGCAGCAGCAGCAGCACCACCACCACCACAATCATCTCCAGCGAAGAGAAGACCCTGACCGAAATCTTCGCGAGCTGCATGGAGTCCATCGAGATAACTTCAACCACGATCTCGGTATGCCAGGCTCTTTGCTCGAGCTACATGTACGAAGAGCGTTATGAAGAAGCTTGCGAGATTTACAGCAGGGTCATCTGCAAGGTGTGGGAAAGCATCGAGACGACGATCTCCATCGATGTGACAGAATTTGTTGAGTTCCTCAGTGAGGAGGTCCTCGAGCTAGTATTCAATCTCGCACACTGCCACTTCAAGATGTTGCGCATCGACATCGCGGAGACGATCTACCTCAACCTGTTCCGCGCTCTGATCTGCATTCGACACATCGAGAACAAACACTTCCTCCTTGCAAAGATCAAACTCGTCCTAGAGTTCTTCCAGGTTACTTACAAGTACGAGCGCGTCATCGAGATCTACCGGGAATTGTTCGTCTACATGCCGATTACATGGGGCAAGACTCACAGAGAGACGATCCTGGTTTTGATCGAGTTTGCCAGAATCTGCTTCAAGATGTCGCTGTACGAAGAGGCTGCTACTGCCTGCTTCTATGTTTACTCCTGCTTCCACATCGCTCACGGGTGTCTCCACTTCGACGGCTTTGAGGCTGCCTTCTTGCTCTGCCAGATCTACGAGATGCAACGCAAATGGAAGCTTGCCTACGAAGTGTATGGCTACTTGTGGCGTACTTTTGTTCGTTTCGGTGCCGAGTACTCGCTCGACGTGAAAATTGTTCAGAAGATCTTCACCCGCTACGTGTTCATCCTCGAGCACCACCACCACGTCGAGTACTCCGTCTACCTTCAGATCGCTCGCGAGTACCATGAGAAGTGCGTCACTTTCTACGGTCATCACCACGAGATCACCATCAGGGCTACCTTGCACTACGCCCACGTCTGCGAGACTAGGGAAGAGCATCGCGAGACCTCTATCTCTCTCTATGAGCAGGTGATCAAGTACTGCAAAGAAACGCACACCGACTTCAGCAAGAAGACCCTTCATACTTGCAACACCAGAGTTGCAAAGATGTATGCGTCAGAGACGAAGCACATCACCAAGGCTGTCAATATCTACAAGGAGCAGTACGAGAGCTACAGCAAGACTGAGCGGACCTCAGAGGAGACTCTGACTGCTCTCCACAGTCTGATCACTACCTACAAAAGGCAGGAAACGAAGGAGTCCATCTCAACCGCCACAAGCACCCTTAAGAGTAGCACTATGGAGATCTTTCAGCACGAGAGCCGCTCAGAGAAGTTGATCGAGTCCGCTCGCAGCATCGCTTCAATTTATAGAGAGTGCAACTTCTCAGAGCACGCGGACACTCTTATCACTGAGATGCGCAGCAAGATCGTGGGGGAGATCAAATCGTCGATCAGCTCCTCAACTACCCTCAAGTCGAATTCGTATGTCTTTCTGGCTACATTCCAGGAGTCAATCTCGGAGTCATCATCGTTCACCTCCGTAATGTCCGAGCTTCGTTCTGAGGTGCTTATGTACACGTCTTACTTCCACGCCTCCAAGCAGCAGGGCGACTGCCGCTCAATCATCAAATCAGGTTGCAGCTTATACTTCCACCTCTTGGAGAAGAAGAGCTCTCGTAATGCAGAGTTCGTCAAGCTTGAGAAGGAGCTTACAGAGTACTTCCGCAAGTACCTCAACTTCTCTCGCGCTGTCCAGGAAACCACGATGCACTACTTCTTCCAACTCTACCTCAAACAGATCAGCAAGGTCGACCACGAGTATGAGGTAGTTCGTCAAGCTACTGAGACCGTGCTGAAGTTTACAAAGACCGCCAAATTCTCCGAGGCATACGACCTTGTTCTGCTCATTGACAGGTTCATCCACATCAACGGTGGCTTCAGGTCCGAGTTCTTCATTCGTACCGGGTTTAGCGTCTCAAGGTATCTCGTTGGCATCGGCACCAACAAGTGCGGCGATGAGAAGCTGTATGCATCCATGGTTGAGCTATCTCGTACCATCTTGCAAGAGGCTCTCGCCGGCTTGGACGACGTCGAGATCGATCTTCATGAGCTGCAGCATTTACTGACCGACCTGATCTCTACTCTGAGCCAACAAAAGCGGTACCAGGATCTTGAGCGCATCTTGCAGCTTCTGTGGAAAACCAAGACCATCCGCAACAATCTCTCTTCCAGTCCACTGGTACTCCACATCGGTCGCAGTCTTGTGCAAACTCTTGCTGCACTCGGCAGGTATTCTGATGCGATCCATCTTTGTAAGTTGGGTTCCGCTCCCGGAGACTGAAGACCACTAACAAGTCTAGGCTACCATATCAGGTACAATCTCGAATTCATTCGCGGCGCTCTCGACAGGTCCACCCTCGAATTCACTGTGCTACTGTCTGAACTCTACACAACACAGAAGCGGTACCGCGACGCGTTCGAACTACACGAAGACATCATCTGCCGCCTTGGCGAAGGCCAAACTGCACCAGGTCTCAACGCTGTCGACGTTGCGAACAAGCACAGTGAGCTCATGAGATTCGCCTTCAAGCGCCATGGCAAGTTCGACAAGGACATTCAGCAGTACGAGGAGCTCTTCCGCGCACTCGATGCTGAATTCGGCAATGAGAAGGCGTGGAAGGACAAGCGGCCTCAGCTGGAGAAGTGGACGCCTGGTGTCGGCAAGGAGGAGATGTTCGGTTGCTGGAAGAGGCCAGAGAAATTTGAGTGGCAGATCGAGGAGGACGAGTCTGCCGGTGAGCGGGTGTGGAGGGAAGAGCTTGTGAAGAGGAGGGTCAGCGGCAACCTTTGGGCCAAGGGCCCCGCGGTTGTTGGACCTCTGAACGCAGAGATCGTGTACTAATCCGAGGGTTTGTAGTGTAGTGGAGAGGTTTCATGTTCTACGATCTTTCATGTTTCTAGTTGGCGCATCGGTTTTTGGAGTCTACACCTTGCTCCGGCAAGCTCTCTATTGCATCCTATCTATATCTTGCTCTGTCTATCTTATTAAACCTTAGTTACGCCGATTGCTTGAGTTGCTCTTCCCATGTCTGCAGCATGCCCGCTGTGATATTTTTCCCGCCGCACACCACAATCACCACCTTGCTGTCCTCTCTCAAGCCCGGCATCACCTTTTTCAATCTCCCTCCATAACACAATGCCAAACAGACTCCACAAGACGCCTCAACCATGATCCTCTCATCGTCCGCAAACCTCACACATCCCTCCATAGCCTCCCTATCACTCAAAACTACACTCTTAACACCCTCTTCTTTCGAATACTCAAACGCTCTCTCCGCCACCGTTCTCGCTCCCAGCGTGGTCGCGATACTTGTAATCGCCGGCAACGTGCTCAGCTTCCCCTCCTTCACACTCAAGTTCAGACTATCCGCGCCCTCCGTCTCAACAGCCAGAACCTTCAATCCCCTCGCCTTCTCCCCCGCCATCTCCCGCCCCTGCATGATCCCACTGAACAGGCCCCCACCGCCCACACTACAAACGACGGCGTCCGGCGCCTGGCCCAAGTCCTCGAGGATTTCCGACGTGATTGTCGCATTCCCATCCCAGATCTCCGGCGCGTCGAAGGGCGGGACGTAAACGGGCTTCTCGCCCCTCTTCTCCGCCTCGGCAATCACGACTGTTTTGAGGTGGTGGTCAGCTTCGTACCAGCTCGTGCCCTCCTGGATGACGTCGCTCGCGCCCGCGTCTCTCAATTTGCCAATCATGAAGGATGAGGTTGACAAAGGGACGACGATGGTTGCCGGTGCGCTGAGCGAGACGGCGGCGACCACGCATGCGAGGCCTGCGTTGCCGCCGGACGAGGAGTAGAAGTGGATCTTTGAGCGCGAGGAGGGGTCTGAAGAGCGGAGGTGAGAGAGCAGTAGGTTTCCTATTCCGCGCGATTTGAAGGAGCCCGATGGTTGGAGGTTTTCGAGCTTCAGGTAGATCTCACAGCCGGCGGATTTGGAGAGAGTTGTGGAATGGATCAGGGGGGTGCGGCGCCAGGGGGTGGGGAGATGGTCCTGTGATGGCGACATTGTGAAGATGGTGGGGTTGCGAACGCTCGTAGATCAGCTTCTGATATACCGATGTCGAAGTCATTCGCTTTGGATACTTTATGTGTGGACTTTGTGATATCTGTCACTAAGTGTGATTGTACCTGTAGGGCGTGAAGCGTGCACTAGCGTGGTGTAAGTGGGGCGAAGACATTGCCATACGGACTGACATTTGTCTTTCCATCACCTTCGCCGAGGGTCTTTCGTCTACTCTGTATTTCAATGACTACTTGAGTACAGAGTGAACCCTGGGATGTTGCAGCTGCGCCGATGTGATCGACACGACGTGAGGTTGATCGCGCCCACAACGGTAGCGCTATCTGCTTCTGCACCTGCAAGCGCTTATTCAATCGTGCATCTCAGCTCCACACTTCACCATGTTTATCAAATGCACTAACTTTTCATTGCATTTAGATCAACTTAGCTCCCATTTCAATTAACGTTTCAACATCAAGGCTGTCAACATCGAAACAGGCCAGCTAATAGAATTCATCTCCTCGTCAGCTCTACTGCTCCTCAGCTCTCAAGCCATGGCCCCTCCACCGCACTTCATCCACCCATCCCGGTCTCTAGAAGAGACCTCAGCATTCTGGTACCCCATCATTCGTGACTTAGGCTGGAACCGCTCCCTCTCCGACGGCCCAACACACTACCACGCAGCCCTCGACGGACAGACATGGCTCCTCATGACGCCTCAGGGCAGCTCTACGCCAGACAACGCCGGAGCTGGTCAGGACTCAGAAAGGATTGGCAAACCAGGACTCCCGAGTGCAGTGCCTACCTCCCTTTCCCCGCAAGGCTGCGTCCTCGCGCTTCCCTTCTCCAACGGCACAGGCTGGATCGGCTTCTTCCTCGTGTCGTCTGCGCACTGTGGTCAGGGCCTCGGTGGCGCATTGTGGCGCGGCATGGACGCTGTGTGGGCTCAGAATGGAACGAGGGTCATTGGATTGGACGGCGTGGAAGAGCAGGTCCCGACGTACACGAGGCGTGGGTTTGTGGATGTTGGGAGGATCGTGTTGATGAGTTGTTCCGCCTCGGAAGCGATGAATGCTAAAATTGGTGAGGCGGTGGACGGTGGAGCGGTAAGCGATATCAGACATGCGGAGAGGGAGGAATTGAGGAGGCTGGATGAGATGTACACGGGTCTGGACAGGGGAAGGTATTGGATTAGCTCGGGTCTTCTGGACAGAGAGGATGTGTTTGGGTTCGCGCACTATATCGACACGAAGCTCGACGGCTTCGTGCTTGTGAGAGGGTGCGAGGAGGGACACAGGGTTGGGCCGCTGTTTGCGCCGAGTGCAGCGGTGGCTACGCAGCTCCTGCAGCTAGCGATGCAGCATCCGTCTGTCGCTAAGTCGGGTGGAAGTCTCATCGTGGAGGTCTTTGGCGCCAATGCAGGGGCGAAGAGGGTCTTTGAAGGCCTCGGATGGAGTGATGTCGGTGTGGAGTATCATCGTATGTGGTACGAAGGCAGAGTGCCAGAGCCGCAGCAAGACGGGGGGCTTGGGACGAAGGGTATGTTCGCTGTCTTCGACGCTGCGTGTGGATGATGCCACCGATCATTTGCATCCGTGGTGGTTGAAGAACCTCTGATCCTACTATGCCCTTTATGCTTCATTCCCTCCGTTCTTCCTATCAGGGTGACTCTGCAAAGCGTCAAATGAATCTCCACTCGTCGATTCAAGATCCAAAGAATCCCATGCAATGACTCGATCGTGCTCGCCGCATCTCAACAAATGACTCAATCACCATTTTCCACCTTTCGCCCCGCCAAACTTCTTCGCCCCTCCACACCACATCAGCGCGCAACAGCGCAAGCCCAAAGATGCCACCCTCGATATGCGCTGTATGCCGTACGAATCGTGCACTTATCCTGCGCCCAAAAGACCACTCGAAGCTGTGCCGCGAGTGCTTCATAACCGTCTTCGAGACGGAAATCCACCACACGATCCTCTCCACGAACCTCTTTGAGCGCGGCGAACGCATCGCAATCGGCGCCTCGGGCGGTAAAGACAGCACCGTGCTCGCGTCGGTGCTGAAGACGCTCAACGAGCGGTACGACTACGGGCTGGAGCTGATGCTGCTTTCGATCGACGAGGGGATCAAAGGGTACCGCGACGACAGTCTGGAGACGGTGAAGCGGAACGCGGTGCAGTACGACATGCCGCTCACGATCCTGGGGTATAGCGAGTTGTACGGGTGGACTATGGATCAGGTGGTCGAGCAGGTGGGCAAGAAGGGGAATTGCACGTACTGCGGTGTGTTTCGGCGGCAGGCGCTGGATCGCGGCGCTGCAAGGCTGGGCGTGAAGCATGTGGTGACGGGGCATAATGCGGACGATGTTGCGGAGACGGTGTTAATGAACTGTATGTCTTCTCACTACAATCTCGCACACACAATCTTTCACAGGTTTCAGGTGCGATTCAGGAAATTTGCTAATAGTCGACAGTGCTACGAGGCGACCTCCCCCGCCTGTCCCGTACAACCTCCATCGTCACCTCGACCCCTTCCCTCGCCCCAAACAAAACTGGCGTTGCCGACAACACTCACATCAAGCGCAGCAAGCCACTCAAATACGCCTACGAGAAGGAAATCGTCCTCTACGCCCACCACAAGCAGCTCGATTACTTCAGCACCGAGTGCATCTACAGCCCCGAAGCCTTCCGCGGCAGCGCGCGCGCGCTGATCAAGAACCTAGAGCGCGTGCGTCCGAGCGCGATTCTGGACGTGGTGCGCAGCGGCGAGGATATGGCGCGCTTGGTGCCGGGGAGCGACGAGGGGTGTGGAGGCGCGTGCGCGAGTGCAACGGCGGCTGAAGAGGAGGTTGGCGGATGTGGGAGCGCGGTCGGGAAGAGCATGGCGAGTGTCGAGCGCCAACTTGCGTCTAATGAGCGTGCGCAGGAGAGCAATCTTGAGACTGAGATCACACTGCCGAAACCTTCTCCCGCGCCGTCCACGACACCGGCCGGACCGCCGCTTAAGGGCCAGAAAAAGCCGCGCTCTGAACGCTCCGGCGGCCCCAAAAAGAAAGGCCCAGCAAAGCAGGTCATGGGCTCGTGCATCAAATGCGGATACCTCTCCAGCCAAGCCGTGTGCAAAGCGTGCGTGCTGCTCGAGGGGCTGAACAAGAGCCGCCCGAAGAACGCGATCGAAGTCGGGTACGAAGTGCAGGACGTCAGTCTGAATAGCGTGCGGGATGAGCTGGAGGCCACAACGCTATCCACCGAGCGCTGAAGCGCAGACACGGCAGACAAAGACTTTGCGGACCGCATGGGGAGATCCAGTCTCTGCGGACACGTTACGAAAGTGCGATGCGACGAACATGAGCAGTTCCTCCATGGATGGCTTCCAGCATCTACACACCAGCCGCTGCCTTCCCAGTCTGAAAGCCGACATATTCTGGCTGGAAATTGAAATCTGAGGCTAGCACGTCTTCAACAGACGTTGGAATTGTAAGCCTCCGAGCACAGCGAGGCATTAGCATAGCACGGCATACCTGCCTACAGTCGTGCTTAAGCAAGCGCGTGGTGGCGCTGACGGCGGTGGCGGGGTCACAAGGTCACGGCGGTGTCGCACGCCTCAGTTTCCACAAGACAAGCGTGCGCTGTGACCACAGCATATGTGCACGACGTCGCTTGTGACGATAATGATTTGAATGAATATCCTGAAATGGGCGTTTATCTCTAGTATCACATCGGGAGGTAGTGTGGACGGTTGATGGCGGGTAAGAAGAGTGATCAGGCACAAAGTGTACTCGAATAGAGGCATGCAAACAAGCTGTACAACCTTATGGCATTGCGTAGTACGTGAGCAAATGCTCAGTATGGTCCGATAATAGCGAATCTATCGCAATACGTCAAACTCACCGAAGTGAAAGCCCAGTTCCGACTCCAGAACGCCATGCTATGCCGCTATGCAAGCTGCATCCAAGAGCCCATAACGCCGAAATCCCTCCAACATGACATATAGAATCAGCTCAAAGCTGGAAGTCAAACCCACCGTCCAGCTTCCACGGTCCCTCAACCTCAATCGTCCCCTTGCTCTGGTCAAACGTACCCGTCGCACCTGCCTTCTCCTGCCCGATGACCACAACCTTCGCGACAGTGATAGACTCGCCCTCCGCGCCAGCATAGTCGAACTTCCCACTAACGCTGAACTTGCCACCTTCGAAGCTGAACTCAATCTCGCTGACATCGCTCTGCTCGATCTTCTCGCCCTCATCCAGATACAATCTGCCCTTCGCACTCCCGTCTTTCCCGGGGCAAACAAGGATCTCGAAAGCCTGCTGCCTCAGCGCCTTTGTAGTGTTGGCCGAGCTCTCGCGCATGGGCAAGATGCTGCCGCCGCGGATATGCACGGGGATATCACTGGTCGTTAGATTAGACTCCGTGACATTTTGGCCCTGGCCCTGCACCTTCTGCAGCGTCCAGTAGTCATAGAACACATCATTGGGCAGGTAGTATGTGACAGTGTCCGAGTAATCCGTCGTCACAGGCGAAATGAGCAGGCTGTCACCGTAGAACCACTGTTCCTGGATGCCGAAGGTGTTCGCGTCCTCGGGGTAGAGGAAGAACAGGGGGTTGATCATCGGCTTGCCGGTTGTAGTTTGATAATACAAGGCGGTGTAGATGTAGTCGAGCAGCTTGTAGCGGGTGTCGATTGCCTTCTTCGCGGCCTCGGCAACGGACGCCCACTGGTAGAATTCCTGCTGGATGGTGCTGAGTTCGGCGTGGTTGCGGTAGAAGGGCTGGAAGGCGCCGAGCATGGCCCACCGCGCACACAGATTCTCGTTTGTGTTGCCGTTGAAGCCGCACACATCAGAGCCGACAAGCGGCATCTGGTGCATCGAGACGAACGATAGCATCTGCCGGATCGAGGTGCGGTAGTGCTCCCAGTCGGATGCATTGTCGCCGAACCAGTGCGTCGCCTTTCGCCCGGTGCCGGCCCAGGTGGAGCGGGTGAGAACGAAGGGGCGCAGCTCGGGGCGACGAGTCACCATCGACTTCTGGGTTGTCATGGCCATCATGAGTCCGTGGAGGTTGTGAGTATCGTACTGGCGCGTGCCATCGTAATTAGAAGTGTTGAAGGGGATGGTGAGATCGCTGAGGCCACCAACGTGGTTGAACACCGTGTAGGCAGGGTTGAACCACTCACGATCCGCAAAGCCCTTCATCTGACCCATAGCTTGGCGAGCCTTGATATCGCGCTTTGTCGAGGAATTGGGCTGGAAGGAGGCAGGGAAACCAGGGATGGGACGTCCAGTGTTAGGACGAGGGGCGTTTCCGGGCTTTGGTGGAATGCCATCGTCAATCGCCTTCTGGCGGGGGTTGCAGGTCTGCGTGTCCTGGCAGAAGTTGGAGGCCTCGTTCATGTCAACCCAAATGCCGTCAATGTTTACACCAGACTCAGCATCAAAGAAGCTCAGCACTTCGTCGGTCCACCACTTCTGCGTGTTGGGGTGGAACCAGTCGGGCCATGCAACAGCGCCGGGCCACTGTACACCCAGAAGATCAGTGCCGTCAGCGGCCTTCAGGAAGATATCGAGATCGTGGCCGGCCTTGTAGGCTGCGACTTCTTCAAATGCATGGACTCCAGGGTCAAGGATGAGCACGTAGCGCTGGTCGCGGGAGTGGAGAGTCGATACAAGCTCTCGCATTTTCGTGAGAGGGAAGCGCTCAGGGTCGAGGGTAAAGTCCTGGCGCGCATCCATGTAGTCGATGTCAGTCCACATCACTTCGAGCGGAATGCCAGCGGTCGAGTAGTTGGCGACGACCTCAGCAACCATGTTGACGTCCCAATAGCCGTACTTGCACTGATGGAAACCGAGCGTCCAGTACGGGTACATCGCTGAGTAGCCAACGACATCGGCGTACTGCTTCGAGACATCAGCAGGACCGGGACCTGCCAAGAAATACAGGTCAATGATGCCGCCGATCGCGTTGTACTCGAGATACTGGTTGCCAGAGTCGTCCTGATCGATATCGATGTTCATGGGCGAAGAGTTCAGCATGAAGACGCCATGAGTGCCCTTGTCGCCGCGGTGATCAAAGTACACTGGGTGCGAGCCGTACAAGTTCGCATTGTTGGGAATGTTGATGGACTCAGAATTGAGCATGCTGCGGCGGTAGGCCTTTGTGTGGAAACGAAAAGAGTCGCTGTGCTCTCCAAGGCCGTAAAGGTTGGGGTCCTTCGGCAGGCCAGTGCGCAGACGGACATACTGCTTTTCGAAGATCAGGGGAGTGCCAGTGGTGTCAAAGATGGTCTCGTTGTTGCTGTTGCGAATGACCTTGAAGCCGAAAGGCTGTGCGGTGATGTCAAATCGGATAGCTGCACCAGAAGAAGCGGTCTTGTTGTTGGCAGGCCGGGGAAGGGCGGCCTCCTGGACCTGAAACATGTTGAGACCCGCATCGTAGATCTTGACATGGAGGCGGTCGTCTATAATGGCGTCAGCTATTGGTCAAATGTGGGTCTGCCGTATCCAATGATACGTACCGGTCTGGTGCTCAACAACCAGCTTCAGCTCCTGGAGATCTTCGCTGTAGGCATTGCAAGCAGTGCCAGCGAGTGTGAGGTCGGCGGTCAAGCCAGAGTCCGTAACATCGACATTGTCAGCTGTGTACCCTGGGCAGGTGGTCGAGTTGGTCTGTCGAGGAAGAACGAGGGAAGTAGCGTCGTGAGGGTAAGGCGCAGCAAGAGCGAAGCGCGTGAACGCCGCAAGTGCGATGAAGGACTTGACCAACATGGCGTGCTGAGGTTGGATAGTCAAGCCAGTACAAGTGCGGTGGAAGAGGCGTTCATGGCGGGAACGAGCACATTATATGCCAGCGAGGACGAGTTGGTGCCGGGTATAAGTGGGCCATAGTCACGAAGACCTGGGGTGAAAGTAGGGTGGCCCGCGGCAAGTGTTGACCTACACCTTCACTTCACCCTGATTCATAATCTTGTTTCCGCACCGCATGATGCATCTAGTGGGAAGGGCCCGGCATGTATAAACATATGACTTCATCCCTGTCCGTCGGCAAGCAGCAGCGGCCGGCATTGGACGATGTTATTGTTGCCAGAATGTTGTACCTGCAGATGTGTGTGGGGGTTCACTGCCGACCAGAGAAACTTCCGTGTTTCATTACCCGGCGCGTACGCGCAACAACGGGGAGGACAAACGTGTGGATGTGCATACTTCCTGGAAATGATGATGTGTGATTTTCGCGAGTAGTGGAGACAAAAATTCTGGGGTAGTCAACTTAGACTGCAAGGTGCGGTCATACCTTCCTATTGGGCACGAGACTCACACCGACCTGTACATTTCAGGGGCCGGCGCAGTGAGTGACCTCGGACACCTTGCTCCTATCAGGAAGATTATGATGCCGAGACTGGGCTTGAGTATACTAAGTGAATGACGGTATGTCTGAGTAACGGCGCTGGTACTGGCTCCTCACTAGCATCGTGAGGTGCGTCCGTGACGTTGTAGATCAGATGGCGAGGCTCATGATCGAGGCTCACGCGTTGCGGGGATCAGTTTTAGCGCTGCGCTAACATAAAGCTTGGCTTCGGCCAAACTCGAACAGGGTGACGATCTCCTCACATGTTTCTTACTGGTTGTGGAGAAACCAGCAATCTAACCTCCGGCGGTCTGTTGGACATTCGAGCGGTTCCTTCTGCCCTTGGCCGATACCCTCAGCGCGTGCGACAGGTTGAGAAGGTGTATCGAGCTCACAAGACGGGTGTCAGTGGATCTGTGGGTTTGTGGAGCGGTGAGCTGGCAGTGCAGCTCCCCATGCACGTGTGCCTTGTACTCTTGGATAGGTATTACAGAACCAGTGACATGCGGAAGAGTGGAAAAGCGGATGCTTGAGCTACGAACTCGGTAAGGGTCAGCTCTGACGGCATTGACCCTTCGAAGCAGGTACCGCGGCGTACCAATGCTGATCTGCAAAAAGAAAACACCTAAAAAGTTGGCATGTCGAATCAGCTCGCCTACATGGTCGGTACCCATAGATGTCCACAATCCGCTCCATCGTTGCGTCTTGATTGGCTTCTCGATACAGGTCGTTTGGTACAGGTGGACGCGTGACGAAGAACCTCTTCTCTCTACTTGAGTAGTCACGACCGCCATCGAGTGCCTACATCGCCCTTACAAATCCCTCGGCCTCGACCTCCCACTCCTTAGGCCAGATACCTCCTTCCTGCCCGTCCCATCCACCAGCCATCATTCCCACGGCAAGCAACAAGCCCGCCGCACTCGGAAAGTACGGCGTAGGCACTCTTGTCCCACCCTCCGGCATGCCTAGCTCATTGAAGGCATTGTTTACGTCCAACAACTGCGAAATTGCTCTCTCCGCATCGCCTCTTCTCGCCTCAGTAATTGCCAGCAATGGAAAATCCCAACCGTAAGAGAAAGAGAAGTTCCAGGTCTCATGGACTTTGGCGATAGTGTTGTTGAACACGGTCTCGTTGATGCGCGGATCGGGAGGCAGCCAGCCGCAGATGCCGAGAAGACCGGGGTGGTCTTCTGTATATTCCGCGGTAGTCCACATGTTCTCAATACCTTGGTAGGTCACGTAAGTATTATTCTCCGTTGGGAAGGGAGCAAGGTTATCGTGCACGTGTGTCCATTTGGCCGGCACGGTCTTATTCTGGCGAGTTTGCCAGGCTGATGCGACGGCGAGACCGAAGCGCCAGTATGCCAGCTCAAAGGTTGGGTTGACGGTTGCGTTTGGCGGTGTGTTCTCGGAGACAGGGTACATTGGGGGTCCGAGATCGTAGGCTCCTGTGCTAGCGTTGAAGAACGCGTAGCTGACCATGAAGTCTGCTATAGGGCTGAGGATGTGGTCCCATTTCTCCAGTGTAGCAGCTGTAGGGAAAGAGCGATATTCGATCTCTGCAAAGTACATAGGATGCGGTTGCTGCCAGATCAGGAGGCTGTTGATCTCGCCAGGTGCAGAGCGGCCGCTAGGATCACTCATTTTGCCTAGCCTTGCACCTTCGTATCCTTGCTTTGCTGCGCGGTCGAAGCTGGTAGAGAGGAAGCGATCATAGAATTGGATGCTGCGATCATACAAGTCCCACTTTGACCAGAACATCCAATGGGCGAGGTGCCAGAACACCATCTCAAGGTGGAACTTGCCATACCAGCCGTTGTTCACAAGCCCAGACTCTTGGGGGGGTTCTCTTCCTGCACCATTGACGGCGAGCAGGTACTGCGAGAGGATAACTCGGCGTTGCAGCTCGTTGGCAGAAGAGTTTGTTGTCGTGGGAAGCGAGATGAAGGCTCCGGTCGACCAGTAATCGGCCCACCACGATGTCGAGCTCTTCAAAATATCATCAAAGGAGCTGCAACCAGTGTCCCTGGAATCTGGTGTGAACGTGACAGTGAACGAAAGAGCTTCAGTCCGATCAGAAGGCTTCAAAACGTATTTGTGCTCCTTCTCGTTGACTCTGAAGAGCGATACCTTGCCCTCCCAAGCGATTTTTGCGACATAGGTGGTTGCATCCAGCGTATGCGTTATAGCAGCCCGACCATTCGAGGCCTCGAGGCTGGTGCTGTGGTTCGAAGTAGCGTTGAACAGTCCCACGAAAGGCGCGTCGAACTTATTCTCCCCGGTCGCATACGGGAAATCGAGGATCACAGCCAGATCACCTCGAGCCAGTGAGCTTGAGGTTATATTGACAGCCACCGTGTCCGTTTCCGGGCTGCCCACGGTCGTGACTTGGACTTTCGAGCCGTTCTCCGTAAACGAAGAGCTGATCACACCTGACCAGAGGTCTAAAGATTGCGACTTGTCGGTCAATGACTGCTCCGTAACATTGCGCTCGCCGAACCACAGTCCAATTCTTCCCAGATTGATTCTGTGCGGATTCGCAATCATCCACTGACTGATGTCCTTTTGGCTTGGATTTGGCTGCTCATAATTGACGGTACGACCATGCGTCCACCATTCGACACCAGTGTAGTCTTCAGGCTGTGTCTGGTTTGGCGTAGTAGGCAAAGATGAGTTGTGCCAACCCCATGATGAGAGTGTGTTGTGCGGAAGGAATGTCTGGAGACCCGTGATATCGGCACCGAACGCGAAGTTGCCGTTCCCTACCTGCACTGGACTGTAAGGATGGGATTGGTTGAGCTCGAGATTGTATCTCTGGACGAGGAGTTTGCGGTCGATGGCGCCTTCCGCTGTCGGCAGTGTGAGCAGTAGCGTCAGCAGTGCCGAGCTGCAAGTAGACAGAGCCGGCATGACTGAGACACAGCACTCGCCTTGGAGCAATAGAGAATCCCTCCTACCCAACACCTAATGATATATTATTGGGCGATGGTCGCTAATACGAATCGTTGTATGCGGGGTTGTCGATCACCGTATTCACGGGAGCCGCTACCGGGTTAATGTATACCGACCTTGAAGCGCCACTGATCTCGTTGTGTACGACTTGTTTCTTCCAATGATCAGCTTCTCTAACCTTTCTATGTCCACTTTTGCATGTACAAAGTCAAAGAGCAGTGAAATGCGCATGAAGAGGATGTACCCCCATTTGACAAGCATCGGCTCTCCTATGCACACTGTATGGCTGATACAATTCAAAAGCTCCGGCGAGTTTTGCATGCCTGTTCTATCCTGATCCACTTTTGAACTCCGGAAGAAGAATTCGAAAAGTCCGTATCCTTCGCCGTCGGCACAATTAGCAAACCACGCGTTTTGGCCTCACCTTCACACTTCATAACAACACTTTCATCATTTTCTCCTTCATCTATTTTCCTCGATGATCGAATATGGCAGCAGAACCACCTACAATGCTCTTCTGCTAGAATGCTTCTGACATACTCAAAAGCGCACACAGGTTTACATAAGCCTGCTCGTCTCAATATCCGACTTCAAAATGATACGAGGAAGCTCCATGCCGTCATGTCCTCCCACCGCCGATCCCTCATCGAAAACTTCAACCCTGCAAAAGCCTGATACGAAAATGCGGATGCTCTTCTTCCTCTTCTTTCTCCCCGTCACGACAACAGAAAGCACCATTCGTATTACAAAAAGAATCCAATTCCTGTTCGCATGACTGATAATCGATACGGGTGTGCAGCCTTACACATGTGTCTTTCTCGTGCTTTAAGTCCAAGTTACGCAAAGGAAACCAATAGTCAATTTCAATGTCTGCTCGCCCGTCCGCTCCGTCCCTACAACAAGAAGTCGCCTCAAGTCTTGTCCAGGGAAAGCTTCCAGTCTTCTTTCCCACCAATCGCATCGCCTGAAGTCCAAACCCTTAAGCCGAGCAGATATGTCTGCCCCTGCTCCCGCTGCCTGCTCGATGTCAAAGCAGCACCTTAAGAAGTAGATATCTTTGCCATCCAATTCGCGTTCCCGTTTCCGAGATGTCACGACAAGAGGGCCATTTTCTGGTCTGTCGCCGCTCTGAGTTCGAATCCAAAAAAAATGTTGCATCCAAGTCTGGGGCTTTCCTCTGCCGCGCGTCAGTGCGAAAAAAGGCTCTACCATAACCGAGAAATATCTCACACCCCGAATACCTTTCCGAAGCCAAAGGTCTAGAGGCTATGCTCTCGTTCGAAAACAAGAAGAAGAACGCCGGTTTCTGCGTTCTCTCTATCCACAAAAAACTCAACGACTTTAAGAGCGTAAGAGCATTAATTCATGTCTGCTCCTCTACCAGCCCTCTTTCCATTCGCAACCCTATGTACGATCAAACATTACATCACATCAAGCATGTCACGTCTGGAATAGTGTGCGCCGTTTAATCATATATTCATCATCTATCCAACGCCAGCTGCGTTCCTGCTGCGGGCACCCAAAGCACCTATTCGCACCGTCCAAGTGGAAAATGCCCTCCCTACCACGCCAATGACCCAAACCAACCGTAATTCAACACTTCCGTATGCCAACAAAGGACGAAGGGGGGAATCAAAAGAAGCAGTATTAATCCGCGGGAATGTACAGTACCTAAACCATCGAGTACATTAGAGAAGACGTGCATCGCAACGCACGCATGAAACGCCATGCAAAAATCGAAATGGAAAGAATAAAAGCTTGATGCATACTTTGGGGAAGTGATGATGTCGCTGGAAGTGATTTTACGCAAGTACTGATGGTTTCTTGAAAGAATCAAATCAAGGTGTGATGTAAAGGTCCGCTGCCGCCGGGGTAGAGTGGTCTTCGGTTTTGGTCGGTCGACTTGACTCTATATGTCGCTCTTGCATTCGCCACGGGAGGTGACATCGAACTTTCAGCACGATCGTCGGGACTCGAGTGGATGTGGGTTATGTCAATCCACTGTAGCCAAAATATGCTGCGTCGGAGCACAGGATCGTGTTGGACGATTATCCGTAAGGTCAAGTGCCATCACGTCTTCAGTGCTAAGGGCGGCAGCGAACTTCTCCAGCGGCATATCATGGTGGTAGTCATTTGACTTCCACCACCGGTTCCTGATCCTCTGGTGATATTCGCTAGTAGGCAGCAGGGCTAATGCCACACAGTTCTACTGCTGAGGATAGAAAGCTGCGGGCTGCATCTGCTGCGGGTAAGGGTAGTATGTGCCGTCCGGTGCAGGAGTCATCATACCGCCCATGCCGGGCATTGTGTAGCTGGGTTGCGCGTAGGCGTCTGCTGGTGGTGCATAGGAAAGCTGGTTGGCGTCCATGTAGAAAGTCATGCCGTTCTGCTCAACAGCGACCATGTTGGGAGGGCCCGCAGTAGCTGGCGCAGGAGGAGCGACAGCGGGTGCGGGTGCAGGCATGGCGTAGGGTTGCTGTGCGCCAGGCACAAACATCGGGACCATTCCACCAGGTGCCATATACGGTTGTTGAGGTGCACTGGGTGGGTAGTAGTAGCCGCCAGGCACAAATGGCTGTGGCTGGTACCCAGGCTGGAAGGGCTGGAATGCAGCTGCGTGAACGGCACCCTCTGGAACTCTGTTCAGCGGTGTACCTGTAGACACCTGACCTGGGTATGATGGCTGACGTGCATGCTGATAGAAGCCAGGCTGCTCGGCTGACGAACCTGCACCATTAATGTGCGCGGGCACCTGCTGGTGGAAAGGTTGCTGCTCTTGCTGTTGAGGAGGGTTGAAGTTCATCGAAGCAGGCGACTCAATGCCTGCAACGTTGACGTTTTTCTGAGGACGAGGCTGGTGCATGGGCAGCTGACCTTGTGCCCAGTTCTCGCGGAATGTTGGCTTCTGGGGCGGAGGGTACGACCCGTTGGTGGGCGAAATAATAGCCGGCCCGGTAGGCATCCTAGCAGTACCAGGAGGCAGGCGCACGACGGGCCGGTTCGGATCGATAAAGCTGCCGTTTCTAGACATGATCGAACCAGCGGGCGAGACCATGTTGTCTCGAGCAATAGATGACCGTCTGCTGAGGGCCACGCTCGGCGAGTACACACTCCCGCCGTAAACACTTGTTCGTCTGCTCGAGAAGCCTCCGCCACCGATGGAACCAAATCGACCTCGGCCACGGCCGAACCCTTGTTGGTTGGGACGCAGCGCACGGGGAATGAAGATGAAGGATCGCTCGACAGTTGGAAAAATGTATCGTGGTGCGGATGGAGGCAGCGAGATGCGGACGGGCTTGTCGCGGCGGAGAGGCGGGCGATGGTTCGGCAGGCGTGTGTGTGACTTGATGGGAACGTTCTGGAAGGTGATGGGCGCTTTCATGTTGGGAAGGAGGATTCGGACGACGGCGTTGTGGGTATGCACGGTTGTGGAGAAGTTGCGAGTCTGTGGCGGTTTTGGGGCAGAGACGAAGGGCGCTCTTTGAGCGTGCTGTGACGCGTGCGGTGCTTGTTGTGTGGGGATACTGCTGGGCGGAGCCTGTTGTGCGGGCTGGTGAGGCGCGTTGACAGCCTCGTGGAGGTCGTGCTGCCACGGCGAGTCTGTGGCTTCTGGGGCATGTTGTCTCAAGCTGGAGCTCTTGTCAGCAAGTCGTCTACAGGTGGGGCCAGGTCCATACTTCGCTGGAGAGAACGGTCCGCCAATGCCTCCGCGCCCTCGACCACGCCCGCCGATGGGCCTGAATCCATTCTGGCCCGGCGCCGAGCGGGAGTCGTGCATGAAGAAGGCGCCCCTGTTGGGAATGAAAGCTGGATCCGAGTCGCGCTTCTTCTTGTACTCCTCGTGCTCCCGTCGCCGGCGGTCACCCAGCGTCTCTGGCCGCCCAGAAGGCGGACCAACAGCCGGCGCTGTTTCAGCAGGCTCACCCGTCTCGAAGTCCACCTCTTCAGCATCATTGGCTGCATCCGTAATGCTTAGCCCGTTCATCATGGCGTCCGTGTCTTTCAGCGCGGTGAAGGCGGCATCAGACCGAGCAATGGGCGGCGAGGGCTGCCGGGTGTCGACAGCCGGCGGTGCTTTCCTATTGCGAGTCCCGTTTGCTTTCCGCTTTGACTTTCCTTCTATAGGCGCCACTCCACTGTCCGCATCACTCAGGTCGCTGTTGTCCGCGTCGGCGTCCTCGTCCACGTCGCTGGGCACTGAGACGTCGCTCTGCGAGTCGTCTGCCAGCTCTGTGACCACCGACTTGCTCTCGTCCTCGTCATCGAGCCGCCTGCGGCGTGCAATGTTGTTCGTCTTTTTCCGTGCGGGCGCCATGTTTATTTGTGGGGAGGGAGGGCTGTGGCGTGGGTGAGAGCTTGATGTGGGGTGCAGTCGGCCGGCTCGTGAACGTCCAAGGGCGGTGCGTTCTGCGGGTTGGGCTCGGGAAAATTAGGCCAAGGGGGTGGGCGAGCGGGCGGGGCGGATCCAGAGGCTGTGCGGGGGGCAGTCGTGATGGAGCGAGGGTGAAGTGGTGTGTCCAGGCTGCAATGTTGCTGCGTCGAGCTTGACGTGATGTGTGATGCCTTGCGGAAAAGAATATGACGGTACGATGCCAAGCCACACCTCGTCACGGATCTGGCTGGACTTCAGACGCGAACCACCACAATCCTGGAAGCGCAGCCGCCTGGGCGCGTCGCTTGAAGAAACATTGCTGCAGCACGCGATTGGACGAGGCGACTTTGTCGACGGACGAACGGTACTGCAGCATGTTCGTCTTGGCGCTGCGATTGCTCTGCATTGCGCCAGCTCAACAATGCAACCAAGAATAGTCGAAGTGCCCCCCCTGTCTTGCTGACATTCGCGAGTCACGGTGATCCGGGGGACTCGAACCATTTGGTGTCACGTGAAAGACGACATATATGTGTGTTGTGTGTGAGGAATGATAGATTACAATATGCTAAGAAGGTGCTCAGATCTTGGTCGAGAGCCCTGGTGTGATGCCAACCCGTTTCCCATCCTCCGCTACTCCGCGTAAATGCTCCGCGTAAATGCTCCGATAAACGCCTTGAATGCATCGAACCCATCCGTTACAGACAAACCAGTCGCCATGATGCGTCCATCTATGCTGATGATGAGACTAAAGTCAAATGGGGTATAATACAAGTCCACCGGTGGGACAGCACCACGCGCTCCAAAGGCAGCCGTGGCGCGGAAGAAGAACGCATCAATCGATGCGAATATTTACATGTTGAGGTCGTGGATGTACGTGCAGTTGTCGCCCTTATTGCAAGTTCCCTTCTGGAAGAATTTGCATGGCTGGACTTTGTGGGGCTTTCCAACAGCCTTGTGTTTCTTGCCCTGACCGCCTTGGCTGTTGTTGTTGTTGCCGTCGTCACGAGGTCGCTTCGTGCCGCCATTGGATTGTTGGTAGTCTTGCTGGTATGCAGAGGCGTCTGCCTGTGGTGGAAACGGAAATGGTGCTCCAGGAAAGGCGATGGGAGGGAAGCCGGGCGGCATTGGTGGCAGAGCACCGCCTTGTGCTTGCATTGCAGCCAGGAAGGCTGCCAACTCAGCTGGGGGAGCACCGGGTGGTGGAGGAGGCACGCCAGCTGGAAGAGCGGGGAGGGCTGGGAGTTGCGGTGGTGCGGGCGCAGATGTTTGTGCAGGCAAAGGAGGGGGCTGAGATCCGAACGAAGCCAAGAGAGCCGCGAGGTCGAGAGTCGGAGCTGGAGCTGGTACAGGTGCAGGCGGCGCGTAAGTGGGTTGTGCTGGCGCTGACACGGGTGCTGCAGCAGCAGGTTGGTTCTGAGCAGCAAGCTGAGCAACGATGCTTTCGAGGCCGGCGAAGTCCAAGTTGGCTGGTACTGCAGGTGCTGCAGGTGCGGCTGGCTTGGGCGCCCGGTTCAGGCACTTGTCAGGAGGAGTACCAAACATCGTTACGGTGGTTGTGTTCTCCTCTGTCTGTTCTGGAGGCTCGTGAGGTGAAGGCGGGATGTCGGCAGAGCTTGTGTAGAACACCATGAGGATGTCTTTCTCTCGTTGCTCGTTTGCCTCCTTCTCGGGACAAGTCGGTACGTTTTCGCCTCCACCGAAGGGCGCGTAGTTGCGCTTGCGCTCTTCTGTGTCTACGATGCTGAAGTCGACCTGAGATGGCTCCGTCCAGGGTCGATACTCGGTCTCATCGTCTTCGTCATCGTCGTCCTCCTCGAGCTCCTTATGTTGCTTGAACATGTGACCTTCACCTCCGAGATCACCGGCGTCACGAGTGAAGTTCTCATCGTGGCCAAGCTCCTCCTCAGGGTCATGACTGAAGTACTTGATCGCTACTAGAGAAGCGTCCGGTCGGAAAGTTACGCGAAGGTGGCGTCTGGCTTCCTTGCGCAGACGCTTTGCCCTCTGCTCAGGCGTCTCGTTAGGAACATCCTTCTCGGTCTTGGTCGGCGCAGCTTCCGGCTCCTTAGGTTTGGTGAGCGCCGCCATTGTGGACGCAAAGGAGAAGGCTGCCGGTTTGGCAGTGGCCGAAGCAGGCTTCTTGTCCTTGGCTGCCACTGCAGCAGTCTTCGACTGCACAGTCGACTTTGTCGCCATTGGTGCGGTAGCAGTTGCTGCCGGCTTTTTCGTGGCCGCATTGAGAGAAGCAAATATGCTTGACGACTTATTCATGGTAGGATTCACTCGGGCCCTGACTGGCGCAGGGGCACCTATGGGTTTCTCGCCTGGTCGTTTCGCTGCAGCAGCGATCGCAGCCGCCGCTGTAGGCTTAGGTACACCAATAGCAGTTTCCTTCTTGACAGCGACGCTGGACCCTTCAGCTGGCTTGGCCTTCTTGTGTCCTTCACCTGTAGTGCGTACGGCAGGCTCAGATGCAGGTCGCTTTGCGCCCTTAGCCTCCGCTGTCTCTGCTGTAGGTGGAGAATTTGCTTTGGCTTTCTTGGACCCCGCAGCTGCCGCATCCACGATTTGTTGAATGAAAGCTTTGTTCTTGTCATTTGCTTGTTTCTTCATGGAAACCAATGCTTTGGAAACTTTTGTCTCCTCGACCAGCTCCATAGTGAGAGTACCACATTTGGCCAGAATCTCATAAATAGCCGAAGGCAACGGCCCGTCAAAATCCTTAGCCTTGAAGCGGTTCGCCAGAAACTGGTAACAGAGATACAGGAATGGCTTCACTTGCCCCAAATGGTACAGAACATCAGGATGTGCATGTTCGAGTGCAGCCTTGAGAGCAGATTGCAGCAAGTCTCGCTGACTTGTGACCCGGCTCTTCAACGTGGGTAACTCACCGATCTTCTTCGCTTCCTCCGCCTCAGCGACCGCCTTACTATCAGCTCGCCAACGCTTTTGTATGGTGTTGAGCACTTCCCAAAGGTCGCGCATGCTGGACTTAATCTTCTCTGAGTTCAGGGGAGATCTGCGTGGAAACCACGAAGCTTTGATGACATCATAACATACAGCTTTATGAGGGTCATCGTCAGGCCTCAACGCAGGCAGTGGCGATTCTTCCTCGTCATCAGAGTCGCTGTATTCGCTGTCGTCTTCCGAGGAGTCTGTGTAATCGGAGCTGTCGCTAACTTCGCGTTTCAGGCTGCCAGGGCTCCCAGCATTGTTCTTGCTACTGAACTTGATTGCCCTAGAGAGCGATGATTTGGACGAAGACAGCTTGGCAAGAAGCTTCTTGTTGTCGGCTCCGATCCTCTTGAGCTCTTTGATGGATTGTCGAGCGGTGTACAAAGGCAATGCGGCTATACATGTGTTAAATTTAGTGGGACTATCTTGGCATGGTGAATGCTTACTTCTGTTCGTTGGCAATGCAATCGGTTCTGTGCCGAGAGTCACCAGTTTGTTCAAAGGAGTTGAATTGGTAGCTTTCGCCAACGCAGTAACATCAAGAACGTAGAGTCCACCCGACTTCTTGCCTTTTGGAATCTCATACACCGGATTACGAACTGGCTTCAATGTTTGTTGCGTCGGCTGCTGTGTGAATTGTTCTGCTGTGCTCTTTGGTACCTGCGATGCTATCAGACCCTGAATTCCAATGTTGTGGTCTGATAGTGAAGAACTCACCTGGAAGGGCGATGCCGAAGCACGCGCGTTTTGAAGTTGTTGCAATGCTTGCGGTGTCACCGTACCGGACTGATTCGAAGGAGTTGCATTCCGCACTGGCATAGGGTAAGGCGATTGTTGTTGACGCAGACCATTGAGGCCCAGTGATGGGTCCACTGCACCAGCGTGGCCAAAGGTGCCTGTCGATCCATGTTGATTGAATTGACCATACTGGTAAGGCGATGCTGTTCGAAAAGCTTGCGTTTGCCCTGCGTATGTCTGGCCGTGCGAGTTGAAGGTCTGCTGGGGGTATGCCCCTTGCCAGTTTTGGTTCGTCGCGTTGGTTGTCAAGGTGGTATTCTGGTGCAGCTGTGCTTCCCAAGACGGGGTACCATAGCGCTCGACATTATTAGGAAAGTAGTTGAAGGACGACGGGTCCGTATAGATGCTCTGGCCCTGCAGCGGTACTTGGTCACTCGGCACGTGATTGGAAGCCATGGTTGGGCGATCGTCTCGTCTCAACCTTCAGATGGATGGTTTTGATTGGCTGAAGAGTGCCTGAGCCCACAAGTCTCAGTCAAGCAAACAGGACTTAAGCAGTGCACTAGGCACAAACAGGTATGGCGTGTGTCACGAAGAGTGAACAAAGCCGCCGATTCAGGGAATTCGAAAGTCTGGAATGGCCGGTAATACAGCCGGATTGGGTTGTAGTGGGTGTCGTGCTGAGTCGAGCGGTCTGCAGTGCCCAAGGCGCCTCGGGGTCTCTCTGCGCAGGCAGCAACAGCGAGAAGGATGCTCGTTCAAACGCGCAGCGCTCGTGTCCCGTCGCCCGCAATGCTGTGATCCCTCAAGTTGCTTGACTTTATCAGGACGGCACTTAGCCTCGCGTATTATTGCGAAAGGGACACCGCGGAGGCTGTCACTTGACGTACGTTTGCGCACGCAATTGCACAACACACGCGCGGCGTTTTGCTCACAGGTTCGCCGCTTGCTGCGCTCGAAGAACTGCTCTGCCTTGCGCAATAGCCAGGCTTAACTTTCCTGTTGCGACACTGGATGGATCGTCGAAGGTGCTGTATTAGTAGCGAATACCAGGCTGATGTCACTCTGCCTTCCACCGCGAATCCTCCAGCAAACGCCGTTGCCAATCTCAGTGCACACTTCCTCCAAAGCGGGGACTCGAAAAGTGAATCTAGCTCAGATCAGAAGCCCTTATTAGGTGGGCGGGAGTTCACTGAGAAGTTGCATAAGTTTTCAAACGGAAGAAGTGGGTGTGTGTTGGGGATGACGGGGTGAGTTGAGGAGGAAGAGCGGTTGCGCAGGGGGCGAGTCGACATTTTACGCAGATGGCACGCGCCAAGGCCAAACTGCGCTAGGACGCGTGGGGACAAGCCCGCGGTTGCAGCATCACCGGGCATGGTGAAGGTGTCCAACAGGCAGACAAGCTACTGTGTCTTTTCGCTGTGGCCGTACTGACCTCACTGTGCGCATTTCTGG
Source organism: Phoma herbarum (assembly GCA_001599375.1). Taxonomy (NCBI): domain Eukaryota; kingdom Fungi; phylum Ascomycota; class Dothideomycetes; order Pleosporales; family Didymellaceae; genus Phoma; species Phoma herbarum. Next base: position 1,270,043 of record BCGR01000004.1, read on the forward strand.
CATACAATTTCACCCTCGGCGCATCAGATAGTGTGCAGAGCGGCAGGCAGCAGGTAAAACCAACGTCACAATGGCCGTCACACTGCGAGACAAGCAAATAGGTATGGGATACAGCTACATATGCGCAGCAAAGCTGACATTCAACGCTATAGCTAGTATAAAGCGGATTCTCAACCTCAACGCGCCCATCACCGACGTCGACGCCCAGAACGATGCAAACGAAGTTGTCGAGACAGCTGCAGGCGGCGCGATATGGAAGGTTTTGGTCTTCGACGAGATGGGAAGGGACGTCATAAGCTCAGTTCTGCGAGTGAATGACCTGAGAGCTTCTGGGGTATTGACGCACCCATTGGAGCTACAGAGAGCTATGCTGAGCGAGATACTAGGTCACAATACATCTGAACATTGGAACAACGCGCCACATGATCCCTGATGTACGTGCAACACCTATACCAAGCTGCTGCATGCTGATGATGACCAGGTACCTGTCATATACCTTGTCGAGCCGACCGCACAAAACCTCCAAACCATCACCTCAGACCTCTCCCGCGGCCTCTACAGCCCCGCATATCTCAACTTTCTCTCCAGCATACCGCGACCCCTCCTCGAAGACTTTGGCGCACAGGTAGTCCAGACCAATACAGCGGAGCATCTGGCGCAGGTCTACGACCAATACCTGAACTTCGTGGTCTCAGAGCCAGATCTGTTCCATCTGAACATGAAGGGAGCGTACCACACCTTGAACAGCGGTCAAACGTCAGACCAGGAGCTGGACAATGTTGTGGACAGAATTGTGTCTGGGCTGTTCTCCGTCGTTGTCACAATGGGAGTCGTGCCTATCATCCGGTGCCCCAAGGGTGGCGCGGCCGAGGACATTTGTGCAAAGCTGGACCGCAAGCTGCGAGACCACATCCTGAATTCGAAGACGAACCTTTTCTCAGATCAAAAGTCATCAGCGGTCTCGTCACGGCCAGTCATGGTGATTGGTAAGTTCAGATATCTGAGCACAGGGTGTCGAAAGCTAACTCAGCAACAGTGGATCGAAACGTAGATCTGGTGCCTATGTTCAGCCATTCGTGGATCGTAAGCTGTTCCGTGGCCATGTACAGTTCTCATCGCTGACATCATTCTAGTACCAAAGCTTAGTTTACGATGTGCTAGACTTCCACCTGAACAAGATCAGCATCTCCGTCCCCGTCGACAAGGATCACCCCGAGAAAGGAGTCAAGAAACAGTCGCATGACCTGACTGCCTCTGACTACTTCTGGGCAAGAAACGCGTCGCTACCGTTCCCTAACGTCGCCGAAGATGTGACAAATGAATGGAACAAATACAAGCAAGACGCAGACAACGTCACAAAGAAGACTGGCGCCAACTCTCTGGACGACCTTAATGGAGAGACTAACCAGTTCGCAGCTCACTTGAAGGGCGCCATGGCGCTGTTGCCAGAGCTGAGGGAGAGGAAGGCTACTATCGAGATGCACATGAACATCCTGGAGGCAGTCATGGAAGGCATCAAAAACCGAAAGATGGACTTCTACTTCCAGCTTGAGGAAGAATTGGCAAAGCAGACAAAAGCACAAATCCTTGAGGTCATTACAGACAATGACAAGGGCAACGACCCCATGGACAAGCTACGTCTCTTCTTGCAATGGTACCTCACCACCGAAACCGAGCTATCACGCGGCGATTTCGACGCTTTTACACAAGCTCTTGAAGCAGCCGGCGCCGACATCACGCCAGTGAAATACGTCAAATCCGTGCGCCAGCTGACGCGCATGACAATGATCACCTCTACGCCCGCGCAGCCCGCACAAAGCACCTCGCACCTCTTCGGCGGCTTCAGCTCGCTCTCCTCGCGCGTGACCGACAAATTCAAAGAAGCTGGACTCGGCGCAAACTTCGAAGGCGTGCTGTCAGGCATCAAGAACTTCTTGCCCACCAATACCGACCTGACGCTCACCAAGATCACCGAATCGCTCATGGATCCGCAGAACGCATCCAGTTCCGCTATCAGCAAGACGGAGTCATATCTCTACTTCGATCCACGCAGCGCTAATGCGCGCGGCACCCTGCCTCCTGCGAGCGCGAGCCGCAATCAACAAAACACTGTTGGCCGTGGCATTGAAGCGACATTCGGGCAGCGCAGACAGGGCTTCAGTGAAGCAATTGTGTTCACAGTTGGTGGAGGGAGTATGGACGAGTATGGCAATCTGCAGGAGTGGGCGAAGAGGACGAGTGCTGGGACGCAGGGGCCGGGGCAGAAGAGGAGGATTGTATATGGTAGTACGGCGCTGTATAGCGCGACGGAGTTCGTCACGAAGGATTTGGCAAAGTTGGGGGCGGAGAGTTCGTAGACCGACCGGGTGCGGCGAGCGTGACAGTCAGCGAAATCAGCTTGGTCAATGTACATGTGCAAATGCGGCAACAGCGCCCGCACTGTGGAAGTTGGGAAGGGTAGATTGCACGAGTATCGAAAATGCAAGTGTGGAACGATTTCGGGTCCATAACGGCGTTGCAAAGAATGCCACCGGTTGTATTCTCACCGTTGCTAGCATCGCCGTTTTCCACGTTTTCCGCTGCAGTCAGAAAAAGCAAGCACGATCTGTACAATCCGAGCCACAGCCACCATGTATACGCACTAGCTACCATGCCCTACGGCAATCGTTATTATAAACAGCCGCCGGCTCCTTCCCGCTCCCATGGCAATCGAGCAGTACGACTGAGACACGCAGGGGTCAGAGCACCCTCTTCTGCAACCTGAAGGACCCAATCCACATGGCCTGACATAAAAAGCAAACTTATAGTGCCATGCTCCAACCCACATGGCAACTCTAGCCTGTAACCGTTCGAACACCTGTGATTTCGAGCCGTGAGATCAAGAGCATGGAAGCAAAAAGCAGAGCTGTAGAAGGATCTGAAACCGCCTAAGGATGGTGCTTTGACTTTCTCGTTGCCCTATGTAGAATGCCGTTTGCGGATGACGATCACGCAGCTATAATGATAACATCGACTCCCACACGGCTAGCCGAGGGATCACATCCTGCCGTCGAAGCGAAAGGTGAGACTAGAAGGACCTGAAACTTGAGCCTCAATCCTTCGATGTGGGGAACAATGGAACCTGAGTCGCGCACGGTCATGGAGGCTGGTATCCACTCGACGAGTGTCAGTAACTTCTTCCGGGTAGGCGTGCAGGTGTTCACCGGATCCGCCTGGAGACTGCGCTCCCAAGATGGCGTCAACTCTCGTGATGGAATCAGGGGTGCAACGTAGACTCTTGGGTTGCATAGCATTCCTGCAAAGGAGCAACGCGGCTGGAGTCTGAGCGCGAGTTGACATCGGATTCTGATGTCTACGAGTCCAACGAAGCCGTGAAGTAGACGTAGAGGAGTATCGTGACCCTCGTGTTGAAGAACAGAAGGCCGAGTGCATTACTGCAGTGACAATGTAGCCTTCGAGATGTTCATTTGCTTGCAGTGTGCAGAAAAAGTGCGGTGTGAGAGCTTGAGTTTTGAGACTTCGAGTCGGACTATCATGAGATGCTGCAACAGATACTGGGGCCATGCAATTTGTTATCTACATTCACTATAGTAACAATACGACTCTCGCGCCTCTTCCGACTTGCAGTCAAGAACGACCATTTCCTGGTCCATCAAACTCTCATCTGCACGCTCGGCCCATAAACCCTGTGATGCCTCGTCTCCGAACTCCTCGCCAATCCAGCATTGAAATTCCCATCACCGAAAACCACCCCTTTGCTCTGTATAGTCCAGCTGACATCCCTCTTCGGACTGCCCGTAAATGGGCTCATACTGGTGAGTACCCAGGCCCTGGCCAACCCGTCGTATTCCGCATTCTTGACTGCGTTCGGAACAGCAATGAGCAGGGTTTTGCTGTGCTCAAAGGGCGCGAAAACGATTGCCTTGCCGCCATAGCTTGGATCCATCGATAGGTATGAGGGTGTGGGCGCGGATACGATGAGCGGGCCGTGACTGCGCTCTGTGGCGCCGCTTGCCCATGGGATGCCGGAGACCAGTATATGACTTATAAAGGACACGAGCGAGGAGAGCGCGGTCCGGCCTTCGGGGAGGAGTATGTAGTTCTGGATGATAAGGTGTGGATTCAGGAGCATGTCGATGGTCTGGGATTCTAGAGATGTGTGGGCGAAGGAGGCGTTGCGAGAGAGCTCGAGGAACCACTGCGGGCCGCAGTCGAAAATGCAGGCGAGTGTTTGGATGAATACGTTGCGCATTGATGCGGATCGTGGATGGTCTGGGGTTTGCCAGAAGGTCCACATACCGGGCCCGGAAATGTGGAATTGTATGCAGAGGTGGGTGAAGAGTCGGGCTCGTGCGATATGGGAAGGGAAGAGAGGGTTTGGATTTGAGCGGTGCGGAAGGTCGAGAAAGATGAGATCGAGCTGACCGTACTCTGCTCTGCCGTCGGACGACTGTCGTATTGGATTTGAGCTTCGGGGGAAACGCCGAGGTATTGAGCGTACTGAATGTGTATCTAGAGATGTTGGTCTTGATAGCCAAGAGACTGAGCCATCGTGTAGTTGTAGTGGTGTGCCAGTCGTGCAAAGACACACAGGATCTCGCGCAGCCAGGCCGACGAGCAACAGCGATCGAAGGCATTCATCTTCAATGCTCGGTCGTTGGTAAGGATTTGCTTGTACCAAACTGATTGGGAGCTTAGCAGCGCTTAGGGCGATGCAAGCTTTATCTCGATTGGCATCTAGTCGGCGCAAGTACTCCGGTAACCGTGGGTTGCCACTGGCTTTCATCCAAAATGTGTCGACAATCGTGGGTATCAAAGAAGCAGGAGGTTCGAGACTTGGCGTCTGCGGAGTATCGGGCCTCCGAACAGCAAGGTCTTCCTTCGCCTGTATGCTACTGTGTCTGGCGAGGAGATGTTGTAATGTTCGTATCTTTGCTTGTTGCGTAGCTGTGAATGTGGCAAGCTCGCTCGCAAGCACAAGCATGTGGAGGAGGAATGGTGTCGTGAATCGTATGACCGTCTGAATATCGTCGTCATACTGGGACGAACAGCGCAACAGAAAGACATGCTGCTGCCCCAGCCTCATCTCGTGCGAGCACCAGGCACGCTCGAAACATTCCGAATTACTAAAGCGCTCAAAGAAGGAAACAAAGGCTGGGTATTGGTACATGAAAGGGGGATTTTGGCGCGCGTTGGGTTGTTGGTCGATGGCCAAGTCGCAGTAGCTGTACTGGTCCATGTAGCATCGTAGGAAGTGTGCCTCTTCCGGTGTGGCCACGATATCATCCAGAGCTACCACCACCACCCTCGCATTCCTATAGATGGCGTCGATAGCACCAATGGTTGTAGCCCGCTCTGCGTCATCGTCTTGGTTGACGCAAACCTGGTCGAACCACAGCCCTTCTCCTGCACTCTTCTCCTTGAGCACTGCCTGGAATAGGGCGCCACTAGTCGGTAGGGGGAATTGCTCGATCTCGCGACTCCAAGCGAACGGTAACTCTTCGACAACTTTCCTTGGTGTGTCCCGGTTCATTTTCTTCCAGCAATAGCTCATAGCTATATATCCCTCTTCCTCGCCATGGTAATCGACATCATTGATCAATCGGAACGCGAAGCTCGCCTCGGTATTTTCCTTGGAGATGAAGTCTTTAGCCACCGATGGCGCCAGATGACCGAGGTCCGCCAGTAGCGTGTTCGCATCGATATTGTGTCTCGTTGCTGTGTCCCATGCTCGTCGCCTTGAAAGCAGATACTCTCGTGTGGGTGAATGGATAAGTTTCGCTTGTAAACTCGAGGTATCTAACTCTTCCTCATCCAGCTCCAGAAACGCGAGGTGGCCGAGCCGAGGTAAGTATGGGACCGGTGTCGTAGTGTAATCCATATGGAAAGAGCATCAACAACGGTCCGTAGATGTCCTCGATCTATTCACCGAGGCAGCCATACCTTTTGATACCCCTCTCTCGCACCCCTGCCCCCTCATTCTCGCTCAGCACGTCGCCGTATGCACCCGCAGCTACACTTCGGGCATCATCCAGGCTCTTTGGGATGCCTAAGCCTGGCCCGTTCACGATCACACGGTGCCCAGACGCGCTGCATGATCGATGTTTGCGGGCCGCCACAAACGGGCCTCTCACAAAGCGTCTGTGCGGGGGTGCAGTTGAGGCACGCAGTGTGAGGCGTTGCGCTAGCGGGATGTTCGATGTGAGAGGGTGAGATGGGGAGGGTTGCGAACCGAGATCTTGGGACCGCGTTCGGATTGCGGGGCGTCTCTACCACAGTCTTGAGAATGATTGGAGGACTCTGGGCGATTAGCGGCAGGAATTGCCATTGTCACGATGCAAAAAGAAATTGGTGTGAAACATGTAAATTCTTTTGCAAGGCTGAGGCACGCTAGAATTTCGAGAAGCAAAAAGCAAGTGTGGCCTGCACCTGCCCTTTCATTTCGCATCAACAACAATGACGTGACCCCGGGAAGAGCGTTAGAGTTGGCCAAATGTAAGGACGACCTAGAGCCGTCGCGTTGTGTCAGCATCAGAACATGGACGTTGACATCTGAATCGTAATGCGTTTGAGGCAGATCCCGTCCGGCTCTGGAGATCAATGTATATTTAGACCAGCACCCTGGTGACAGGATCGCGAACTCGAAAGAGGAGAGGTCGATATGCGCAAACATGACTGTCCAAACTCCCTGCTAATACCAGTCTATAATGCCGTGTTTGCCAAACAGTGCAAGTTTCGCAGAGCCTAAAAACAGTGCTCGATCAGGTCTGTCTCCCCGTGAAAACCGAAACAGACTGACAAATCCCCATACAAGCGCCTCAGCATACAGGCGCCTTAGTCAATCTTGGCGTTTGCGAGCTTGTCTCCGGGCCCAGTGAGAACGTTGGACATCCTGAGGTTCTGTCGCTTGTACTTGCTGTGCTTTCGCAGCCGTTTCCTGGCAACCATGACCGGTACCGAAGACTTGGTCACGAGGTAGTTACTGAACGAGCCTAGTAGTACACTGCCACAGTCAGTCTATGCGTGCGACGCTAGGGCATCGTACTTACCCTTTAAGGGCGTTGCGGCCTCTGGATCCTAGGATGACCAGTGTTGGCTCAAGCATATCAATCTGTTGAACGGCTGTCAGTAACCGATCGAAGTGTCAAAGAGGTTTCAAGCGACTTACAACTTCCGTGATCATGTGCTTTGGACTTTTGCAGTGAAAGACTTCAACCACAACGCGGGCCTGCAGTCGAGTCTTACGCAGCAGCTTGACACACCTATCCGACACTTCCACACACGCCTGGTAGCGATCCTTCTCAGCCTTGCCCATCTTGCTGACATCGGCTTCGGCAGCCGCGATCGTGCTGGACAGGGGTGTATTCTGGGGTATGCCGTCATGGCCAGATAATGTCCTCTTGAGATGGGTGCCCTCTTGTAGCCCGGTTGTGCCTTGAGCAATGGGTGCGCCCAGAGCATCTGTTGTAACACCCACTTCCTCATCTACAGCGTACACTGCGAGAAGTGTGTCTCCATCACGCAGAACAGTACCAATGGTCCACTCAAGAGCATACGCAGCCTCTTCACTGAGATCTGTTGAGACCAAGTATACGCGCTGCCGTCTTAAGCCATTGTCCGCTTCCTGCGCAAACTGGCTGTAGTCTCCGCGTACAATTTGGCGGACGCATCGATGAGCCTCCGGGCTCGACTGGATCGGTGTGATTTGCAGAGCCAATTGCTGAGCAGACCTCAGCTCAGCCAGATGGTCTTCGGCGTCCGAGCTCATAGGCGACGGCATCCTCGAGTTATCCTGGTCGAAGCTGGTATGAGGGTGGACGTCTGTGGACTTGCGGCGAACCATAGTTCTCTCGCCATCAGGACCTTCGACGTTGATAGTCGGGCCGTTTAGCTTTCGCAGTTTCTCTTGTCTCTCCTCGCGGGTCATGAAGGACGCTGTAAGATCTCGTCCTATGCAAAATCAGTATTCGTGGAGCAATCATCTCCCAGCTTCCATGTGCGTACCTTCTTCTTTCGCTGTCTTAAAGAGACTCTGCGCTGTGACGATCTCTCTGCCCATGCGATCCGTACCACCTGACTCCGTCCTTGATCTCCTTCGGCCTCTAGCCTTGTTGTTCGAGGACCCTGTTGCCCAGCCATCGTCCCAATCCGAGCTGGACGCAGAATCGTTGTCGCTCTCAACAGCAGCGCTGTCTTCACCAGCCTCGTCGCCGTCATCATCGGTCGTTAATCGTACGCCGCCGCCTGGCGCAGATGTTGTGCCTCGAGTAGGATCTGAAGCTTTTCGTCTCGGTGCTGTGTATTCGCCATCCGAGTCGGTCATGGCTGATTCAGACATCTTGCGCATTGCTTCGGAAGTAGACATAGGTGGGCCGCGTGTTCGGGGCGACGCAGAACGGCCAGGTCCGGGTGACCCTGACTTCGACCTATTGTAGGCGCCGCTCATCGAGTTGTGTCGATCTCTTGGACCACCCGAGTTGAGAAAGCCAGGAGAAGTGCCATAAACTGAAGACATAGCTCGAGGCTTCGTTTGCGCCACGCTGGCAATCGAATTGAATTGATATGGGGCGGCGTCTGACATCCTGCTACCGCGAGGCGAAGAAGGCGCACTCTTTGGCATCGCGAATGGTATGCCAGTGCTGCCACGACTCGAACTGCGCACTCGATCGGTGCTTGTGTTGAGGTGCCGGGGCGTAGGGCTTAGATGTCGGCCTCCTGGTAGAGGGCTTTCAGCGCGTCGTCCTCCACTGTTCTTTCTAGCATCTCTGTGCTCCTTCATCTCCTGGTCTATGGCAGCCGTGAGCGACGACATGGTGGCAATGCGGTGTGGTGTTGACTGAGTGAACGAAGTTGGGCGGCGATTGGCGTGCTAGGGCTGTTTCAACTGGCGGTGTACGTGCGCGACCTTGGTGGATCTTGGACACGGCGTGTTTGTGGGGTACAGTGGCACTGACTGTTGACTTGCAATGACGATTGGCAGGGGCGCAATGTCACAGGCTCGAGAAAGCTGTTGCAAGAGGGGTCTGAGTCTGAGCCTCGCATGCACCCCTCAATCTGGCAGGCGGGTCTAGAGCTCGTTGTGTGGAGCGAGCGCGTGATGAATGGCTGGGGATTAATATGGTGGGGTAGGTAGCAATTGCAAAGAACGTAGCTGGGTTGATGGGTAGCGGGCCGAACCGTGTCCAATGGTCAACTCTGACCGCTGTCTGAGAAGACGTTGTTTCCGAATAAGTTGGTGGAGGCAGACGACATGTGGAAGAGAGGAGAAGAACAGCCGGGAGACGAAGGGAATTTCAGGAACAGTAAGCGCGACACGATATCTCGTGGGTAGGTCTAGGTTTGGTTGATGGAGACAGACCACCCCTCTTTGCCCAGCCTGATTTCTTGGCGGATGACGTTCGCAGCTGAGAGTGGTGCAGAAATCACTCAATTGAGATGTACGCTGAGGAGACGAAGTAGAGTGTTCATGTGTGCTCATCTCAGAGCAGAGATATGTGTTTACGGCGCATCGCGAAAAACCTTCATTACGCTGTTTGAAGCTGTTCGGAGTCGGAGCTATCACATGGATGACACGGCTGGAGCCTTTGGGCGGCTTGTCGGCTGTGGCTGAGCATGTGGAGTTCTCCAGATTTGTGGATCGTGCATCTGGCACACAACAGGCATTTGCATCCTACGATACAGAAGACATTTTTTGACCAGACGTGCCCGTATTCTGGTAAATTTAATGATGCAGAAAGTTGATTGTTACGCAACTGCTCCTTGCTTGCTTGTTACAATATGATACACCGTGCACTGGTAGACCTCCAGTCTTTTCCGAACTTCAGCATGACTAGCTTATCTCCTCTTAGGCAGAACAATGTTGGCACGAGCAGCAACTCCCAGCTTGTGGATAGCGTTGCGCTTCTCCCAGACACCGCTCTTGCCCTCGATGACTGAGATCACCTCCTGCGCAACACGCTGTCCTAAGCTGTTCTTGCCACTGCCTACATTTCTCCTTTTCGAGGCAGCGGTCAAGATCCACTGAATGGCCGTCCTCCTTCTTTGCCGCTGGCTAAGAGGGTTCGGCAGCTGCAGCGCCGCACCACCTCCTGCGGCACCCTTGATTGCTTTGATTCTAAGGAGCGGGGCGACGGAGTCGATAGCGAGTGTGAGATAAAGGACGGGGTTCAAAGGAAGGTGTGATGGCGGCGGGGCGCCAGGAAGGAGTGGACGCGCTGGGTTGATGGTGGGGATGGGCGAAGTTCGGAGATACTGGAGAGTTACTGCCATTTGCTGTCATTTATCGTCAGCGCTGTTGGCTTGCAAACCGCACGGAGAAAGCGACGTACACGTTGAGCAACACTCTTCTTGCCGTGTCGCATAAGAAGGTTGGTGACTTGCTCAACAACGGGGTCATACCGGTGCTTGACGTGACCGTCCTTGGGTAAAGGGAGGGTCGGCGCCTCGAACTTCAGCCCAGGGGTCGCTGGCAGCTTGGAGGCAGCCTCGAAATCGACAAGACCCATGTCCGCTCCCTCATTTGAGCGTGTCATCATAGTAGAGTAAGATCGCGAGCCCTTGGGAGCCGGCGTTTTATTGCCCTGCTTGATCGCATCCTGCATGACCTTGGGAAGGTTCTTCTGCGCTTCCTTGTCGCCCTTCACGATCTGGCAGTCATTAGCCAGTGTCCCTAATTTCCAGTACAACTTCTTCTCACATCCTCGACAGGCGTGCCCTGGTTGACATCGGGGCCCTTCTCGCCCATAATCTGTGCCGTCTTCGCAGCCTCCTCAGAAACGTGCTCAATGGGCTCGGAGCTAGGCTTGTGGGATCGGTCTTGTGCAGGGGCGTCGTCGGCGTAGAAGCGGCTCTGCGAGGGCGCCATTCGCAGCGCGGAGCGGGCAGGCCATTGAACCTGGGGCTTGGGTCTGAAGGCAATTGAGCGCGAGAAGGCGCTGACATTCAGTCGAGGAGGCATGGCGGGGGTGTTGTGTGATGTCGATACACGCTCCCTCAAAGTGACGAGATGTCAAATCTGGTAGTTCTCCGAACTCGCGCCGCTAACAGCTCGTCACGTGCACATGTCACTTTACTACAACATTCGAACTATCTTCAATCCATCTATATTGAGCTTGACACTGGAAGTACTGATCAAGCACCGCCTTTCCTTTCATAATTTCAAAAGTCAGACGCGGTCGCCGCTCTGTTCTAGACGTTGCCAGCATGGTCAACAGCGAAGTGCCCGGCTGGAAGCACATCGAATGCTCAGCCTTGCGAGTTTACGGCACAGACACCACGGCGCCTACACGCAAGCCATAATTGCCCGGCAGACACCAACGAGAGGCACTCACAACAAAAAAGACCTGGTCATTGGAGAAGAAAACGCCTGTCCGCATGAGTCTAGAGAACTGCGCGTTCTTATCGACCAAACGCCAGGGCATCAGATGTTACAGACAGCGTAATGATCCGGTGAGAACTGACGAGTCGTCTGCTCCAACGCAATGGATGCAGCCCCCTTGTCTGCGGCGTCTTACTCCCTCAAGATCGACCAAGCGGCCAAAACCTGCTGTGCTCGGCGTGCTGCAGACGGGCTCTTACCTCCCCACTGCCTGCAATCGCGACAATCTATCAATTCATTTTCTATCGTCTGCTACCAAGAGGTTTCCTCTAACCCTAGACAAGGTCACAGTTCGTCTCAAGCATCTGCACTCACCCCACTCACCGGCAAAACGCGACCCCCCGGTCAAACGTGAGCACGCGTTTAGCGCACGGCGCCGCTGGAATCAAGCTAAAAGCCCCGCTCGCATCGACATCCCTCAGACCTGACTTCACCTCCGAGCCTTTGTAATTGTATCTTTACGTTGCGTATTTTGATTCGATTGCATGGCCCAGTGGGTTGATCGTGCGGTGTGCCGTTTGTAACGGCTTCAGCCTCGTGGTTGGACACTGGCTGTCGCCCAAGGGTGAGTGGTCTCATCCTCCCTAAATCTCGATCTGGGCATCGAGGTGGCTTTCGTCATTTAGATCAGTTGCAGTCCGGTGTTTCTCAACTTTGAATTATTCTTTCTTCATGTCTTAGGTCACACCTCCCATATCTACCTGTCTAGCTTACCTGCCTCTTCGGATGAGCAAACTTACACCGCCCGACATCCTCTCACTACATCTCACCTGACCTGTCATCGAGACATACGTCTCTGATATACAGCTAGCCCTCTTTTACAGCTAACGCAATATATTACCAGCTGAGCTTATCCTCAACCACGCTCCCTCACAATACTTATTATCTACGCCTTGACGAATATGGCGGACCGCGGCGGACGTGGAAGAGGCGGTGACCGTGGTCGCGGAGACTTTCGTGGTCGCGGCCGTGGGAATGGCAGCTTTGTCGGTGGTCGAGGAAGAGGACCCGATGGTGGTGACCGAGGCCGTGGCGGCGGAGGCTTTCGCGGTGATCGAGGTGGAGGTGGCTTCCGTGGCGACCGTGGCGGTGGAGGCTTCCGAGATAGTCGAGGTGGTGGCTTTCGCGGCGGCCGTGGTGGCTCCGAGGGACCTCGAGTCTTTGGGTAAGTGCAGATCGAAAGATGCAACCCTATGCATGCTGACATAGTCGTAGAAATGGCACTGCACCAGCACCAAATCCTGAGGTCACCAAGGTTGAGAACGCCATGGTCCAGTCTGATCTTTCCAAAGCGCTGGCATCAGCGTCGTTGGGTGTCGCGCTCCCAGCACGTCCTGGCTACGGAAAGTTAGGCAAGCCTATCGTCCTGTACACCAACTACTTTGAATTGAAAGGCATCAAACCCAAGACGGATTTGTACCGGTACGCACTTTCATTCCAACCGGACAACGAGATCCCGAAAGCGAAGAAGCACCGCCTGGTGGAGATGCTGCTTCAGACTCCACCCTTCCAAGACCTCCCCATAGCGAGCGACTGGGCCCAAATCCTCATATCGCCGAAGAAGATCCCAATTGGAGGAGGAAAGGCCGAATACACGCTCGAATGGTATCCTGCCGATGGCGAGCCGCCTTCTGCACCTAGTCCCGATGACACCGACAGGGTCAAGGCTGCAAGGAAGAGGAATACCCACAAAGCCCTCGTCTCCGAGCTAGGGACTGTGTCGGTAAAGGAGCTACTTGATGATGTCTCCAAGCCCACATCGAACTACCCATTGAAGCTCGAAACGATACAGGCTCTGAACGTCCTCATGACCTATGGTCCGAGCAGCGAATCTGGTATTGCCACAGCTGGTGGCAATAAATTCTACCCGTTCGGCGCCCATCCTCAACTGGAATGTGCAGATCTAGGATCAGGCCTACAGGCACTGCGCGGCTACTTCACCAGCGTCCGCACAAGCGTCAGCCGACTCCTGGTCAACGTCAACGTCGCTACTGGAGCGTTCTACAAGCCGGGCCCTCTCTTAGACGTAATGATGGAGTTCACGGGTGGTCAGCCGCCGAGCAATGACTTTCAATACCGCAAGTTGGCAGCTTTTGTGCGGTTGTTGAAGTTCGAGACCAACTACCTCCCTGATCGAAAGGCAAAGGGCAAGACGAAGCGCAAGCAGCACGTCATCACGAATCTTTCGCCATTCAACAGGAACAGCAAAAACACCACCTTCGACATGACGGACAGGAATGGCACACGCACCAAGATCTCTATCGAAGACCACTTCAGGAGGACTTACAACATCACCCTTTCGGCCGCCCAGGCGCCTGTCGTGAACTACGGGACAAAGGAAGATCCGAAGTGGATACCTGCCGAGCTTTGTACGGTTTTGCCTGGGCAACTTGCAAAGCGTCTGCTGCTTGGACCCCAGACCAGTGAAATGATTCGATTCGCCGCTCGTCGGCCCTATGAGAACGCCGAGTCGATAACCGGGCCCGGTCTCCAGGTCGCAAAGATCAACCCCATGGCAAATGGTCTCAATGTCGCACTCAGCAAGTTCGGGATCAAGGTGGATCCACAGCTTCTTACTGTACCAGGACGCATTCTCCCAGCTCCCGAGCTGCTTTACAACAAAAGCAAAGCTACGCCGAAGGTCGGCGCTTGGAACCTCGACCCAAAGTTCCTTGGTGACAAGCCATTTCACCGTATCGCGAAGTCTCTGGGCGAGTGGAGCGTCCTTGTGATCAACTCAGGAAGTCGTGACACCATACACGGCGGCCCTAACGCTGTTCGAGGGCATCTGGAGGCGTTCAGGCTTGCATTGGAGACCTACGGCCTGAATCCTGGACCTGTGCCACTGCCGGTCTTCATCAATGTATCTCCTAGCGACATGAACAACAAGGACTTCGCCAAAGTTTCGAGGCAGATATTCGATTCCCTGAAGTCGCAGTTTAAGGCAAAGCCAAGCTTCCTGTTCGTACTGCTTCCAAACGACAATGCTACGCTCTACGACGCCATCAAGTATGTCTGCGACTGCCAGGTCGGCATCCCCAACATCTGCAACATCGGCCAGAAATTCTCCAAGGAAAGGGGGCAGATGCAGTACTTCGCCAACGTGGCTATGAAGTTCAACCAGAAGCTTGGCGGTGTCAACCATACTGTCGACGCGAAGAAAATGTCGCCTCTGGATCCGCAAACCATCATCTTCGGCATCGATGTCACCCATCCCTCTCCTGGTAGTTCAGAATCTGCTCCCAGTATCGCAGGCGTAGTTGCGTCCGTCGATGCGATCTTCTCACAGTACCCAGCCAGTATGCGCACACAGAAAGGTCGCGTCGAGATGGTCAATGAACTCGAGGAGATGATCATTGAACGCTTCAAGCTCTGGCAGAAGCGGAACCAGAACCGTCTCCCCACAAAGGTTATCGTCTATCGTGACGGCGTTTCTGAGGGCCAATACCGCCTGGTTCTTGAGAACGAGCTGCCTGCATTCGAGAAGGCCTTTGACAAGCTGTACGGTGCAAAGAACAAGCACCCGAAAATTTCGATCATCGTGGTTGGCAAACGCCATCATACGCGCTTCTACCCAACTACTCTGGAAGGCACTGACGGCAAGACGGGCAACCCCATGCCCGGTACCGTTGTTGATCGCGGCGTTACGGGTGAGAAGCTGTTTGACTTCTTCCTGCTCGCCCACCAAGGCCTGCAAGGTACGTCGAAGCCAGCGCACTACGTTGTCATTAAGGACGATATCAAGCTGGGTGCGGACCAGCTGCAGAGTCTGACGCACAGTCTTTGCTATACGTTTGCGCGCGCAACTCGCTCGGTCAGCATCTGTCCGCCCGCGTACTATGCTGATCTGCTCTGTGAGCGCGGCCGTTCATACCTCCACAGCGTACTGAAAGGCGACGGCAGCACAGACTTCACCAACACGACGTGGCGCAAAGATGTTGCTCCGCCGCTCATGGAGACGATGTACTACTTGTAGTCCGATTAACCTTCCCTTGATTTTCGCTTTGGTTTTGTTAGACCATCGCTGCAACATTCAGACGAACTTTCCTATCTTCCAGATAGGCCAGACTGAGCCATTCATCGAAATGTCCTTACGAGAACATTCGCCATCTCGTCAGACTTGCGCGATCCTGTAGGATTGCGCATTGACTGTCACCAGACTGCACTCAGCAGTCGATCTTCCTTGGGTAGGAGCTCATGCAATATTACGCTCTGCCTCTTGCCATTCTTCGACACTCACTACAACACGAGTGCTTATTTTCAGTTCCTTTCTCCGGCATCTAGCCACCACGCTCGTTTGCCTATGAGCCGGCAGCTCCACATTGAATAGTACGTATACAGAATGCACAGAACTGTCCATATTCCGGCGTGATTTTACTTCCATGGTGTGCTTTTGGGGAACGCTGACCGTTTGACACACTTTTCGACGCGTTTTATGGTTGGTGTTGGTGGTGATGACTTGTCGCACGTCTTAGTGGTCGCTTTAATGTTGTGAAAATAGCAGTCACTCAGCGACACATAGCAGTCACCGCCTCCACCATGCCTGCGACCGCAATTACGTCAACGGACGACGGCCTTCCCTTGAAAATCACAATTACAACCACCATACACACTGTGCGTATGGTCGAGTGCTATTGGTGGCTCTACTACTCCAGGAAAGGACTAAGCTGGCTACAATTCGAACATGATCACCCCACAGCACGTCACAATATCACATCAAACGTAGTCCGCATTCCAGGTTCGCCCTCACATATCGGACATACTTCAGTGCTCCCGCTGCAAGGCACTGGGATCCGCTCATCAGCTCACTCATCGCAGCCTTGCCTCGCGGGTGCTCAGAACCTAGCGCATTCCGGCCGCCCCACTCCCCGCACATGGATTGGTCAGAGCTTCAGCGGGGCAGCGGAGTGGGGACGTCACGGAGCACCTGCGGCGCTGGACTCCCATCTCAACTGCGGCCTTCTGCAGACTGAAAGCTGGAGGAAGATGAACGTGGTCACGACGGCTTGATGGCTGCACGACCGCCCGCTACCGCGGCATGCAGCGCCGGTGAGGGAGTGCCTGGTGCAGGGCGGAGAGGACACCACCGACGTCCAAGATGTCAACGTGCATTAGGCCGTGGTCGTTAGAGGCCGCGGCTCCTCCCCCGCTGTGCACACGGTGTCGCGACGCCCAATCACTGCGCTCCCCCCCAGCCACCCTCGTTTCACCGCGGTGCAGCCCTGGCATCTGAGCTGGCCCTCGCTCTAGCGGCAGCGGGACCTGGGTTGGCTTATCGCTATCGCTCTCCGGGGCCCTCCTCTGGGCGGCCGTACCTCTTGCACAGCACAGTCGCTACAGTGAACAGCACTCGACCGGCACCCGTTCACTTTGCGCAAAGCACAGCGATCCCTCCAGGCACCAACGCGACTCAGGACGTCACGGGCGCAGCACACGCGCGCAGAGCCTCGACGTGCGCGCGCCATAGAAGAACCGCGCCCGCCCCGCCGTCGCAGCACCCCGACCGCGCCCGGCGCATAGCATCGCACGCAGCATGATGGACACGATGGAGCGCTCGCGCGGCAGCCTCTACGACCACGACATCCCCTCTCTCACCGCCTCGCTGGAGGCCTTCGACCCGGAGCGCAGCCGCCTCTCGCAGTCGGGCTACAGCGCGCGCAGCAACATGCACTCCAGCCGCTGGAGCATCCCCCCGCACGAGGCAGACGAGTCGGAGCAGGAGAGCGAGGGGCCGTGGGCGCCGCCCGCCTGGCAGAAGAGCAACAACCAGTGGCACCGACGGTCACTGCTGCACTCCAGCCGGTCGCCCTCGTACTACCGCACCGACCGCGAGACCACGCCGTCGCGCATTCCCCTGCCCGAGTCGCCGATGAAGAACACACCGCAGGGCAGCCCCGAGCCCGAAGAGCAGCGCTACGCGGCCGAGAACATCGCCTCGCGCATGCAGAGCCCCATGGAGGACGTCAAGGAGGAGCCCGCCGACGAGATGGCCCTGTCGCACCACGACGGCGACGCGAGTACCATGGATGGCTGTACGTAGCCGCCCGTCGAGGGTGTTCCCGTACTAACGCTGGCAGTCGTCCGCTTTGCCATACGGGGAGAGACGCTGTTCCGGACCGCGCCCATTGAGGAGACCATTAGCACGTTTGCGAACGGCATGGGCATGTTCACGCGGACGCGGCGCAATGTGATCACGACCATCGCGACGGTGATCCTGAGCTGGGTGCTGCTGCACCCTTGGAACACCGCCTTGATACCCGATGTCGCCAATGTCGCCAACATGGCGAAGCAGTTCGAGCCTCTGATGTACGCAAGCGAGAACGTGATTCCTCGATCGAGAGAGCTGGCCGAGGCCAGCATCGCGGTGCAAGACTTGGGCGAAAGCGTGCGTGCGACGAACATGTCTGCGAGTACGGTTATCATTGATCAACTCGACGATCTGGGAGACAGCTTGAAAGTGCTATCTGAGAAGATCACCTCCTTCTTCACGAATGTGGATGGCGACATGGACAGGTGCGTCACTCCTGCTTTGCTGCTGCGCTCTCACACTGATGATTACAGCATCCTAATCACAATGGAATGGGCCCGTCGCGAGCTCTCCTCGATTCAATCGCCCCGCAGCTCCATGCTCGACACCCTCGTCTCCAACGTGCACGGTGCACTGTCTCTCACCGGCGCCCTCGAGTCAAATGGCCAGCCCACATCACTCGGCCGTGTCGTAAATGACGTCCTCGGCCACACGACACAGGAACGCTCCCGCGCGACCCTGCAGCGCACATTCGACTACCTGCTCTCGACGCTCGAGGAGAACATCGCTAATGAGCTGTTACGCGCCGATGTTCTGTTCAAGCTGTTCGAGAGCGTGGACCGGCAGTTCCACAACCTGCATCGGAGCGTTGCGCGCGAGGAGGACTCGTTGGCGAACAAGAAAGACGAGTTCCTAGCCAGCATGTGGCGGAACACGATCACTAACAAGCTCAAAATCGCAAAGTACGAAAAGAACCTCAAGCTCCTGCAGAGCGTGAGGGCAAGCACGCTCACGAACAAGAGCGAGCTCAAGAGCCACATCCAGGTCATCAACAGCGTCAAGGACCAGCTCGACAAGGCGCGGCGAAACCTCGTCGGCCCCTTGATCAGGCGCGCACAGAGCAGCAGTTTTGGGCTCGAGGGGCAGCTCGAGGAGGTCGAGAAGACGTACGGGTTCCTCAAGGGTGTGCGCGACACACAGAAACACCGCGTGTTGAGGGAGCTCTGGGGGACGGAGCCACGGCGGGTGCGCATCACGGGAGGAGAAAGCCAGGACGATGGGCCGGAGGAGATTGAGAGTATGTAGTCACGCTGCTCTCGAATCCCTTTGCGCGCTCTTCCTCTCCCCCCTCACACTGCACGTCCCCTGCATAGCGACCTGGATAGACAAAGGTACGGCGCGATCTGGAGTGTTGTGGCTCTTCTTCTTGATCTGGATACGGTAGGCGTTTGGCATGTTGGCGTTTCGGCATCTTTGGGTATCTATTAGCGAGTGGGAGGATTCGGGATGGACGGGATTGGATTGGAGTAAAGGTGTACATATGCAGCGTTCTCGATACCAATCACACTTAACATCACTTCACAACTGCCTCGACTGGACGACTGGAGTTTAGGGTCCGCCATGGTACACACTGACCTATCGACTACCACAAGACTTGTATGGCTACGGTGAAAGTATCCATTGCAATCGTGCCCTACAGTGATGGCGCCTTGACTTTGGTATGGGGACGAAAGCACGAGCAGCGAAGAGCTGAGTCTCGCACGCCCGTTGAGTGTCCCGATCGCCGCGCTCGACACTTGTGCAAAGCCTACCCACAGGAAGACGATGGCATCTGTTTGTGTATTGATTGCTTCTGGAAAGCTGCCGGGTAAGGAACAGCTGATTGCAGGCTTCAAGCGCACTAGCATCTGGACATCGCGCGGGCTTTTGATGAAGACCTCCGAGGTTTCTGCGTTCTGGGCCGGTTTTGTGCTTTCTCTGTGCGGATCCGAAGAGCGTGGACGCAGGTCCGTAGTCACGCGTAGCGCGTTATTGCAGCAGTGGACACTGCCGAGTACTTGCCTCATCCGACGGTACTTGGTGCAGTGTCTGCACTGGATGAATACTTGTGGATGGCATGCATCGGGGCCAGGGATGTTTTGTAGCAGTGAAGTACTCCTTGATACCTTCTCCCCTTGTGGTCATCCACCGTGAAAATCATGGTGTGTCCGAAGCCTACGCCAGATCAAATCTCTTGCTTGTCTTGTCGCTGCGTTTGCTCAGACCAGACTTGACGCGTGTTGCAGAAGGTTCAGGTGAGAGGTATATAAAGTGAAATTTGTAAGTCGTAAAGCTGTCTCTCTCCCTCCTCAACTTCTTTAGCTTCCCGTCGAAGACCCAGAAGGACCTCCACTGATGCGATACCGCGAGATCACCGAAGATGAGAAGATTGCATTTCGAGAGCAGACTCAGTGACTGGACAATAAAGAACACCAGCGAGACGATCACAAAGGAGCGTGCGCCAAGCTGGAAATAGAAGATCCTGAACATCCTCGAATGGACGGCCTCTATCCTGCGTGCACATTCGCATTCTACCAACCGACTGCAATCGAAGCCATAATCGGCTTTGAGGACTCGGAGATCAGAGGAGGGCTACTTGCGGACGACATGGGTCTTGGAAAGACCGTCGAAATCATTGGCCTCCTATTGTACAGGTCCAACCAACGTACATTGGTAATCGAGAAAGGCGAGAATGTGCCTGGAGCGCTGTCAACTCTCATCCTCACGCCGAGGATACTCCTTACTCAGTGGAAGAGGGAGATCCTCAAATTCACGGATCGGTTCCGCGTGGTAATGTACTACGGTACCCAAAAGGAAAAGACCGAGGAAGGCATGGAATATCAGAAGGGGAAGTTGACCCGGTCTTCGAAGTAGTTCAACGGCGACGAGATGAACAGCAACACAATAATCCTCTCAACTTACTCTACGTGGGCGAGTAGACACGGCCCCAGGGCGCAAATGACGTGGCTGATCGATGACCACATGAAAATGAACGGGGTCAGCCGGCAGGCGGCAAAGAAGCATATCGATTCCTCACGAAAGGCCCACGTAGCCACAAAAGCTTGCAATATTCAGTTGCAAGACTGTTTCGAGCGCGTGATTCTCGATGAGGGACATGAGATCCGTCACATGTCGCCACAGGTGGGCACTGCTGTTCGTTGGGTTGGGGGCAGATACCGCAACGTCGTCACTGGCACGCCGACTCTAAGCGGCCTTATTGATTTCTGTGGAATCATGCGGTTCTTGCAGCCGCCAGAACTTGAGAGTGACGAAGCTTTGCGCGAATTAGGGTTCCCTGATGCGCTGGGCACTGGCGCCTTGAAGAAAATTCTGGAGCTGTTCGACCCATGGGCTGTGTCGGATGACGATCCTCGGGCGATCCTTAGATTCATAGTCGAAGCTCTGGATCAGTGGGTATTCAACGGAAACACCACGAACCAACAGCGCGGTCTGCGAATGAAAAAGATTTTCGGGAAGTGCATGACTCGTCGTTCCTTGTCATCTATCATCGATAGTAAGCGCATCGGCGACAGTCTGCCAGAAGTCCAGAGGATCAATATCGAGTGCGACTTTGCAGATGCGGAGCGCGCCTACTATGAATACCTCCACGCCAACACGCCGTCTAGACTCTTCAAGAAGAACAGCAAGGGTGATGCACTGGAGTGGAACACGACCACGTACAGGAAGCTCTGCTTGGTCAGCTCCTGGTTGGGCATGGGCTACTTGCTCGAGTACAAGGCGACAAAGCTGAAGAAGATCAGAGAGAATAAGGGTAACGCTCACAAATTCCTGAAAGATGTCCGCGCCGGTCAAAAGCGAGTCGGGATTCCGGACAACGAGCAGCTGCCCCTGCCTGCACAGAACGATACCATTAAGATTGTCGAACAGCACTGCGTGGGCTCGCCGACTCTACGCCAACTGCTCGCCATCGTTGCTGAGCTCGTGATCCTGCAAGGCGAGAAGATCACGGTATGGGTCAACAACCCTTTCCAAATGGAGTGGCTCGATTCGGTAGGTACAATGTGGCTAAGGACACTGGACGTACATTGCTGACTTTTCTTGCAGATCTTCAGGCTTTGTGGACTGAAATTGAGGCTACTCCGCGCAGACCTCGCTTCCAAGGAGCGGAATGCGCTCGTTGAACAATTCCTGGAGGACCCCGACGCCCAGCAGATCCTAATTTGCTCGTATCTCATCTCCTGCGCCGGCGTGAACATGCACCTTCGCTGCCGCACAGTCATCGAGTTCAAACCCACACCCTGCCAGGGTGTCCGGGATCAGATGGTTGGACGCGTCCGGCGTAAGAGTCAGACGCGCTTCTGTCGGCACATAACACTTACGACAAAGAAGCCGTTCGTTACCCAACAGGACGCCGTGACGCTGTTGAGGAGTCTGCCTATGTTGATGACTCAGCTGGATCTCGACGTTTTTGGGAAGAAAGAAGCGGAAATGGTCCAGGATCATGCGCTTGGGGACTGGGTCCTTTTTAACAACGACATCGTTCCCGCCGACGACCCTCAAGTTGCAGCACTCGATTTGTCCGTAATTGATGCTGATACATTATTGATGTACATTCACTGAAGATGGCGGGCCACAAGCTTGAGGACACTATTTTGACTCTTCGAAGCGCGGCCAAAGGTCTTAAGCAGAAAGAGGTCGCCAAACCAACGGAACCGCTGTGGAAGTAGATTTTCGATGGTGTTTGCCCTTCCACTGCAACGGGAGCATCTTTGCAGTGGCTACGGGTATGATTCGTGCGACTTGATCACTGGGTGCTTTCCCGGGTCGCGGAGGATACTTTGATAGCCCCATGGATAGCTTTGATCTGTCTGCTACTTTATTGATTAATATAAGGGCATCAGGAAGATAGACTTTCGATGACCGCGGATGTGCATTAGGAGACATGCGCACGTAGTTCAAAATTGAACAAAAAGGTGACCTTCGAACAGTGTCAGCACCGCTCGTGATGGTACAGCTCCGGCACACAACCCACTGCTGCTAGGTTCTTGAAGCACATGTTCCAATTCTTAGAGAAATCTGTGACTTTTGACAGCCGTGTCTGTCATGTGTAGCGGTGATGAATGCAATGAGTCGTAGGAGTGATCAATCATAGAACAGTCTTCTTGCCCTCAAATCCTAGGCAGTTGTTGTAGACATTTAAAGAGACACGGAATCCAATGCAAACCATCTGTTCTTGTTAAATCTACGTGCTCTTGCAAACAGGGCCGCGTAGAGCATTGGAATCGTTGGGAAAGCGAAGACAGTGTGCGTGCACAGATCCGAAGACGCTAGGGCCCACTGTGGCTAAACTTGCGGATTGGTAGCCACGACTATCCTTCTGTCGAGACATGAGGACATAGCAAGCACATATGGCCCTAATGTCCTCACATCAACTTCCATACGTCTAGCTTGCGCTCAGCAATTTGAGCAAGCGCACATACGAGTCTGTGGCCGCCCCTGGTCCTTGAAGCCTTTTGCGCAACTATTCCGCCAACACTTCTCAGGGAATCTGCCATCCCTCTAAGACAAAAGCGACCTGCAGATCCCTTAGTGCTGTAGAAAGCGAACTGGTGGGTGGTCTGCGTCAGTATGATAGCACTTCGTGTGTCTACAATGCTAAGTTATGCATTCTGCAGCGTACAACTATTACTTGTAGAAAAGAGCCAGTTGCAGGTGCAGTAGAAGTGCGCATGTAGTGATGCACTGTATTGTTAGTCTTTCTTGCAAGTGCTGTCAAGGGCCGTGATCCACAAAGCTGGACTGCCGGCTGAGCGCACGGGCGCAAAACTCGTCTTGAATCAATGCCTACTAAAACCATCCCAATCACGCCGCAACGCAACCAGAACACGACTGACGCATTAGCAAAGCAAAAAAAGGAAAAAAAAATCACTTTTCCAAAAAGATGTTGTCAGCTAAGGGATTCGAACCCTTGCCACTTTCGTGATGAGAACTCTCTGATCGAAATGATCTGAGAAACCATTCAGAAGAACGGAAGCTTACGCTTGAGTCACACGCCATAACCACTGTGACGATGTTAGGGAAGGCTTATTGGATGTCTGTATGTGATGCTTACCTCGGCCAAACTGACTTGATGAAGACTCGTACATTTTAAACAAATATATCCACTTTTTCATCTGCAAGGGTCTGAGCTTCGCCGCGTCAGCGGCTGAAACCTTTCCCACGCCTCTTTGGCTTGGGACCAAATGCAACAGTTGTCGAGTGCGCTTCGCCCCGACCGCTGGGCTTCTCACAAAAACAGTGTAGAATAAGTAACAGTGCCTAGCGAACCTCGTTATCTTTCTCTCCTTTTCTGCTGTCAAGTTACGGTGTCATACTTCACTTAAAGAAGAAGCGCTTTGTCTTGTATCCGTGCGCGTAGGACCCGAAGTGGACCAGCATGTACATCCATGGATTGCAAACGCACGGACTTACTGCATGACAAAGCATTACACATTTTGCGACCAGCGACGGAGTTCTGTACACAACAGTTCGTTTCGTGAGCCCACGTGTCGAAAACCCGCTGTGTCGGCAACCGCAGCCTCCGAAAGGATCAGGTTACACACTACGGGTTTTCTGTTGCATGGTTGTGGCGCACGTCGGTGTCCCGTATACGCCTTTGCACCGATGTTACCCCGAGATGATGAGGAGCACCTGCAAGGAGCACCGCCAAAGCCATATTTTTAATTATGCCGCCACAAGGCGCAAGGCTATGTGTAAGAATGCCAAAAATCTGAAGCTTCATCGGGAAGAAACAAGGTTCGCTCAGGCTCAGCACACCTGCATTAGGCCAATGTCGACGCCTGCTCAGGAGCCAACCTCAGTCGAGGTCAATATGCAGCACTAGATGTCTACAAAGCTTCCCTTGTGGAGTTGTAAACGTATGCTATGCATTCGTTGATGCGTGGGGAACTGTGCATAACATTAATATATATCTAAAGAATCTTTTAGAGCTTAGGGTTAAAATTGGTGAGAAAATTAGCCATCCTGCAAAGCGGCAAGCACTTTTGGCGAGAACGCTTTGTTCAGTACTCAGTTCGCATATTGCGACAAGCTTGAGTTGAATCGACTGATCGCAATTCTATCAACAGTCAGCTTGCCGTATTGGACTGCCTCTTGTCACGAAGGACATCAGCACCAGGCGCAAAATCGAGGAATCTAAAAAGTCGGGGTGGGGTATACGTCGATGGAGCAGGCGACTGTGAAGAGCACATGCTTGCTGGCAGTATGCATCTGCGATCCGAACGTGAGTGTGCAGGTGGTGAAACGAATACCACGCACCCTGCTATGTGACGCCTATAAGCCTTGACTTCGGTGGTGCAGTGTGTGATCGTTTCTAGAGTCATGTCTGCGAGCTGCGATCAATGGGTGGAGAACGCGAGGTGCTTGAGCTGAGAGCCCCAGTTGACGTGGGTCCTAGTCGCCGCTTGACGTCCTTAGTCACCTCAGGCCTATGAAGTTATTCACATTCTCTCGCCGTTACTTAGCTTCGACTATGGTGGTAGTGTCACAGAGGCACAATTCGAAGAGAATTCTGAGCGTGCATCTGTGCGCCAACAGCACTGTTTGCAGCTTAGATTGCGGTTTCGATGCTCGAACAATCGAAAGGCACAAGACAAGGGGAACATCCACATGAAAGCTGTTGCACGGCGCAGCAGCGACCTTACAAAGTTAGGCAAATGCACAGGACCGACACTTAACCCGCTTTGCACTACTCCTACTGTTCCGCGGTTTTGCAATAGTACTCAAGCTACCTCTACACCAGCTCCGTCCTGGCATGACTATGCCTCACATCAAGATCAGTTCTCGCCGATCTCTGCCTTCAGCTCCTGCTCACTCAAATGAACATTATAGATGAAACAACTTTCTCCTCGCTCGTAGCTTGCCACTTTGTGGTCTCATTGATGGCGGCGAGACTGATAATCTCTGATTCCCTGCTGGCTGGCTTGAGAACCATGGGGCTCGCTCATTTGGAGGAAGACGAGGACAGCCCAATGAGGGCGGACGCACGCGAGCTCAATCGTTTGGGTAAGTCCTACAGTCGCTCGAGCAAGGCTATCGATAGCTGGCGCTGGGGGCACCGGCGTGCCACTGCTGGTATGAGACCCACAAGGTTGTGCCCATACTTTAGGGTGTTGTTGCCAGTCATCATGTCCTTCTGCTTTTGCAACAAGTTCCATGACAAAACGAACTGTTGCAGCTTTGCATATCAGAGGCCGCCAGTGCAGGTCTGGTGCAGCTCTGCATTGCCGGACGCAACTCACCGCGATCTAATGGCCTGAATCATGTGTTCGGTGGACATGCCGTAATGGAGGCCTGTCAGGCGCAGCATGCGGGTGCTCTGAATCCTGAAGCTCTTAAGATCGTCATTGAAAGAGCGACAAGTAGCAATTCCAGCATTTTGCCAACGTGTTGCCAGCATTTTGCGCGCGTAGCAAAAGGTAGCCCATTGATCCCATCTCGGACTTAAAGCCGCCTTCGACGTCTTTACATTTGTCGATGAGCAATATAAGCTAGTACGCCTCCGCGAATTCGGGCTTCTGCTTGAAATCTTCGTACGCAAATTTATCTCTTCTCTACGATTATGACATTCACTTCTTTTAGTTTGTGGTTTTTTATGTGGGAAACAGTGTCGCTCCATGTTTGTCGCCCGCGTGCGGGACGTACTTCCACAGTGGTCCCTTTCACCTCATTTGTTCAGCATCACTTTCACCTCTACGCCACATCGGCGTCTCCCTCGATCAACTCCCGGCTGGCCAGCACGCACAGAGCACGGGCCACGCTGGAATATTGGTGTTTTCGCTGCTGCGAGCTGGCTTTCCTCTTTACACCAACTTGCTGCTTGCAACAGCTCCCTCACTGTTTACAAGCTTTCGCATTCAGGCTCTCTTGCTGGACTTCGATTGTTCGCAGTCTGTCGTCTTTGCATTGTATCAACTGTACAAGCATCTCCGGAGCTTGTATCCACTCTCCTCTACAGGCATCTTCGGAGTCTGTATCCATACTTCTTTTTACAGGCATCTTCGGAGCCTGTATCCTTTTTTCATAATGTCTTTCTTTGATGAGATGGACCTTGATCTACCCACGACAGTTAGGTTTGACGATCCTGTTGCCATCCCACTTCCGGAAGAGCAAGCGGCTGATGTCGCCACGACGCGGGATACTTCTGCCGAGACAGAAGCAGTAGTGAGGACTAGATCTGCAAGGGAGAAGTACGTGGATGTCGCGGAAATCCCAGCAGCCTTCAAGCTCCAAGAAGGCAAGCAAATCGCGTATGACCCGTACGTCAAGTCCATAGACTGTTCTGGCGATGTCAATCTTGTGCATGGTCAGTATCGAAAGAGCGACAATGAGTCTTTCAAAGAACTCAAGGTACGAGCAGCTGAGCCTGCGGTCGTCATCTTCAGAGATATTCTAGAGGCGAGCAAGGTCCCCGTATCCATGGGTCACTTGCCGGAGTCAAGCCCGACTGAAGAGGATAAGAAGCTCATCTGTGTGCGTGTCTCCTATCTGACGAGCACACAATTCACTGGTTTACGTTTGCACGTCGCTCGCCCGGGCAAGAAGGAGGTCAGTTACAGGATCTTTGGTAAGTCAATCAAGATGATGGAGAAAGACGGTAAGAAGATTGTCGCCGCCCAGACAGTCTCATTCGGAGCCAGCACAGAAGAGGACAAGCAAATGATCTCGAAAACATTCACTGGGGTACCAGACCAGGTAAAAAACACCCCTATAATTGGGTGTAAATAACACTGAAGAAAGTCCGTCGTTTACACCGCGTTAGGGGTGTATTTCACACTAGAAAGAGGGTGTGTTTTACACAGCTATAAGATTCTTATTGTTCTATCTATTCTATATGTTCTATCTATTCTCTATAAGGGAAATTAGAGTGGAGAAGGGTTAAGGTGGACAATAAGATAGACAATAAGATGACGATGAGATGGACGATGGGAGGTGAGATGGACGATGGGAGGTGAGATGGATAATGGGAGATG